>CM041777.1:398664180-399014162 GCA_023374045.1 Limonium bicolor | reverse complement strand
TTTCAGGTTGTTGATCATTGTCGGAGCTGAAGAGCAGGAACAGGGTAACTGGAGATGTTGTATAGTAATGAAGATGGTGTATGGTCTTATGGTAAGGTTATGTATATTCAGGATTGGGTAGACGCTCACTTGTCGATGTTTATGGTTTATGGACTTAGTGTGATGTATAGGAGTTTCTCGTTATCACTGCGGTTAGCAGTTTATTTGTATTGGAAATTGGTTGTGGTTTGGCTGCGTTGCTCGCATGGGCGAGTAACGGCCGGTGACACCCGAGTGAGTTTTGTAATTGTTATTTATTTTTCCGCTGCGAGACGTTTTATTTATTGCTACGTGAGAGATTATGCCGTGATTATTGAGAGGGGTGTTACACACATGGTATACTAACTATGGTGGAAGGTTCCTTGTGAGAACCGATTTTATGGTGTTATGTGATGTTATGGTGCTATGCAAATTCCCTTGCTATGCTATGGAATATTTATATATTGGATGTTTAAATGAATGCGATGTCATCATATGTACGTTGAAACAAGGAAGGTGTTATTATGTTTTTATGTGAGAAATGAGATATGTTGTATGATATGGAATGTGTGGATCATGGAAATGAATCCCAGTTTGTGACAAGAGCGTTTAAAGGATAACCCGATTAATGGGTACATGTCGTTCGTTAAGGAAGTAGCTCCGTTTTAGAGGAGAGCCACTCTAGGGTTTTAAGGAATCATTGGATGGTTGGTTAAGTGTGGATGTTTTGGTTATAGGTTGAGCCCATTGAGGCGAAATGCTATGTGTTGTATGGTTATGGCTTGTATGCATGATTTAAATATAATCAACTGCATGCTAAGACGACAATTAGTTGTGCGTGGCCCGTAGCATGTGGGCTGCGGGATTACCATACCAGCAAGGTGCTGAGCCCTTGGGGGCCACCCTTTCTCTCCTTTTCTATTTCAGGTACAAGGAGCTGGAAGCCGTTCGAGAGTAGGACGGGGCAGATGTTTACACATGGGTAGCCATTTAAACGGCGTGAGTATGATAGGCGTAGTAAGACCGAAGTTGTTATCGATCGGCAGTAGTTTGTAAATACTCGGTACAGGGGGAGTGTATGTATATAATAATGTTGAAGATGGAATGAGGATTGTATTGTGTAGTTGCTCGGAATCTAGTCCATCAGACCGATACAATGTACATGTATTAGCCTTGTTAGCCACGTGGGTGGTTAACGGCGTGTAACACCATTGGAATAAGTAATGTGATGAGTTGAGTTCCGCTGCAGATTGTTATTATGTGTTTGTTGGTTGGGGGGTGTTACAAAAAGTGGTATCAGAGCGAAGTATCGCTCTGATGACTGAATTACCGAGCTTAGGGAATACCGAGTTAGGATTTAAGTACTTTGGGTTAAGGGTTGAGTGATAGCGTGAGAGATACGCTAGTTAGGAACTACCAGTGACTACTGGAAACCTACAATATCCATCCCACCCTCCACAATCCCTGTTTGATAACTTGGGAAAGAACGCCAGAGAGATGGAAGTCCTCTCTTACTCGGGAATACCCGATCTGGCTGTATTAAATACCTTTAGGGTACGGAGAACCTGTCACACGGTAGATCCCGAAAACTGGGAATCCGGAGACGGTCTCCATCTAAACAATGTTAACCGCATTCCATAGCGACAAATGAAGGATTTTGTGTATAGAGGAATAAATTTCCGGCAACCTGGGTCGACATGCCAAGCAGTCGAGAATAACCAGCTTGCAACGCACCTACCGTGCAACAGCAAGAAATGGATTAAAGAAACCCGAGACGAGTGTCTACGGGACCACAATTGATGAATAATACACCAACGGTATATCAACAGACAAGGGAACTACAATGTAGTGCCAAATACGTGGAACGGGCTACAAAAGAATACAATACTAAGGAAAAGGGGTCTCCCAGAATGGAAACACCCTAGTTGATGATCGTCATGCGAAGACAGTGAGAAGTCGCCTAGAGAAGTTATTATCAAGGCAGTAACATCAGTGAGGGCCACAAGGCCACTGATGACAGTGGGATAAAAACAATACCACAACCGGTATGTGTTGAACCGATAGCCAGTTAGCATGGCGCACTTGCCATAGCAAGTGCTACTATAACAGGGCTGTTCAGGAAATTCGTACCACTACAAATACTTGGAAAAGTACAATAAAGTTAAATGTGAATGTCATAACAGTGGAAGGGCCTGTTAGCCTAACCTCTGTAATTGGAAACACACCAGTCAGCAAGAAGCTAGACTTGGCTAAGGTAAGAAGATGTTGTGAAACCATGAAATTTTTCTTTCAAACCTAATTCTCACAAACCCTTTTCTTTCGAACCAGATTTTCTTTCAAACCAACACTTCTTTTCAACCTTCTTTTAAACCAAACCAGTAAAGCCAAGGGCAGATGATAAGATACAACAATGGATAAACTTTCCCTCGATTAAGTTCGGGAAGCAAAGAATGAATATTGTCATGGGACAATATAAGGGAGTTGACAACAGAATGCTTCACCTAGGCGTGTGACGGACACTACTAGTGTACCAACTGTGTTGTGGGGACGACCGCACTCCGATAGGAGCATGTGGGCCTGACAGACCTACTTATAGGTTAGTTGGGTAAGTAGCAATGTATCAGTATGATACCCCATATATGTATACGAGTAGAGTCCGAAACACGGGAAGTAGTCGACTCCGTCTACGGTCAGCAGTATAAATCAAGCTAGAGCTAGAGATTACAAGGAATGGTTGAAGTTGGAAGGAACCCAATTAAGTCATAAGACTAAAGGAGTTAGTGAATTGTTTCAAGGAAACGTTTAGGAGTCAAGAAGTGCGAAACGCACTGGCTGTTATGTAAGGACATCGTGTATGTCTCAAAAGTCCTGAAGAATAAACATGATAGCTGGAATGGTGACCCAGCCTAGTGTGGACACAGTAAAGTGCAATGGACGGGATGAAATTCCCAGAATAAGTACCTACATTATTAGAAAATGATGACCTTCACGGAAGAAAGTAATAACCAGGGAAGAACGCAAAAAGGCGTGGCTAGATGAATGTACCTATAAGTGTGAGCCAAATGTAATGGCATGCCCTAGCAACACCCAGGAGCAATCCTTGAGGGGTGTTTGGATCGAACATTGATTGGATAAGGCAATGTGACAAAAACACAAGGGTTGAAATTAACACCCAGTTAGATATAAGATGTCAGGAGACGGACTGACAAACCTAAGGGGCATCCCATGAAAGGAAACGGAATGCAACGACCTTGTCATGGAGCCCACTACAACCTCTAAACATGTAATGTGATACAGAGGAGTACATATGTGTGGACAGCCTACAATGAGCCCAGCTCAAGGCAAATAAGGCTTATAAGCCATAATCAAGATATGTTATATAAATTCGATTGATTGTAGAAGTTTATGTTGTATAAATGGTTAAAGTGGTAAACGAACCACTGCATTAAGAGTGGGGATACCTCTCGATATTGTGAGACCGCAGAAGCGGTAGTTATGTGAATCAAGTTCAAGAGATATGTGGAAGATGGACCACGTTGTTATTACCCCAGGGTGATTTGAATAAAATAACACAAAAAAAAAAGAGAAGAAGTACTCGTACCTGTTGTGTACACAGGAAGAGTAATAAGTTTGATAGCAATCACCGTAGGTGTGTGAAGCTAAATGTGTAGCGAACAACGCTCAAGGGAAAGATAGTAATGTATTCAAAAATCAGCCAAATAAGTGGCCAGATAAACCTAGCGTAATAGCAGAAGCTAATATAATAGCGGATACAGTATAAGTTGATGCTATATAATGGAAGAGGATACGGTGTGCAATAAGCGACCGTTGTATAAGTATTGCTAAGTGATGGTATGACAATAAGCAGAGTTGTGAGTTAACCCAGTGGAGATACAACAGTAAGTGATAGCAACGAACCGAGCAGTAAGCCGGTGACAAGTATTATGTAATAAGAATTTCAGTAAAACACAGTGTAAATTCCTATCGCAATCGCATGAGAGATTTACTGTCGAGAGTTTACGCCTCTGCACTCTGTATGACTGAGTGTTTTGGTATTGCACTTGCGCAGTAATGATCAAGTGGGATAGCTAGGAATCAGAAGCATGGTAATTATGGAGGAATAATGTTATAGTGGCCGATGCATAGGTAATGCAAGGCCGCGGGAATGGAAGAGTACTTGTACGAAACCAAAGGTGGAGGTATGGTTAAGAATAAGTGATAACAGTGGCACTAAATGCCAAATATCGGTATGGAATATACCCCAAATGTTCTAATTAGCTGAGAGAGCACTACACACTAGGTAGTAGCTCAATCTCAACCGACAGTAAGTCGGTAGAAGCAAGTCAATCATTGTGAATTACATAGTAGTTTACGCTGTAAGCTACTGGAGAAGTGGATGGAAAGTTTTGACACTCACCGAATTCGCTCAGGGTAAGAGATACCATGCATCGGTTGAGAAACCATCCTTCCCAAGATAAGGGTAATACATTGGAGATGTGCAATACAGTAACAGTAACGAATGGGGCAAACTAGCCCTATAATTATCAGAATGGCGCAGCAGAGGCCAGTGAGCCCATGCATCAAATACCGAATATACATGGTGAATATGAATGCATGACTAGTCATCAATGCCTAGAAGCCTTACAGGCCAGGACCGAAACCGGTTATGAGTTACAACTCCAATGCGAATTCTTGGTTTAGGAACTAAACCGCTAATATGGTTAAGATCCTCTAATCAGAATCCATTGTGTAATAGACCGCGTGGAGCTGGGTGATTACGTGGGCGTAATCCCTTTTAAGGGGGGTAGAGCGCAAAACCACTCAGTGTGTTTTACCGTACAAGTGTACGTGAACTGGGTTGTGCATAGCACAAAATGATTTGTTATAATGGTTGACGCGTGTGTTATATAAACATACGCATTTATTTGTGGTTAAATTGTGGTAATTGCGCACAGAAGATGCGAATACCATTGTAGGAAGTGTGTGAATTTTGTAAACAGTGGTGTGTGAGAGTACAAGTGGAAGGGAGTAAAGAAACTCCCGGGGAAACTAAAACCCCGACGGTGCATAAATGTAAACCATGTATTGTATTTTGATAAAAATATATGTATATATACAGTGTTGTGATTTATGAAGGGTTATGAGACCGACATAGAACCTAGTGAGAATTAAATTCCCTAGGTAACTCGAATTAAGTTGGATATGGGTGATGATTGATAGACGGAGTTCTATCCCTTGGAGATGTAATGATTATGACTAGAAGGATTCAAAGATAGAAAATGGGATATGCTTGAATTAATTGTTGGTTGAAAATTAAGTGGGAGGTGAAACTTGATTATCATGAGATCGAGGGAAGCCGAACACAAATTGGGGTGGAAAGATAGTTCAACACTGATGCTGATCACATCAGGGTTGGATGACTCTTGAAACTCCCTGTAAGTGGTCATAAATAACTATGTTAAGAAAGATACAAAGAGCGTAAATCGGACTTGGAGTTGTATGGTGTTTTCAAAAGAATTTTCAATTGGTGTTTTCAAACAATCGATTAATATTTTGAATAAAAGATCTTCCTATACTTAACCTAGTAAAGAATATTTTTGTAGTACTTGCTCACGAGCTGAGGACGTATGCCTTTGTCTTCGGACCGGTGACATGAGAAGTACATATGTAAAAAATTAAGTGAATGTTTTGATCTCCCAAAGGAACGGGGACCAGAAGGTGTCCATCGCGACCGGTTTCTGCGGGATCACAGTGTATATGTACTCAACGTGGGATTCGAACCCATGGAGAGATGGAAAAGGTATTTCTGTTTGATATACATGCTATGACATGTTGTTTGGTATGTGTGATAAAGGTTATTCTGGCTTTGATCTCCTAAGGTGTATGCTATCAAGACCTATGAGTCTAAATGTGTTGTGTTATCCGGGCCTACGAGTCCAAATGTGGTTATGTCACCCAGACCTAAGAGTCTGAGGGATATTGTTAGGGTGCAAGTGTGGTGAAGGTACCCGGACCATTAAGTCCGAGGTTACCATGTGAGTTGATATTTTATGTATAATGTGGATATGTTGCCCGGACCATTAAGTCCGAGGTTGGATGTAAAGGGTGGTTGGTAATGGAAGTTTATGACTATAAGTAATTCCCGTATTCTAATCCAAAGATGCGAGGAAATGTGAACTTCGAGGACGAAGTTCTTTTAAGGGGGTAGATTGAAATACCCAAACCTTGGTATGTTGTGTAAATGTTAAGCTATGGTATTTAAAGGCTAAAAGTGCCTTAGAAACATAAATGGAACATTTAAACCATGGTAAACACAATAAAACACTAAGACACGGTTTGAGCAAAAACATGCTCTAAGGTTGGAGTGAACTTGGTTAGGACCCAAAGAGCCTACCAAGACTTGATAATGTTTAATTATGACTTTATAAGGCTAATTAAGTCCTTAGGAAACTTTGGTAGACAATGAAACCAAACAAACACAAATAAATACCTTAAGGTCAATAAGAGCAAAAATGTGCTCTAAGCTTGGGATAAATGTGTATAAGGCCTAATGGTCATACCTATGCCTTAATTATATGTTAATGAACATATTAAATCAATTACCAAAGAAAACCAAGCTTGAAAACAAGTTAAAACACAAAATGTGCTTTAAGAAGCCTTAAAGCACGTTTTTGAAAAATTGTCTTAAATGAGTTTTGAATGGCTAAATGTCCATCATTGCTCTTTAATTAACATGTGTACTATATAGTATCACATTTGGGTGGCTATATCAATGGGAAATCAAAAATTTCACTTCTATGTGCTTTGTTTTGGTGAATAGTGATTTTTATAACTAGTTTGTAACATATAATGTTATAAGTGAGACAATTGACTAATTAAGTCTAAAATACCCCCCTTGCTACTATTTGGGGCCGGTTTTCCTTAGTGACTCACCACACCTACACAAACAATGAGTTAACTAATGATAAAGCAAAAGTTACTATTACTTTAGTACAAATATCTTCTAAACAAAAGCAAACCTCATTCTCTCATTTCCCTCCTCATTCACACGTATCCAACCTCCTCCAACCTCTCTTCTTCATTCTCTTCTACGGTTTGCAATAGTACCACACCAAACTCCATCTTTGATCTCTTGTATCTTCTAGCTCCATGATCCAATTCAATTTCAAGACCACCATTCTCTTAGTTAAGTCAAGCTCTACAATCTTGTCTTTTCAAAACTTCAAAACCACCATTTCGGTGCCAAGGAGAACTTCCATGGAAGGAGCTTGAGCTAATATTTTTATGCCTTGTTGATCACCTTTGCTTCAAGGTAAGGAAACTCAAAGAAAATCCATGTTTCCTCCATGTTTTCATGTTGTCCGAAAATTCACCTCACAATGGTGTATTTATCTTGCTTGTTTTAGCTTCATTTGAATCTTCCAAGGGCAAGGAGGAGTCCTCTCTTGATACTCATTCAAGCTCTCTTTCCATTCAAAGGTAAAACAATTACCTTGATGTGTTAAAACAATATATGTAACTAGGGTTTACAATGAGATGAAGCTTAAAGCTTATATACTCATTACAATGTTGGTATATTGTTTAGTTGTTGACAAGGAAGGAAATGCCTTACCGGTTTACAAGGAAACAAGAAAGAAATTTGTGAGGAAAAGAGGTAAACAAGCTATCTCAATGTGGTTTAATGCCTTAGGAGAAATAAGCTTATAATGCTTGTTAAAACTACCTAAAGAGCAAATGGTAAATGAGCTAGTAAAATGCTCTCAAGGAGTTTATTAAAGGAATATGTATTGTTGGGTGTATTTGCAGGTCAAAGGCATTATTATGTGGGAAATTCAGTGTTTAAGGTTTATGCAATTTAAGGGCCTAAGAGCCATGCATTTAAGGGCCTAAGTGCCAAGCAATTTAAGTTATGCACTATATTGGGATGTAGTGCTTAATGTGTGAAGTTTGTGTATAAAATGTGTTTGATGGATTTTAGGTGTTCTTGGATGAAATAAGGTAGAAACCTAAGTGTTTGGATGTGGGTATATACTAGAGACTATGGCCAAATTTGGGAAATGTGTAAGAAGTTCTAAGTGTGGTAAGTGAGTTTTGGTGAACTAGGAAGGATTAAAGGTGAATGAATGTTTACTTGAGAAGAAAACATGTATTAAGGTGATTTAGAGTGATGCAAGGATTTAGGTGTTGTCTTGGAAGTTCTAGGAATTCAATGTGTGTTTGTGAATGTATTAAAGTCTTGGAGGAGTTGTTTAAGGTTTAGGTAAGGTTGGTGTTCAAGGAACAAGTGATGTTTAGGTATGATGTAAAAAGGAGGTTTAGTTAGTAAGAAAATAATGCTTAAGAGATGATGTTAAGATGAGAAGAAAGTGTTTTGGGATAGTAGTTATAATAGGTGAGAAACACCATTTAGGAACCTAGTACAAATGTTGAAAGTGTTAAGGAATTTCTACAAGGAAATAAGTAAAGGTTTAAGGAGTTAGAAGATGAGTTTAGTGGATGTTGTCTGTGGATATAAGGTTACCAAATGTTGTTAGGAAACATTAAGAGGCCTTAGGAGAGGTTTGGTGAAGAATTGGTAAAGTTTGGGTAAGTATAGAAGGCGACCGACCCAGGGGTCCGACCCAGTTTTGGGTCGGTCGAGCCTCTGTTAGATGTTAGGAATGTGTTCGGTAATGGTCCGACCCAAAAGGGTGGGTCGGACATGGGTCGGTCGGTCAAGTTTCAAAGGAGAAATGTTCGGGGATGGTCCGACCCAGTCGAGTGAGTCGGACGTGGGTCGGACGGGCATGTTTGTAAGGAAGTAAAAGGGTTCTGTAATGGACCGACCCAGTTGTGGGTCGGACGGTGGGTCGGTCGGACCAAAAACATGGTTTAAGGTTATGAAATGATATATGATGATGGGGATTGGTAGGTAATGATGTTATAAGGATGTTAAGGACATGTTTAGGTGAGTTTTAATGACAGTAAGTGGGCTAAAAGTTGTATTAAATGTGAGAGTAAAACAAGTTAAAAATGTTAAGTTATGTAACTAAGTTAACGGGGAAAAATTAAGCATTGACATTAAATAATCAGCAAACCCCGATGTTAATGAAGACACATGTGATGTTAACAGTTGTTCGAGAATTTGGCTCGAGGAACATAAGTGGACGTGGTAAAGTGGACCCCGGTGACAGGTATGGTTTTCTTGCAACCTGTGTCCTACCGGATTACACCGGCTTGTATGCCAATATGGTTTTCTAAGTGTTTGCCACCTTGTAAGATTAAAACATGTAATGAGTTTATAGTAATTCATTTATGTGGCGAATTTGGTCTCCGATACCATTTAACCTCAAATATGTGTTAAACCTTAGCTAACTAAAACTAGGAACACATGAGTGATCGGTATTCGGAGTTGACGGCCCAAACCTTGGGAACGTGCTAACCACGGCTATGTGTGAGTTAGTTGGACATTGTTGTTGTATGCGAGTGTGTGAACCTCCCTTGTGTGCTTAACTCGGTTATGATACCGTATGGCGTGGATGTGGTAGGCTCCATAATGGATCTCTAACCACTTAATATTTAAGGTATGTGTACTAATGGGGGGGTGAGGAGTCCGGTCTGTTCCGGCCACGCGTGTGAGGACGGGGGTTGATATCATATCTGGTTCGACTCTCTTGGTGTATGTACAGGTGGTATTCCAATTTGGTTTCTACCTTCCCTTAGCTTATCCAAAGCTAATTTACTGACTCACGTCGGGAAAGGGGCATACAAATGTTATTTCGGTGTGCTTGGGATCACTATATCCGACACACCTTGGGTATAAGTTAACCGTTCTATATAACTGGACGGTAACGAGGTTGGTAACGAGCTTAACATGGGATTGGCAAAATCCCTAGGCTCACATGGTATACTAACTATGGGGAAGGTTCCTTGTGAGAACCGATTTTATGGTGTTATGTGATGTTATGGTGCTATGCAAATTCCCTTGCTATGCTATGGAATATTTATATATTGGATGTTTTAAATGAATGCGATGTCATCATATGTACGTTGAAACAAGGAAGGTGTTATTATGTTTTATTATGTGAGAAATGAGATATGTTGTATGATATGGAATGTGTGGATCATGGAAATGAATCCCAGTTTGTGACAAGAGGCGTTTAAAGGATAACCCGATTAATGGGTACATGTCGTTCGTTAAGGAAGTAGCTCCGTTTTAGAGGAGAGCCACTCTAGGGTTTAAGGAATCATTGGATGGTTGGTTAAGTGTGGATGTTTTGGTTATAGGTTGAGCCCATTGAGGCGAAATGCTATGTGTTGTATGGTTATGGCTTGTATGCATGATTTAAATATAATCAACTGCATGCTAAGACGACAATTAGTTGTGCGTGGCCCGGTAGCATGTGGGCTGCGGGATTACCATACCAGCAAAGGTGCTGAGCCCCTTGGGGGCCACCCTTTCTCTCCTTTTCTATTTCAGGTACAAGGAGCTGGAAGCCGTTCGAGAGTAGGACGGGGCAGATGTTTACACATGGGTAGCCATTTAAACGGCGTGAGTATGATAGGCGTAGTAAGACCGAAGTTGTTATCGGCAGTAGTTTGTAAATACTCGGTACAGGGGGAGTGTATGTATATAATAAATGTTGAAGATGGAATGATGATTGTATTGTGTAGTTGCTCGGGAATCTAGTCCATCAGACCGATACAAATGTACATGTATTAGCCTTGTTAGCCACGTGGGTGGTTAACGGCGTGTAACACCATTGGAATAAGTAATGTGATGAGTTGAGTTCCGCTGCAGATTGTTATTATGTGTTTGTTGTTGGATGGGGTGTTACACTTTATGTTCTCCTCCCCCCTTAAACAAAAGATTCCATCTAAAGCTTAATAATTAACCTTAACCGTGATAACTTCCTGAATTCTATGAAGATTCTTTAGTATCTTCACTGCCTTTCCTCTGATTATGGGCCTACAATGTTTCCGCTGCGCCACTCTGATATGTGTTTCCACCACTCTTACCTCCATTATCCTTCCTGTTCCTGCACTCGAAGGCTCTATGGCCTAGCTTACCACAATTGAAACATTTTACTTGCTCCCCTTGACAGTTTACTCCTTGATGATCTCTTCCACATAACTTACAATAATAGTGCCTAACTTCCTGGTCTTGGTTACCTATGTAAGAACCTTGCCCGTGATGTCCAAGTTTATTCCATGGTACTTTTCCTCCTTGTTGGTTTTTCTCATGCCTTGGTTTCTTATCCTGGTTCCCTCCACTTGATTCGGGTTCGAACCTCCTCTTCTGTTTTGTTTACTCCTCCTTCCTCCTTTGTTGTACCTGGTACAGATTTGTCGCCTTGCTATAAGCTTCATGTAGAGTAGATATTGGTACAACACTTAGCGTTTCTTGCAGACTCCAGTCTAATCCTCCAATAAATCTTTGAACCTTGGCATCTTCATCAGGCACCATGTTTCCTGCAAATCTTGCCAACTCTACAAATTTAGAGTGGTAAGTCCTTACATCGTCAGCTAACTGCTTCAACTCAGTAAATTCGTGATACTTTTGCATGCGGACATGCTCCGGATAAAATCTTTTCCTTAGGGCAACTTTGAAGTCATCCATTCATAGTTAGGTTCGTTTCTTAACTTGCCTTCTTCTGCAGTCCACCACAAATCAGCCTCACCTCTAAAGTAGAAAACAGCTCCACTCACCTTCTTTTCCTCAGGGTAATCTATGATATCGAATATTTTGTCGAACTCCCTGATCCATTCTTCTAGTATTATAGGGTCTTCTTCACCAGAATATGTACTAGGTTTCATTGCAGCTACCTTTCTGGAGAAGTCCTTTGGTGCTTCAGCCCTTGTCTCATGTTACTCAGAATTCTTCCCATACTTACCGTTAACTCTCTGAGTTCCTCCATCTGACCACTCCCCTCACCACCATTCTACACATTTATACATTATCATAAATAATCAAACAATTCAGCAATCACACATCAAGCACATAGCAAACAACAAGTATGATAACCCCATCCCCACGGCTTATTAGATTTTAAAGCCTAGATTTAATCTTAACTCAGCCAAAGCTCCCTAAAGATAAAACCTGCTCTAATACCACACTGTAACACCCCGGTTTTTACACCCTATTTTTTTTTACTTGTACAAGTTTCTACAATATTTTACAGTGGAAGACTAAATAACACCTAAGCCCAACCGGAGTGCTACCGCCACACCCACACCAACTAGTGTGGATGCTAAGGCTAATCCACCTACAACCTAACTCCCGGAACATGCTCCAAGGAGTTTGCCACTTACAAATAAATAAAATTCCTAGTTATGTCGGCACGTTCCCTTGTCCCAAGCTCAAGAGCAATATCACATAAAGAATTAACTTCACTTGCAACCATAAATCCAAACAAACACACGAAGGGGTTGCAGAAAATCAGTGAAACTGAGTAACAAATACCTCACCATGTAAAATTCATTTTCTCTTTGGAAAACCTTTTTATAGCAGCATAAAAGCACACAACTACACAAACAACCATGTTATCAACCACAAAACACAAGTTCACAACATACTTGCCTTCCTTGAGACATTTTACCTTAACACAAACCACCTGTTCATAATGATATCACAATCATAGCAATTTCCCAGAGACATATCAGCTATTATTTCTGAAACCACATAACACCTTTTCGCCACCATATACATCTCTAATCCACCAGATCGTATCTCATTCCAATATCCTTCCACCAATCCGCGGGCACACCGGTCTTTCGACAAAGAGCTTCTAGACTCTCGGCCCCTTGGACAAATGACTCACCACTTCATCCCATGTCCTTAAGTGTGTACACCCCCTATCAATCATCAGTCCATAGAGTAGATCATGATGGCTTAGCTCCAATACATTAGTAGGAGCAAAAATTCAGTGAATGCCCAACCATGGCTCGACAGTTTGAAATACATATTTCCAAATTCACACTTCCACCACCATAAGTAATATCACACTTTTCAACATATAAAGATCATCCACAATAATATAAAATAGCTCAAAATAACCACCAACCAAAGCTTAGCAATAGACAAGATTAATCACATATTAATGTACAAACAATCCACCTTTAGAATTAAAACCATGTATAAGGTTAGACTTTGTCTAACTTTGTTCCACCTGAATATCCACTCATTCAAAATCAAGCATTCACTTAGCAATCTGATAAGTGTCCAAATGAGCATGTTTTATAGGTGTATTTCATATATTATATAACACTTTTCTTGCTCATTTCTCTCCACTTAGGTTTTTTCCTCTAGTTTATTTTTATTGTTTATCTCACAAATTTATTGGTTTAACATGAGGAAAACCAAGCTGGGAGTAAGTAGACAAAGAGACGAACGCATAGACACAAACGGCTCAGAAACGGAGTCCAAACGAAGATCTAGAGCCGGTCAAACTTTGAAGAAAATAAGTCACGACAACATGCAACCGCATGGGGGGAGGCGGACGCTTAGGCGGACAGGACCAAGGCAACCGCCTGAACCTGGGCGGACGGCTAGCGGACAGGACAGTGATGTCCGCATAAAGCCAGGCGGACGCCTAGGCGGACAAAGATGGAGACCGCGGGCGAGAGAGTATGAGACGTCCGCATGAAATGAGGCGGACGCCCACGCGGACAGCAAGCGGACGCATGTAAATTCCCAGACGCGAACAGTTTTTCTTCTTCGTCGACTTGCTTCTGCTTATCCATCTACTCCGCCCACCGCCTACCTTATTTTCCTCACGCGTCTTCAGCTCTGTCCCCTGCAATCAATGAGCTGTAATCAATCAGCAATAAATGTTCTTCCATCTGCCTCTTCCTTTCTCCTATATAAACACACGTTCCTTCTGCTCTCATAGACATCCACCACCCAACATACCACATACCACAGACTACCATCGTCCATCTCATTTCTCTTTTTCCGTCTTCTCCATTTTATTTATTTTTCATTCCACCATATCCACCTGTAGTCCTACGTATACAAAATAGCAGAACGAATGCAAGAGTGACTACAGATGATTTCTACTACTCTTGTTCCTGTTTATCTATTTAATATGTTAAACTAGAATACGTATACTCTGGGAACGGTTATTATGTGTTTGTATTAATTATCCAATATTTTTACTGGTTTATTTAAATGCAGTTTGTTACGCTTAAAGGTTATCTCGCACCTTTTTAATAATGTCATGAGTTTATTAAACTGCTTTACTAAATCTATTTCTAATCTGATCAGTGACGAATAGATAGGTTAATTAAGCCGTAAAACTGGAGGAAACTTGTTATGATTTAATAAGTTAGTATTCAGTTGCAAGAATAAAATTTCTCATACTCCTCTGCCGTCCACCAGTGGGTGCTTGAGTTTTCATCGGACCTTGCATATCTGGAACGAGTTCTTATGAGTTTTCATCGGACCTTAAGATAATAACAGGAATCTTGCCAAATAATTATATTAAACCAGTAGAGATAGTATAATTAAGCAGATCATATTAACCTGACCCAGAGTCCCATTTAATTTATCTAGTAACTTAGTTTATTTTATCTTTCCTTTTTATTTATAATACAAGTCAATTAATCCCCCCTTTTTGTGACACGCTTAGGTACTATAATATGCACATTAGTCCCACGGTTCGATATCCGGTCACTTACATTTCACTATACTACCACGACCGGGATTTGTTTGCAGCCCGATGTTTATTTTGAGTTTTAATTTCTTTTCTTTTATTTTTACACCAGTTTAACCACTCAGATATACACGTCTGCAAAATGGCGCCGTTGCCGGGGACTAGATTTATTCTAGTCCCTAAGCCCCGGATTATTCACTTGTTATATTAGAATATTTTGTCTATATTATTTTTTGTTTTTTATATTAATTATCTTTTATATATTGTTATATTATTATCATGTTTGTTTTCTAATGTTTCAGTAAGTACGTACTAAAAAAAAAAGAGCGCAACAGGGGCTGTCCGCCTAGCCGTCCGCCCCAGCCCATGCGGACACTCATGCGGTCCGCCCAACGCCAAGCGGACGCCACTGAGGACGCCAGCACCCTTGTCCGCCTCATTAGCTGCGGACTCCCACGCGGACGCCAATAAGGCGTGTCCGCCTTGTCCCGTGCGGACGTCCAAGCGGACGCCACAACTCCATCGCTCCGCCCTCCTGACCGCCCCAGCTCACGCGGACGTCCAAGCGGACGTCACCAGGGCTTAAAAAAAATTCCGCGTTTCATTAAGTCTGTTCTTCCCAAACTCTCAATTTGCTCCAGCTCGACCCGAAGAGAAGAACAAGCTCGCGACTCCAGTCCATCTCCAAATTGCTCCAGCTTCTTCATTTCTCCATCGAACCACTTATATTATTATTATGTTTGTTTCTAATCATTTTATTTTCTAATCTGTTTCAGTAGTTTCGTTTTATACACAAAAACACAAAAAAAAAATCTGTAGGTGGCAAATGGAACAGGTGTTCGAACAAGAGTTTTGTTATTCTCAGTATTTATACTGCTCCGTATGTGGGGGAGCTCATGATTATAAGGATTGTCTCATATTACAAGAACAACTCTGGTTAGAAGATCAACCAGATTACCTGGAGAGACTCGCTCAACGAGAACAGCAACCAAAGAGCGAAATAATTCATGAGGTAGAACACCCCACTACGGATGTAAGTTACTCTCTTCCCTCTATAGTCACCTACCGCCAGTTTCCATCCTTCTCTATGCTCTATTCAGAAGATGAGGATACTTACATCCTCGAAAATGAAGAGAAGGAATTGCCATCACCTCCCGCCAAGATATCCAAACAAAACGCCATTATCACCTTCGAAGAATCAACTTTCTCTGAAGATGATATCGATCAGCGTTCTTTCTATAAGCCTCACCTACAAAAGGAGGATGTTTACATCCTCCAATTTGAGGAAGAAGAATCATCACCACCGGATCTTCTGTTAGAACTACGTTCCCGGCAGTACCTCCTCAAACACCAGGTTTCGTTGAGTATCCATTTTCCTATTTTATATGCCGAAGTAACTTTTTGTTTTGATCCAGGTGGTTTGCTTTTAATTATTGTCAACTCCGTTTTCCTGGCAGAACTGTTGTCTACTTATATTTTTGATCCAGGATAACGAAGCGGGCGTCTAGCCAAAGACGTTAAAGAAGGGCAGCTTCCCGGGAGGCAACCCGGATGAACTTTTATTTGCTTTTATGCTTTTTTTTTTTAATTTTCAGGTTCTCTTTAAATTTTATTTTTGCTAACTTTTAACCCCGTTTGTAGTATGGTTGCTTCTAGTGTCTTATGCAGGTGCAAGCTCATGTCTACACTGCAACCAAGCTACGCTACTTGAGGCTGAAGCTCAAGTGTGGGGGAACTCCTTTTTCAACTAGCAAAAATAATATCAGGGGAGTACCAGTTTCTTTAATTACGCTTTTATTTAAATAAAATCTGCAGAGGAGCGTTTATGTGCTTAAATGAATATTCGTGAGCTTTGTGTTCTCTCTATTTTATCTACTTACCGAAAAGGTCTTCTGAAACTTTCCCTTGTTTTTCTGGTGAACAATGAGGACATTGTTCAAATCTAAGTGTGGGGGAGTGTGCCCTTTTCGATGACATTTTATGCTTAAATGCTTAATCTCTCTGCTAATCTTGCGTTTGTCCAATTCAATATCGTGACCCATTATATGTGGGTTGTTCTCTTTAAGAATAAATACTGTTATGAATTGTGGGATAAATGGTACAAATTTTAAAATTTTCATTTGATTACTTTTGAGGAGCATTTTTCTTATGCGGTGTGACCAAATGATCTGCAAATGGTTGGATTTTATTGCTCAGGGTTTCTTTCTGTCTTCTCTCTTAGGGATTACTAAGGGGTGCTTCTCTGTTAAAAAAAAAGAAGAAAGAAAAATACAAAAAAATAAGGGACTTGCGAGACACCATTGGTAACCAACAAAGAGAGTTGAGTGTTCTTGAATACAAAGGCATGATGCCTACATTTTCTCATCCCTTATGCAAAAGTGAAACAAATGCATAAATCTATTCTTCCTTTTGTTTTCTCCTCAATGCCCATTCTTGAGAGAAGTTGGCCATGGTAAAAGTTCTCAGAGTCACCTAAGCAAAAGAAACATTGAAGTACCTTAGATCATACCTCGAAACTCTATATTTTATTTTTACCCTGAGCACACCTATGCCACCAGCAGTTGATTTTTCACACTCCTCGAAAAGTTTAAAGATCATGTTTATCCTACCCTTCATAATAATATTTGTTAATATTGAGCATTCCCTACTTACTTGGGTACGTGGTTTTGCTTGAGGACAAGCAAAAAGATAAGTGTGGGGGTGTGATAAGTGTCCAAATGAGCATGTTTTATAGGTGTATTTCATATATATATTAACACTTTTCTTGCTCATTTCTCCACTTCGGTTAGTTTTCCTCTAGTTTATGTTTTATTGTTTATCTCACAAATTTATTGGTTTAACATGAGGAAAACCAAGCTGGGAGTAAAGTAGACAAAGAGACGAACGCATAGACGCAAACGGCTCAGAAACGGAGTCCAAACGAAGAATCTAGAGCCGGTCAAACTTTGAAGAAAATAAGTCACGACAACACATGCAACCGCATGGGGGGAGGCGGACGCTTAGGCGGACAGGACCAAGGCAACCGCCTGAACCTGGGCGGACGGCTAGGCGGACAGGACAGTGATGTCCGCATAAAACCTGGCGGACGCCTAGGCGGACAAAGATGGAGACCGCGGGCGAGAGAGTATGAGACGTCCGCATGAAATGAGGCGGACGCCCACGCGGACAGCAAGCGGACGCATGTAAATTCCCAGACGCGAACAGTTTTTCTTCTTCGTCGACTTGCTTCTGCTTATCAATCTACTCCGCCCACCGCCTACCTTATTTTCCTCACGCGTCTTCAGCTCTGTCCCTTGCAATCAATGAGCTGCAATCAATCAGCAATAAATGTTCTTCCATCTGCCTCTTCCTTTCTCCTATATAAACACACGTTCCTTCTGCTCTCATAGACATCCACCACCCAACATACCACATACCACAGACTACCATCGTCCATCTCATTTCTCTTCTTCCGTCTTCTCCATTTTATTTATTTTTCATTCCACCATATCCACCTCTAGTCCTACGTATACAAAATAGCAGAACGAATGCAAGAGTGACTACAGATGATTTCTACTACTCTTGTTCCTGTTTATCTATTTAATATGTTAGGCTAGAATACGTATACTCTGGGAACGGTTATTATGTGTTTGTATTAATTATGCAATATTTTTACTGGTTTATTTAAATGCAGTTTGTTACGCTTAAAGGTTATCTCGCACCTTTTTAATAAATGTCATGAGTTTATTAAACTGCTTTACTAAATCTATTTCTAATCTGATCAGTGAGAATAGAATAGTAGTTAATTAAGCCGTAAAACTGGAGGAAACTTGTTATGATTTAATAAGTTAGTATTCAGTTGCAAGAATAAAATTTCTCATACTCCTCTGCCGTCCACCAGTGGGTGCTTGAGTTTTCATCGGATCTTGCATATCTGGAACGAGTTCTTATGAGTTTTCATCGGACCTTAAGATAATAACAGGAATCTTGCCAAATAATTATATTAAACCAGTAGAGATAGTATAATTAAGCAGATCATATTAACCTGACCCAGAGTCCCATTTAATTTATCTATTAACTTAGTTTATTTTATCTTTCCTTTTTATTTATATACAAGTCAATTAATCCCCCCTTTTTGTGACACGCTTAGGTACTATAATATGCATTAGTCCCACGGTTCGATATCCGGTCGCTTACATTTCACTATACTACCACGACCGGGATTTGTTTGCATCCCGACGTTTATTTTGAGTTTTAATTTCTTTTCTTTTATTTTTACACCAGTTTAACCACTCAGATATACACGTCTGCACAATCACAGATCAACAAGCATTCCACACTAAGAGTAGTCACCAAAAATCATTCCAAAGCCTTTCAAGGATAAGCCAAGCAACAAAACACCCCAAAACCACACTTAAACACAATTTTCCTTATTTCCAAGTTTTAACACACATATATATAACCTTACAGGGCTCCCTTATATATTTTACACTTCACCACCTCTTAAAACTTCACCCACAACTCATATTAGGACCATAATGACCAGATAAACCGCTAAATAAAATAACCAACACACAATTACACTTATACAAGCTTAAAGCACACCTTTAACCCAAATCAGTTCATAATAATTCGAATGACTTCCAAAATGAGTTTCAACCTGAATGTTTGACCATGGATCTACCTTCACAATATAATATTTTCCTCAATTTTTCAGCTAAAAAGGAGTTTGGGAACCTATCTAACCATTTCCTAAAGCTTAAAGCACATTTTCACACCCCTAGCTTTAGTTCTCAATTTTTCTCAATACCAACGTGTTTTACCACCCAAGGTAGTTCTCCTTAACATAAATAGTCAGAAAAACACACCAAAAATAACAATCTCTCACCGGTTGCACTCTAGGACTCTTAAGTCACATTTTCCCCTCTTTTAGAACAACTAAGGATTACCTAACTTTCCAATGGATTTTTGGGATGATTTTCTCAGAGTAGCCTAGTTTTATCATCCTTTAAACAGTGTCAAAATTTCAGCTCAAAAGCAGCTAGGGTTCGTAGTGGACAAATCTAGAGAAATCAAAGAGAAAACATGCCTTAAGGTGAGTTTTTGGTGAGCATAAGTGTTACCTGGTTCCTTCTAGCCATGGCACCTACTCTCCTGGGTTTCCTCTTGCTATTGAAGCTAATAAATCAGCTATGGGTTTCACCCTCCTATGCGGCTCAATTCCCTTCCCTTAAATGTGAGTTTCCCTCTTGATTTCACTTAGTTTACCTTGGTTTCTCTCCTCCTATGGAGCTTTACGTTTTTCTCTTGTTTTTCCTGAGTGTTCTAATGGCGTGGGTGAAGAAGAGAATGAAGAGATGAAGTCGGTGCCCCTCCTTCTTATCTTGGCCGAAAATATCTCCCCCTTTTTACTAAATTGTAATCATAATGAATAAGTAATGTTTATCTCTTCTTAAGCCATTAGATTAGGGACACATGTCCAGGTTAAATCCAAGCCCTCCACCTTGGCTGAATTGCATTAAATAAGGGGGACAAGTGTCATGAACATTAATGTAAAAAAGGACAAGGATACTTAATAATATAAGGACACTTGGCTAGCTCTCATTGGTTCTAATTATTGTCCAATAGTAAAGTGGCATGTGGCTTCTCCTAATTGGACCATGTGTAGCCTCTCATCTCTTGACACCTCAATGCTTACATCATCATTATGTCATGCCGACATCATCACTACATCATCACTACATCATCACTGCATCAACATGGTCAAAGCCATTGACCAAGGTTTGACCATTGTCCAATGTCTGACCGAGGTTGAATCAAGGTCGGTCAAAGTTTGACCACGGTTGACTGGGGCTTCTTGGACTCTAAGTAACTCCCTAAAATTTCAGTGTTTTTGGTAACTTTCGGAGATTATGGTTTTCTAGGGTTTCTTGGGTGATTCCCGACCACTAGGGTTTCTTAAGCTCTCAAAACTTCAGGACTATTTTCGGAAACTTATCTCCTTTAGAAACTAGGGTTTCCAAGAGTTCCCTGACCTTTGGGACTAATCCCGAGACTTTCGTCTATTAGGGTTCCTACTAGGGTTTGACTAAAAATCTGGGGTATTACAATGATGAACTCACGGAATTTGGGGCGTCCAATCGTAATTAATGGAAATGAACGACCGAGATTATGATGTAGAGGATTAGTAATGTTTAAGTCAATATAAATTATAAAATAATACTCTAACTTGCAAGATTTATTTAATGACCTTCCCTAATGTATTTTGACGTGAAAGTTTAGGCATAGATTCCTTATAAAATCTAGTTTTTTTTCATGTAAATTAATATAGGTTTTGAGTTTTTAAATTTAAGTTATAATTTTTGTAACTTCTGAGTATTATGGATTTATTTAGATAATTAACAAAGAGATTTTTATGAAATAAAATTTTTATAATATGTCTAAAATATCATTGTTATTGTATATTGAATTTGAGACTTTTTAGGTAGGATGAAATAGGTTTAATAATTGTATTTCTGAATTTTTCATAAGATATCTTATAATCTATGGTTTTAATGTAATGAAAATTAAAGTATAGTTGGATAATAAAATTTATAGGTTGAAAATAATATGACAAGGCTAAACTAACATTTAATAGAGAATGTTAACAAATATCTTAGGCTATAAACTTTTGAGTGGAAATAGAGAAATAAAGAAATAAAAGAAATAAAAAATAATCTTAGGTTAAATCAAGGAATTAAAATTTACCTACTTTTATGTTAGCTATATACTATGGTAGTTAATATACTAAATTGGAACTAAGAAATATACTTTATGTTATAAATCATATATTGGATGTAGATGTGTGTACAAGTTAATAGGAATAATCAAATAGAATAAAGCTACGTAAAGAATGTCTTAAATAAATCCTAGTATATAGATAACAAAAAAATAAATGAAAAAAGAAAAATACCGTATAGAAAATAGAATATGAAGAAATTAATAAGTTAAACTAAACCTATACAAACGAAGATTTAAAACCTAAGTGAACTTGTGAATGGGGATATCCAACATGAACCATTGAGTTTTAAACAAATATTAAATGAATAAATCTACTGTAGCCTAGGAGTTTTTAAGTAAGCGAAACTTTGATCTAGGATCAGAAGATGTAATGAAATTAAATGTACACTTAAGAATGCAAGTTCAATAGCGTAGATGGTCAAGTCAAACCAGAACTAAATCAAGGTTGCGCGTTCCAAACCTCGCGAAAACCATTTTAACAAATTTAATCAATTGGCAAAAATGTAACACGGACTTGGGTTAACCTACTGGGCCTAGGCCCATAAACTCTAAAAGCCCATTTAAGCAATTCAACGGGAGCTTGGGCCAGTTTCAAGATAAAACCCTAAATCATTTCAGATTAATTGAAATGGGCCTAATGAAAGACATAATTAACAAAACCTAGCCCAAATCTATATGAGAGAATAATTGTAAACCAAAAGCTATAAACTATTAAGAATAAAAGACATTTAGCATTATAAGTTCCTTGGCTAATTAATGCATGAAACACCTTAATTATAGGTTGTTAGTGGAAGATCACACACTCAAATTTGGTTACTGCTTCTACTCACACCAAGTAGGATTACTCGTACTCAGTTGTTTCTACTAATATACTTAAGGAAATGTTTTTGAAAAACGCTGACTGAGCTTAAAATGAATTTTAGAATGAAAACTACTTGTGTGACTAACCCAGCTTGATGTGACAAACTGAGCCTTGGATGTGTAATTTGCATGGTTACAGAAAAATGTCAATTCTTGGTAAATTCTTCCTTTGACTCTAGGTACTTTTTCATCTATGAGTCGAGTATTTAGTCAGCCTTCATGAGTATGGAGTCTTTTTATTAAGTGGTGCTTACACTTTTCACTGACGACTGAGCACGGGTCGGTGGCAGCGAAGGTCTACTTTACCTCTTCCATGTGGACAACTGACTGGCGGTGGTGGCCATCTCTCCCTTTGTTTCTATTCCGCTCTTGAGTATGTTAGTCTATGGGAATCAACTTTCTGAAATGGTGGAGACATAAACTGTTTACCATGGGTTATGGGTATTCTTATCGTTCCTAGTCCTTTGTGACTACCTGAGACTTTCTCCTCCTAATTGGAACTACATTATTATATAGTATTATGAATTTGATAATAAGATTTATAAGTCAATAAATCTTGGAAAAATTCCTAGACACTCCAACTATATTATAAAGATTTTAGAAATATCTAGAGCATTGATTTGAATCATAAAAGTCAATATAAAATCATACAAACCTTAAGGCTTCCTAAGCCTTGCTAGGGTTGACTTTAAGAGAATAGTCAAACCAGCCCATGAAATAAAAAGGTTATGGAAAACCAAGAAGATTAATAATAAGAACGTTAAAAACGGAGCATCCTAGCCAAAGTTATGATGAAATGAAATTTAGAGCCAAAATTTTAAAGAAAGCTGGCGTGTCCAAGTTCTGCTGACTCATCCACGCGCCTCGGTTTCTGTGCCACGCCAGACTTGCCAATTTCCATAAAAAAGGGCTAAGTTTCTCAGCCTCCACCTGATCATTGCCCTATCTTATGACATCGATATCTCAGCCGTCTTTTAGAGTTTTTGATTGTCGTTTTCTTCATTCTCTTCTCCTACAAACCATCTTTCTAACCATTACTTATTCTCAACCTAATTCTTTCTACATCGACCGCAAATTCGATATGAAGATGCCTCCCTGAAAACTGCAACCCAGAATTCCAGAAAAATGAGATAATCGGGTAAACTTCATCTTGTCATAACTTCTACATCTCTCAATAAAAATTCGCGTTCTTTAGCTTGTTTTGTAGATCTCTAATTCCTCTACAACTCTTCTGTTTACACCCAAGGCTAATTCCCAATCGTGTGCAAGAACGAAGCGTCTAAAGTTCCCGATTCGTCATGCACATAAAATCATAGAAAACGCATGGTATAAACTCGTAACTTTCAGTTTAGATTTCTTTTTGTGTATTGCAAATTAGATTAGATGTTGATATCAATCTGTAAAGCTATATCTCCTCTTTCGAATAAGCCCAAGAACTTGTCCTAACTCAATCTGTGATGCAACTTATGAATCAGCAAAGTTCGACCCTCGACAACTCGTAAAAGTCGAAACTTTCCAAAAAACTGAATTCGATTTCCCTCGTTGGCGCACTTCCAGTGAGTTTCGGATCAATTCCACCGATGTTGTTATTCGTAATTACTTTACCAGTCAAACCTACTTGTCAATTTCATCTATTACGTGTTATACTGAGAGAATTTGTCAATTCGAAACCGAAACTAATATAAACCATAACTTGTTTACCCAGAATTGTTTTTCCAATATATCACATTATAGGTAGTGAATTTGGTGTCAATAGATTCATTTTTCAATTTCGAATCCAATGAAACAAAAATCAACGAATTTGGTTCTGTAGATTTTGAGGAATTGAGGAAATAGTACTCGGCATTCGATTGTGTTTCTCTAATGAACTCGACGTTTCAGGGCCGTCCGATCGTAGTTAGATGAAACGGACGGCCGAGATTAAAACGTGGAAATTATTAATATATTAAGTTATATAAATTCCATAATTAAACCCTAACTTGTTAGATTTATTTAATGACCTTCCCTCATGTATTTTGACACGAAATTTTAACCATAGATTCCTTATAAAATCTATTTTATTATAATGTTAATTAATATAGGTTTTGAGTTTTAAAACGTAAGTTATAATTTTTGTAAGTTCTGAGTATTATGGAATTATTTAGATAATTATAAAAGATATTTTTATGAAATAATTTTTTTATAAAATGTCTAAAATATCTTAGCGACTATATGTTAAATTTGGGAATTTTTATACAAGAGTAAATGGGTCAAAAAAATTGTGTTGATGAATTTATCATAAGTTATGTTATAATATATAGTTTTTAATGTAACAAAAAATTAAAGTATAGTTGATTAATGAACTTTATAGGTTGGGAATAACATAAGAAGACTAAACTAACATTAATACAGAATGTTAATAAGTATTTTGCGTATAAACTTTTAACTGAGATAAAAAAATATATACATATATTTATATATAAAAGAAACAAATAGTAACTTAGGTTAAATCAAGGAATTATAATTAATCTACATTTATATTAACTATATAATATGGAATTTAATATACTTAATTGAAACTAAGAAAAATACTATATTTTATAAACCGTATATTAGATGTGGACATGTGTAAAAGTTAATTGAGGTAATTAAATACAATAAAACAACATAAATAATGCTTTAAATAAATCCTATATATATATATATATATATATATATTTATAACAAAAAAATAAATAAATAAAAGAAATAATACCTTATAGGAAATAAAATATAAAGGAATTAATAAATTAAATTAAACCTATACATAATACTAATAAAAGAATATTATATGGGGTGGTATTAAATTATGGCTATGAAATTTAGCTTAAAGAGTTACCTTTGAATTTCTAAGATTTATATAAACCGTATTAAAATACATATATAATATTCTTTGTTAATGACTAGAATGTACATCGATAATTGGATTAGGTAACTAATAAGTTAAGACTTAGGAATATTTGTAATTTGATTACATAAGTTGTGACTCCGATAGATATTATTATATAATTAAATACTTTTACATCTAAATGTGAAGTAGATTAATAAGTCGGGATTTAATCATTTTCATAACATTTATAGTATTGAATAATAACTTAATGTTTTAGGATAAAATCATTAAAAGGATTATGACATAAAACAATATTAAACTATGATTAGGAAATTAATCTAAATAATAATCTTTAAGTTTCTTAGAATTAGATAAGCCATATAGAATACATTTATTACCAATATTCAGAATGTGGGTTTATAATTAAGTGATGTATTTAGTAGTTAAAACTTAAAAAAAGGTTTGTAAATAGAAATTAGATATTTAAAACTTTATACCATTAATCAGATGGAACTAAGTTACATAAGAGGTTATATTGATCTACTTTACGACACTAAAAATATTAATATGTCATTTGAGGATAAGGTGTGAGGGTTTTTTCGAATAGACGATCTTATCAAATAATTGACAAATTCACTTATGAATGGGAATTTAATTCTTAGATAAATTATACCTTATGTTAAGATATAATGCTTATCCTAAAACATAATAAAGGGAATTAATTTATTAAGTTATTCCTTTGAAGATCTTAGGTTTTGTAAGCGATTTAAAATGTATATAAGACTTAAGTTTATCGAAGTTAGTAAAAGGATTATACATAGTCTATGGAGGGAAGGTGTGTACAAATAAAACATTTAGGAAATTAAATGTAAGTAAGGATACATAAATGGTTATCCTAAAACACCATATTATATAGGTAATAATAAAGCAAATAATATATCTTGTGAATACTAAATGTAAGAGTTCGAAAAGTCTAAGTTAATTATAATATAGTTATTTCAAGATGAAAAGTAATTTAACATCTTATGACAAGATTAGTAGATGGTTATAATAAAAATTTATTCTAAGATAAAGATAAGATAATTGAGTTTAGTAGCTCAATTAAGTTATAATAAAATGCATCTACAACACTATATTTCCAATATATAGGATGTAGATCTTACTTAAGTTAACGGGAAAACTTAATCATAATGGATTACCTAGTAGATATTGATAAAATACATAATTATTACATCGTGAAATAATAGTATAGTATTCTAAGATAAACCCATCGTAGGTCATAGTATGTTGTTTATCCTAAAGTAAGAATAAAGGTATTAAACTTAAGAATTATTATTGAGATTCTAAGATTAATTGAATAATATAAAATGCACTTATGATATAAGGGTCTAAAAACTCTTGAATGTGATAATTATGGTTAAGTACTAGTAAAGTGGATAAGAGTGGAACAATTAACAAGTGTTAATAAAATACATTCCTTGGTCTTACTACCTTGAGCTATACAACATTCTAAGATAAGTCAAAGGTTATACATAACATTTAGGAGAGGGCTTAAAAGACAATTGAGACTTAGAAATAAGAGTGAGGAATATGAAGAAATTAATAAGTTAAACTAAACCTATACAAACGAAGATTTAAAACCTAAGTGAACTTGTGAATGGGAATATCCTACATGAACCTTTAAGTTTTAATCAAATATTAAATGAATAAATCTACTGTAGCCTATGAGTTTTTAAGTAAGTGAAACTTTGATCTAGGATCAGACAATGTAATGAAATTAAATGTACACTTAAGATTACAAGTTCAATAGCGTAGATGGTCAAGTCAAACTAGAACTAAATCAAGGTTGCGCGTTCCAAACCTCGTGAAAACCATTTTAACAAATTTAATCAGTTGGCAAAAATGTAACACGGACTTGGGTTAACCTACTGGGCCTAAGCCCATAAACTCTAAAAGCCCATTTAAGCAATTCAACGGGAGCTTGGGCCAATTTCAGGATAAATGTAACACCCCTACTATTAATTCAATCATTACCGTCCAATCTCCTCGTGCTTCCCAAGTCACGCAGCGGATACATACTTAAATACATCGGGTGATACAATGCCGTTAGTCACCCACGTGACTAACAAGGCTACTACTGCTACTGAAATACCCCGACCATAAATATGGCGATTAAATTATCCTAATAGGTATTTAAGAGCCTAATAATGATTAAGAAATATTGGTAAGGGAAAATAAATCCAAAAGAAATAAAGAAACGCTTAAAAAGCGAAAAACGCTAAATAAGCGTTAAATAACCACATGAGGTATGAGACCTCGGTTAGCATATTATATGGATTCCTAATGCTTAATAAGTCCTAATAATATATGGGAACAACTCCCAAAGAAAACGGATCCAAATAATGAATTAAAACGCTAATAGAGCTTTAGAGCACGTTTTTCAAGAAAACCCGAAAACGTGACTTTAAGTGGTCAAACAGACCCGTAAAAATTATAAATCATTAAATAATGGTTATTAAGCATTTATGGGAGGTTAATAGTCAATAAAAATAATTAAACGAGAAAATTCCGGAAAACGGGCCCGGTTAGTGAATGGTACCGAAACCGGGTAAAGTAACGAGCGTTTTCTGTAAAAGACGAAGAAACATTCCAGCTAATTTACTGTAGGGGCCCGGTTTTTAATGGGTTAAATAACCCCTCACACACACGTGTAACTAGTTAACAAATAAGTAAATCAAAAAGCAAAAGAGTAAAGTACAAAAAGTAAAATAACACTCTCTCACCTCTCATTCTCACTTTTCCCTCTTCTCTCCCCATTTCTCCCTCTCTCACCGATTTCTCCCTCCTCTCTCCCTCTGTTGGGCGATTTTGTAGAGCTTCAAGAAGCTCCCATGGCAACTCCACCTTCTACATGCTCCTTCCTCATGTAAGCTCCAAATCAAAAACAAATTACATATTTGAACCCCTCATCATCCTCTATCATTCTCTCTTTTCAAAATCCAAAAATGAGGAAGTTCATCTCCATGGGTTTTCCCCATTCAAAGAGAAAAGCACACCATTGTGGAGCTTGGAGTCTCCTCTTTCCAACAAGGTAAAAATCTACATGAAAAACTCATGTTTTCTCCACCTTGCTTCATAGCCGATTTTTACCTCTTTGTAATGCCTTGTTTTCTCTCTCTCTTTTGAGCATAATATCAACCTTGCAATGGTGGCGGATTCACCTTCTTGAACCAAGGGCTAAAACCCCTTCTAAAACACTCCAAAGGTAAACCCTAGAATTTTTATCTTAAACACTTCAAAGAATTGGTGTTAATTAAGGGTTAGTAGTTTAATTACAATTGTTTTGTGTGTTTGGATGATGGGAATGGAGTTTGGCAACTCCATTCCCCATATGGCCGATTTGGGCAAGAAAGAAAGAAGAGGAGGATTGGAAAAAGGAATGAAGGAATTATAAGCTCAAGGTAAGAGCTCTTCACTCATGTTAAATTTTAGTGCATTGGAGTAATGGGAATGGGTAAACAAATAAAAGAACCTAAACTATTGTATTAGTATTGGAGTTTATGAAGTTTTGAGTATTTGGGAACTAGTAAGTAAATTGTAGGCCTTAGAGCCAAAGAATTGTGAATGTGTATTGATATTGTGTTTGAGGAAATAATGATGTATTAAGATTGCTTTGTATTGCTGGTAGGACCCTTGTATGGGTGTGGCTAGAATAGGAATGATTTGGTGAGAATTGGTATGTGTGGCCAAGTAAGAAAAGTAGATGAATTATGGCAAAATTTTGGTAGGAATATGTGCATTTGTGAATGACTTGGTGAATGGGAGAACCAAGGTGTGTATTGGGGATTTTAGGGATGTAATGACCATGGAATGGTATTTGTGGTAAGGGAATAATAGGATGCAAAATCTGTAGCAAGGAGTGCTAGGAATGCCTTGGAGGAACTAGGAAGAACTAGAGTATAAGACTTGGTAAAGTGAATGTTGGACTTGGGTATAGATGGTACAATTGCTTGGAAATGAATTGGCATGGTAAGAGGAGGTATTTGGGATGCTAGGAGTAACATTGGTGGAGGAAATATTGAATGGTAGGAGTTGTAGAAAAATCTGTAGCATTAGAGAATGAAAAACTGTTGTAGGTGTTGTAGAAGAAGTAAGAAAATTGTGTAGTTGTTTGATGGATTTAGTAATGGGATTGGTGGATGGATTGAGGTATATTAGGAGGCCTAAAGGGCACTAAAACATGTGGGATTACATGTAGGAAGATTGGGGAAGAAATGGGTAAGAAAGGAACTGAAAAACAAAGTCTGTAGCAGTGTTCTGCTACCGACCGACCCAGAGCCTGGGTCGGACCGTGGGTCGGTCAGGGCTTAGACAACGAAAAATAAAAAATCTGTAATGGACCGACCCAGAGGCCGTGAGTCGGTCGTGGGTCGGTCGGGTAAAAATTGTTGAACGTCGAAGCTTCTGACTTCGACCGACCCAGAGGTTGGGTCGGTCGGTGGGTCGGTCGGAGCTTGGACAACGGGACTGAAACTTACTGGAATGGACCGACCCAGAGGTGTATGGGTCGGTCGGAACAGTTCTGGGTCGGTCGGGACAATTTCAGAGGACGGAAAACTTACTGGAATGGACCGACCCAGGGGTTGGGTCGGTCGGTGGGTCGGTCGGCCCTAACTTACAAAAAAAAAAATGTAACGATCATATGTATGTATATATAGATATGTGCATATATATGGGACTTTAGTAATACACCATCAATGTAACATTAATGTTAAGGAAGTAAGTACATAAGTGGAACACAAGTATGAGGAATAATTATGGATGCGAGTTAAACCAAAGTAATGGGATAATGGGGTAAGTACGGAAGTAATAGCTATGGATGTATTGTAGTGTTTAGTATTAATAGAACCATTTGGCATGTAGCCGGAGGTTCAAGAATAAGACTCGAAGAACGAGTGTGAGCTAAGGAGCAAGGGAACACCCGATAAGTAAATCAACGGTGAAAGGTATGATTTCTTCATGCCCTGTATCCTAATCTGGTTACCCCGATTTGTGTGCTTATTTGACCACCTAAATAAGATAAATGCATGAATCGGACTACATTGCACTTACCTGTGCTTGACTTATGTTGTGCTTGATATTTATTGTCTTGAGCACTAGTTTGTATAATTCATGAAATATATGAATGATGATGAATGGTATTCGAATCTCGTATTGTACTTGTGTAATGTATTGTACCTCGTATGTATGTGTATATGTGTATTGGATCATTGTGGCTTGGATGTTGACTTGTGCTAATTCCTAACTATCTAACTCCTAACTTAAGTGAGTAAATTGGAATGAGTACAAGTCCGATATAGTTTCGGCCACGCGTGAGGATGCGGAGTCACAAGAGGTTGGCTGCAATTCCTGACTCTTAAACTGGTCCGCGGCCCAAACCCCTTAAATGGGTAGCATCCCGGATTGGTGAGTCAAGTAAATCCCGGAGGTGGGACGGTGTAGTCCCCAGGGCCGGAGGTCCCGACGACTTAACATGAGTAAGAGTAAGAGTAAGTAAGTATGGATCCGTAAGTATGTATGAGTATGAGTATGTATGTGTATGTATGGAGTAAACGAGTAAAAGAGTAATCTCCACCCGATTAACCCGGGTGGACCAATGAAGCTAACAAGAATTGTATATCGTGTATGTACTGCGTATGTGTATTTGGGAAGAAGGTAAGTAAGTATTTGATGGTATATTGTATTCCTTGTATGTAATGAAATGTATGGATGTATGCTTGTGTGAGTATCATTGTAATGTGTATAAGAGTATGTATGCATGTATGCTTGTATGAAAACGAACTGCATGTATTCGACCAAGTGGTCGGCGTACCCTCACTAGTACGCGGGGTATGCGGTTATCATGCGCAGCGAAAGCTGACCCCCTAGGGGGAACGTTTTTAGTGTGCAGGTACCCGAAGGGAACCTGATCAAGGTAAGAAGCCGACGATACACCCTAGTATCTAGGAAGTAAGTAGTTGTGAGAAAAGGGTAGTAAGTAATCTCTTAGTGAGTATGTATGAACTTGGAGGAGGTATTGTAATTGTAAAAGGATCCTAGCAAACTCGGTATGTAGTTTATATTGTATTGTACTTGGAGTATTGTATTGAATGAAGATTATAGTAGTATTTGGAAAATAAAGAATGTATTGTAGATTTGTAGTACTCGGGATTCCGGTCCATCAGACCGATGCTGTATGTAGAAGTAGTGGCCTTGTTAGTCACGTGGGTGACTAACGGCATTGTATCACCCAAAGTATGTAAGAACATATCCGCTGCGTGTATCTGGTATGTAAGGAGATTGGACGGTAAGCATTGTATTAATGGTAGGGGTGTTACAGCTACATACAGCATCGGTCTGATGGACCGGAATATCCGAGTACCACTTAATACAATACATACTCTCATTACATACTGGATACTACAATACTCCATTCGATACATTACTCCATTCAATGCAATACTCTACAATTCCGTACAAGATAATACACTACGCATACCGAGTTTACTAGGTTCCAAAATCAGTACAGTACTTCTCCCAAATTCATACACACTCACTAGGAGAAAATCTACTGCCCATTCCTCACAAACTAGATACTTCTAATTACAAGGCGCGTCGCCGGTCTCTTACCTTGACCGTATTCGCTCCGGGTACCTGCACACTAAAAATGTTCCCCCGAGGGGGTCAGCTTACGCTGAATATGATAACCGCATACCCCGCGTACTAGCGAGGGTACGCCGACCATTTGGTCGAATACATGCAATTCATTTTGCATTACATACATGCATACATACTTTCATACATACATACATACATACATGCTTTCATTCACGGTACTACAATACTACACAAGGTACACATACATACGTACAGTACAATACAATACATGCTTGGAAGACAATACAAGTCAACCAATACTTACTTACCATCCTCCAGAATACACATACACAATACATACTCGTTACATACTCAATACGCAATACGGAGATACACTTCTCCAATTCATACAGAAGGCTTGTTAGCTTCTTTACACACCCGGGTTAATCGGGTGTTCAATACTCATTTACTCAAGGTCAATGACTTACAACAGTCAAGACCAATACACATACGATACTTACTTCTTACATACTTTACTTCCAGTTAAGTCGGTATGACCCCGGGCAGGGAATACTACTTCCCACCACCGGGCTTTAGGGTGGCCCACTAATCCAGGATGCTACCCATACAAAGGGAATTGGTCCAAGGAAAAGATTATAGCCAGGATTCGGTTCCAACCTCTTGTGGTTCCTTATCCTCACGTGTGGCCGAAACTATATCGGGCTTCTACTCATTCCATTTTACTCAATACTCATGTTTGGAGTTAGGTTGTTAGGAATTAGTAGAAGTCCATAATCACTTCCATACATACTTACATACACAAGTACTCATACTTACACATACACTTCATTTCCATTCATACATCTCATGAATTATACAAACTAAATGTTCAAGAGCATAAACAAGAACAATATAGTTCAAACACATATAAGTGCAATATAAATCCGATTCATGCATTTATCTTGTTGGTGATCACATAAGCACACAAATCGGGGTAACCAAGTTAGGATACAGGGCATGAGGAAATCATACCGTTCACCGTCGTACACGTACTACCGGGTTCCTTCGAGGATCAACTATTTGATTCCTATACATACAAGAGGTAGTATGATCAATGACCTATTATTGATCTAACTTACTCCTTCATCGATACTTTTAATATTTACTTACTACTTCATTACTTTCTTACTTGATTATAAAACCATTCTTTTCTTTACTACTTCTTAGACTTGCTTCCTTACTCATTTACTTACTTTCTTACCATTACTACTTCATTAATGGTGTGTTGCTACATACATATGCTTATAGTGTATAGGCATATATATATACATGATTACTATAATCATATAATAAACATTTTTTTTGTTTGACACGACCGACCCACCCTGGGTCGGACCCATGGGTCGGTCGGCTGCAGAGACTTTGATTACTGAAAATTCCAGTCCGGCCGACCCAGCCAGGGTCGGTCCATTGGGTCGGTCGGTTACAGAAACAAATCCTACTATAAATTTCCACTAGACCGACCCAGGCAGGGTCGGTCCCCTGGGTCGGTCGGATGCAGACGCATTTCCGACTACAAGTTTCTACTCGACCGACCCAGGCAGGGTCGGTCCCCTGGGTCGGTCGGATGCAGAAACTTCCGAGATTGCAGGTTTTCGGGTCGACCGACCCTGCTAGGATCGGTCCTAGGTCGGTCCATCCCAGTACCCATTTTAATTATTATTTTGAATCCCAAACTCTACTCAATTCACACCCAATCTTTTCCTACTCATTTCCACATGTTCTACATGTTTAAACACTAATTAAATCTCTAATTCACCTTAGTTCATCCTCAATTCATTTCTAATCCATCAACTTTACACAATTTTCCTCACTTCATTCCAGCACTTATACCAATTTTCTTTCTTCATTGCTACAGATTTTTAAACCAACTTCTACCATCCATACTTCCTCTACCAATGTCACTCCTAGCATCCCAAATACCTCCTCTTACCATGCCAATTCATTTCCAAGCAATTGTACCATCTATACCCAAGTCCAACATTCATTTTACCAAGTCTTACACTCTAATCTTTTCTAACTTCTCCAATGCATGTTAATACACTTTGCTACAGATTTTGCACTTCTTACTTCTCATACTACTACTACCTCTTCATCACTACTAAACATCTCTACTATCCCCAATACATACCTTGGTTCTCCCACACACCAAGTCCTCCATAAATGCACACATTCCTACCAAAATTTTGCCATAGTCCATCTACTTTTCTTACTTAGCCACTCATACACATTCTCATCAAATCCATTCCTAAACTAGCCACACCCATACAAGGGTCCTACCAGCATTCAAGACAATACCAATTCATTAATACTTCCTCAAATACCAATACTAATACTCATACACAATCATTTGGCTCCAAAGCCTACGATTCACATACCAATTCACAAATACTCAAACTTCCGCACAAATACTCAAACTTCCAATACTACAATTCCAATACAAGATTTTGGGTTCTTTAGTTAGTTTGCCCATTCCCATTAGTCTAATGCATTAGAACTAACATTAGTAAAGAGCTCTTACCTCGAGCTTATAATTCCTTCATTCCTCTTCCAATTCTCATCTTCTTTCTTTCTTGCCCAAATCGGCCATGTGGGGAATGGAGTTGCCAAACTCCATTCCCATCACCCAATGAACACAAAACAACTACAATTAATATACTAACCCTTAAATTAATGCTAGTTCAATGAAATGTTTAAAGCAAGATTTCTAGGGTTTACCTTTGGAGTGTTTTAGAAGGGGTTTTAGCCCTTGGTTCAAGAAGGTGAATCCACCACCATTGCAAGGTTGATATTGTGCTCAAAAGAGAGAGAAAATGGAGTGTTACAATGGGGCAAAAATCGGTTGTGAAGGAAAGTGAAGAAAACATGAGTTTTTCATGTAGATTTTTACCTTGTTGGAGAGAGGAGACTCCAAGCTACACATTGATGCTATTTTCTTCACCGATGGGGTATACCCACGAAAATGAACTTCCTCATTTTTGGATTTTGAAAAGAGAGAAGTGTAGAGGATGATGAGGGGAGTTCAAATATGTAATTTGTTTTGCATTTGGAGCTTGTATATGGCTAGAGCATGAAGGTGAAGTGAGGTTGCCATTGTTGTTGTTGAAGCTCTGAAAATCGCCAGCCAAGGGGAGAAAGAAGGAGTCTCACGATGGGGGAAAGGAAAGAATAGGAGAGAGAATAGAAAAAGTGAGGTGAGAGAGTCTTTTTCTACTTTTTGTTACTTTTTTGTTTCCTTGTCTTCTAGTGTGTGTGTGAGAGGGTAATATTTAATTGAGTGTGAGAGAGGGTATTAATACCCTATAAAAACCGGCCCACTTATACTGTTAAGCTGGAGCAGTTTTTCGTCTTTTACAGAAAACGCTCGTTATTTTACCCGGTTTTGATACTATTCACTAACCGGCCCTTTTCCGGAATTTTCTCGTTTCTTTATTTTTATTGGTTCTAAAGCCCCACTAATATTTATTAGTGACTATTTAGTTGACCAAAATTGTTACGAGTCCGTTTGACCCGCCTAAAGTCACGTTTTCCCGGTTTCCTCGATAACGCGCTTTAAGGTTCGTTTATGCTTTTAATCCATTTTAAGGGTCCGTTTTCTTCAGGAGTTGTTCCCTTATATTATTTAGGCATTGTTAAGCCTTAAGAATCCATATAATACGCTAACCGAGGTCTCATACCTCCTATGGTTATTTAACGCTTATTTAGCGTTTTTCGCTTTTTAAGCGTTTCTGTATTTCTTTTGGATTTATTTTTCCTTGCCAATATTACTTAGGCGTCATTAGGCCCTTAAATACGTATTGAATTAATTTTAATCCCTATATTTAAGTTCGGGGTATTTCAATCTACCCCCCTTAAGAACTTTGTCCTCAAAGTTGTTCGAGGTTATAGGTTTACAATGCTTACTCCTTCTTACATATCTAATACCAAAAGTCACACATTCTTCCTCCTTACAATTCCAAAATCCACTACTCACGGTCTCTACATTCCATCCATACAAATGTACTATAATTACTCCAATCCACATTACTACCAACCATCTGGTTCCACATTACAAGGTTCATACATACATACAGTGCAAAGCTATCCCCAAAGCAATGCAATACACGTTACAATCCCGCAGGCACTCAGGTCATCTAGACACAGGACTCTTCTATGTCCCGCTGCCCTTGGAATAATACAATACGATACTCTACTACCTTCTCAGGCATACGCTTAGCAAATCCTTCATCTTCAGGCTAAGAAAAATTCTTTCGCAACTACTACTTAGAAATTTTCCAAAGCATACAACTCCAAATTCCAGTTTGTATTTATTGCTTCTACCCTATGCGTGATTCTTGTGACCACTTGAGGGGAGCTTCAAGAATCATTCGACCCTGATGTGATCAGCATCAGTGTTGAACTATCTTTCCACCCCAAATTTGTGTTCGGCTTCCCTTGATCTGATCAGGATCAAGTTCGACTTCCCACATCCGTTTCAAACAACAGATAATTCAATCATTTTCATTTTCTACCTTTTTACTCTTCCTAGTCGTAATTACAATTTCATACAACTCCAAAGGATGGAATTCAGTCCATCAGCCATTCTCGATCTACTTCCCAAATACTTTCCTCGGAATTTGATGCCTAAATGCTCATTTCATCAATCTTCTCTACTATTCTGACTAGGGAATACAATATTTAAGAAATTCAGCTGTCCTTAATTTACTTCCAATAACATACTTACGAATACACCACTCGTGGGCTACATTCCTCTACTACTCATAGACGATCCGTACTACTTCTTTAAGAATACAATACTTGTGGAGCTCCGTCCACTACTCATTCTCAATTGTCTCAAGACAATCACCTAGGGAACTCAATTTCCTCTAGGTTATACATCGGTTTTATACCGACTCAAGCATCGTAATGCCATGTCTAACTTCAATAGGCGCACGCTACAGGGATTATCGTTTCCCCAAGAGTTACTATACTCCTCTTTACTAATATTTTTACACTGGGGTTACAAGATGGGTATATTCATCCTATGGTATTCGCATCTCTTGTGCCCGATTACCACAGTTACAATATGAATGAATACGTATGTTTATTTAACATAAGTACCAATCATCAATTCGATTCTCATTTGTGCTATGCACATTATAGTTTCTGTGTTTTGTTCATGAAACTTACATTAAGCGGTTTTCGCTCTACCCCCCTTAAAAGGGATTACGCCCACGTAATCTACCATATGTTACTATTAAACATTGGTTTACTCGATTTGGGCAATCTGAAGCGTTTAGCTTCACTACGATATACTATACAATATGCTCTGGTCAAAGGGTCTTAACCATACCAATGGTTTAGTCTTTGCACCGAGGATTCCTATATGAGTTTATTTAACTCATAATTAATTCAGTTCTAGCCTATTAGGCTTCAAGGCATTAATAGCCATTCTTTCATACTTACTAGGTGTATTACATTTCCTAGCTAGGGCCCACTAGCTTCTGCTGCGCGACCCTGATAACTTGGGTTACTCACCCTTCATGTTATCCTTAATGTGCTATACATCACCTTTTTATCCCTCTATTATGGAAATAAGGTTTACTAACAGTGTGGTATTCTTTTACCGTTGTTTGAACTCAATGAGTTTTAGATTTTAACCAGCTCTCTGGTAATCTATTACACGTACTATTCGTACTCCCACGATTATTCCCTAAGTTCCTCCGACTTGTTGTCGGGCGAGGTTAAGTCACTACCTAGTTGCAGTGCTTCCTCTGTTGTTACTAGCTTCAGAATAATACCAGTTCTTCTGGTTCAGTACAAGTGTTCTTTGCTTGTATGACCTTGCATTCTCAATGCGTCGGTCCAAGTGACCTTCTTCAGTCTTTTTCACCTTTTATTCCAATGGAATTCACATCTTGTGATTGTTAGTGTGCTTACACTCTCTTCGTGCTTCTTTGGCCTTAGGCCGCACGGTTTGTTGCTAAGCTTGCTTGACTGGCTTATGCCATGTTGTTGGTGAAAGAAGGGTTTACTACGGTTTACATTTCCCATATTCCTAGCTATCGCATTAGATCATTACTGCGCGAGTGCAATACCAAAACACTCAGTCATACAGAGTGCAGAGGCGTAAACGCTTGGCAGTAAATCACTTATGTGATAGGGATGAATATTTCTGCTTGTCATCTCATACTTATACTTCGTGTCATTGTCCAACTACTTCCTCATTCCGGTCGCTTGTTGCGCACCGTATTCTTACTCACTATACAACATCGTTTTTACGGTCTCCGTTACTGTGGTAGCTTACCTTTACTCCTTGCCATTATCGTTGGCACCATTTCCTTATGGTGTACAAACACTAGGAGGTTCCTAGTCATATGTATGACGGTTGTCGTAGTATACCGCAATACTATTATCTTCCCATTGTGGGGATGTTTTATTTCAATTTAGGTTTCATGTGTAGGTTAGCTTACCTCACATTACTTCCTCATTCATGATATAGTTTACCAATAACTTGGTTGACCAAAGATGAAGTGGTTTATCGGGTTACAAGTTCTCTTGAGCGCCGGTCATTCATGGTGTGCAATGTGCACACTCATTGATTGTTTGTGACAATTACTGTCTCCTAGTGCTGAGCATTGATAATAGGCTCTAGCTATGCGGTTTTACTTTTGCGTATACATTACCGGACATCCCAAAGCTTCAAGGGTTTTCTGGTCCCGTTCTCTAATTAAAGAGTATTCTATCACTGGTAGGTGAAGTTCTCGTTGAGTGGTGTGTTTCCACTCATGGTCTCATGACAAGGTTTACATGTAAGTATTTATACTGGTTCACCACATGATTGGGTGCCTAAGGAGTATACTTACTCCTTCGAGCTTGAGGCTCTTAAGCGATGTGCTTCTACAGTCCACGCCTCGTAGGCGTAGTGGTTTGGAAATCTCATTTCCTTATTCGTTGTCTCTTGGCAATATCTATGCAGTTTTGTTGTTATATAGACGGAAGCCTTTTCTAAGGGTTCACATCATCACCGCATGGTGGTCTTGTTAAAGAGGTATCTTCCCTCAAGTTTCTCGTAGTGTCCAGGTGGACTAGGCATTGTTGGCGTTATCACCATTCTTGTGCCTCTGTGCTACCATTGCTATGGGAGGCATGAAGGTAATTAAAGGCTTGTCAACTGTATACTAGACTGATGCTTTAGTGACAGTGACACTGAGTTGACCATTACTCCAAGCCACTCAGGATGTTGGGTTTGAATTGATGGTCCCATTGTTGATTTCTTGTCATATGAGACAATATCTCTTGCAAGTCTTATTATAAAGGTGTGAGTTTGCAACCGCTAAGGTTTACCTAACATAGTTGATTGATGGCTTGTAAGCCTTATTGCTGCAAGCTATGCTCTTTGCAAGCTGCTTATACATATTTCGACTCCTTGTATACCCCATAGGTTGGAGGTATTACTGGCTCCATGGCAAGTCGTGGCATCACGCTTCCGTTCATAGGAGACTCTTAGGCAATCTGGTGCTGATCAGTGCCTTTTGTAGACTAGGGTAGTTCCTATTAAGTGAATCCTTTCGGTGTCTTAACCGAGTGTTCGTTCTGGTTGTCGTGCTCTTATCATGACACTTCCTTCGACTGTTGTCATTCCAGACCCCTTCGAGGATTGCTCCTGGGTGTTGTTAGTTATGCCGTTACATCCGGCTGATGTTTATGACATGTGTTGTCCTATATACCGTCTTATGGTGTTGTGTTAAGCTATTCCTTTTTGATTTATAACGTCTCCCGTCGTTGGGTAGACCGTTTATACTTGCTCCTAGCGCTTGAGACTAGGTTTAATATCCCCTTCAATGATGGATTTTACTTCATGGTAATATCGTGATTGCTCTTGGGAGTTCTATCCCATTTGTAAAGCATTATAGTGCTCATGTTTAGGCAGTGGCCTTACTGTGTTAGGCTGGGTATACTTCCCAGCTGTCATATATTTGCTTGATGTCTTTGAGACATATCCATTGTCCATACCGACTAGTCTGTGCTCTCGCACTTCCTAGTTCTTACTCCTTATCTTCAGATGGATTCTCTGAGTTCCTTTATGCTTAATTGCCTGAGGTGTCCAGTTGTTCTGGTTTGAACTTACTGATGGTCCGTAGAACGGAGTCGACTACTTCCCGTGTTTCGTACACTACATGTATACATACGTGGGGTACCATGTTGATACGTTACCACTTACCCAACTATGTCAGGCCCGCAAGCTCCTTCGGAGTGCGTTGTCCCACATCCCGTAATTGGGTACACTCGTAGTGTTCGTCACACGCCTAGGTGAAGTATTCTATTGTCAACTCCTCTTGTATCATTTGATACTCACCGTAATTCTGTTGATTTGGTTCTAAAATCCAAGGTTTTAAAAGGAGGTTTGTGGTTTTGAAAGAAAACTTGGTTTGAAAATAATAGTTCGGTGTTAAAAGAAGTTCTTCATGGCATAGCCATGTTCTGGGGTTTTGACCAAGTCTAGCTTCTTGCTGACTGGTATGTTCCTCGTGCAATGGTCGGCAGTCAGGCCTTTCCGAGGTTCCATTCTCCCATTTTTTTGGATGTGTGATCCTTTAGCTGTTTTGTTACGGCCACAGTACATTACTATGTACTTGTGGTGTGTTAGGGTTCCTCTACATGTTTCTGTCCTTACTGCACTTGCCGTGGCAAGTGCGTGGTACTGGTGGTTTTTGGGTAAGCCGATACCGGTCACGGTATGGTTTCCACTCATAATTGGTAGTCTTGCTTACCCTTCCTTTGATCTTGTTGATCATTTACTTAGGTTAATTACTCTTCTGAGTAACTTCTCGGTGAGTTTGACATGGCTGTCATTGATCAGGGTACTTCTCCAATCCTTAGAGCTTCCCCTTTGACTTGGTTGTGTTGTTCCTTGTTGCTTGTTCCCACACGTTTGTTGGGGTTACTGAGCCTGATTTGGTTTAGGCACTACGGTTGTAGTTACATCAGATTATATCTTGTGAATATTCTTGTAGCTGTCTGAGCTATGTTGGTCAGGTTTGTAACCTTTTTGGCGTTATAGTTTTGGAGTCAGTCACTCCCGACTATGTCCTTAGCCAGCTAGCTCACTGTTGGTGGTGTTGCTTGGCTATTACTGTTGTCCCGCAGACTTGTGTCTCGGGTTTCATTACTTCTCCTGTTTCCATTTCGTTGCACGGTTAGTGCTTCTTTTCCTGTTGCTGGTTGTTTAGCTAGGTTCTGCGACTGCTAAGCATGTCGCCCCATGCTGTTGCAAGTTATAGCCTCCTTGTGGTTGGAGTGTTTACACTACCGCTATTAAGTGCGGTTATTGTTGTTCAACCGGGATCCACTTCCGGGTCTTCCATTTCTTGGAATCTATCATACGTCGGCTCTTGTTTACTGTGTGATTATTTCACTACTGCCAGATCGGGTTTTTCCGAGTATGAGAGGTCTTTCCTTCTCTCTGGCATACTTTCCCAAGTTATACAATAGGGTTTGCGGTGGGCGGGACTGGTATTGTAGGTATCCGGTACTCACCGGGAGTTCCTAACTAGCATATCTCTAATGCTAACACTCAGCCCTTAGCCCTAAGCTTCTAATTCCTAATTCGGTATTCCTAAACTCGGTATTTCCAGTCATCAGAGCGACTTGGTAAAATGAATGTTGGACTTGGGTATAGATGGTACAATTGCTTGGAAATGAATGGGCATGGTAAGAGGAGGTATTTGGGATGCTAGGAGTGACATTGGTAGAGGAAGTATTTGATGGTAGAAGTTGGTTTAAAAATCTGTAGCAATGAAGAAAGAAAATTGGTATAAGTGCTGGAATGAAGTGAGGAAAATTGTGTAAGTGGATTGATGGATTTAGCAATGAATTGGAGGGATGAATTAAGGTGATTTAGAGCATCTAAATGAGTGGCAAACATGTAGGAAGCATGTGGAAATGAGTAGGAAAAGATTGGGTGTGAATTGAGTAGAGTTTGGGATTCAAAATAATTAATTAAAATGGGTACTGGGGGACCGACCCTAGGACCGATCCTAGCAGGGTCGGTCGACCCGAAAACCTGCAATCTCGGAAGTTTCTGCATCCGACCGACCCAGGGGACCGACCCTGCCTGGGTCGGTCGAGTAGAAACTTGTAGTCGGAAATGCGTCTGCATCCGACCGACCCAGGGGACCGACCCTGCCTGGGTCGGTCTAGTGGAAATTTATAGTAGGATTTTTTTCTGTAACCGACCGACCCAATGGACCGACCCTGGCTGGGTCGGCCGGACTGGAATTTTCAGTAATCAAAGTCTCTGCAGCCGACCGACCCATGGGTCCGACCCAGGGTGGGTCGGTCGTGTCAAACAAAAAAAAATGTTTTATTATATGATTATAGTAATCATGTATATATATATATATATGCCTATACACATATAAGCATATGTATGTAGCAACACACCATTAATGAAGTAGTAATGGTAAGAAAGTAAGTAAATGAGTAAGGAAGCAAGTCTAAGAAGTAGTAAAGAAAAGAATGGTTTTATAATCAAGTAAGAAAGTAATGAAGTAGTAAGTAAATATTAAAAGTATCGATGAAGGAGTAAGTTAGATCAATAATAGGTCATTGATCATACTACCTCTTGTATGTATAGGAATCAAATAGTTGATCCTCGAAGGAACCCGGTAGTACGTGTACGACGGTGAACGGTATGATTTCCTCATGCCCTGTATCCTAACTTGGTTACCCCGATTTGTGTGCTTATGTGATCAGCAACAAGATAAATGCATGAATCGGATTTATATTGCACTTATATGTGTTTGAACTATATTGTTCTTGTTTATGCTCTTGAACATTTGGTTTGTATAATTCATGAGATGTATGAATGGAAATGAAGTATGTGTAAGTATGAGTACTTGTGTATGTAAGTATGTATGGAAGTGATTATGGACTTCTACTAATTCCTAACAACCTAACTCCTAACATGAGTATTGAGTAAAATGGAATGAGTAGAAGCCCGATATAGTTTCGGCCACGCGTGAGGATAAGGAACCACAAGAGGTTGGAACCGAATCCTGGCTATAATCTTTTCCTTGGACCAATTCCCTTTGTATGGGTAGCATCCTGGATTAGTGGGCCACCCTAAAGCCCGGTGGTGGGAAGTAGTATTCCCTGCCCGGAGGTCATACCGACTTAACTGGAAGTAAAGTATGTAAGAAGTAAGTATCGTATGTGTATTGGTCTTGACTGTTGTAAGTCATTGACCTTGAGTAAATGAGTATTGAACACCCGATTAACCCGGGTGTGTAAAGAAGCTAACAAGCCTTCTGTATGAATTGGAGAAGTGTATCTCCGTATTGCGTATTGAGTTTTAACGAGTATGTATTGTGTATGTGTATTCTGGAGGATGGTAAGTAAGTATTGGTTGACTTGTATTGTCTTCCAAGCATGTATTGTATTGTACTGTACGTATGTATGTGTACCTTGTGTAGTATTGTAGTACCGTGAATGAAAGCATGTATGTATGTATGTATGTATGAAAGTGTATGCATGTATGTAATGCAAAATGAATTGCATGTATTCGACCAAATGGTCGGCGTACCCTCGCTAGTACGCGGGGTATGCGGTTATCATATTCAGCGTAAGCTGACCCCCTCGGGGGAACATTTTTAGTGTGCAGGTACCCGGAGCGAATACGGTCAAGGTAAGAGACCGGCGACGCGCCTTGTAATTAGAAGTATCTAGTTTGTGAGGAATGGGCAGTAGATTGACTCCTAGTGAGTGTGTATGAATTTGGGAGAAGTACTGTACTGATTTTGGAACCTAGTAAACTCGGTATGCGTAGTGTATTATCTTGTACGGAATTGTGGAGTATTGTATTGAATGGAGTAATGTATCGAATGGAGTATTGTAGTATCCAGTATGTAATGAGAGTATGTATTGTATTAAGTGGTACTCGGATATTCCGGTCCATCAGACCGATGCTGTATGTAGCAGTAGTAGCCTTGTTAGTCACGTGGGTGACTAACGGCATTGTATCACCCGATGTATTTAAGTATGTATCCGCTGCGTGACTCGGGAAGCACGAGGAGATTGGACGGTAATGATTGAATTAATAGTAGGGGTGTTACAAAAAGTGGTATCAGAGCCAGGCCCAGGTCGGTGTGCCAGCAGGGACGCTGGGCTCCCAAGGGGGGTAGAGTGTGATACCCACTGTAGGGGTCACCTCCCACATCGATCGGGAGAGCGCACGAACCACACCTTATAGGTGTGGGGATACTCTTGCCTTGTGAGAGGCCTTTTGGGGATGGTACCCCGGAAGCAAAACCGTGCGGGCTGCGGCCCAAAGCGGACAATATCTCACAAGTGGGTTGATTACTGGGCTGTTACAGAAGTGTGATACCCACTGTAGGGGTCACCTCCCACATCGATCGGGAGAGCGCACGAACCACACCTTATAGGTGTGGGGATACTCTTGCCTTGTGAGAGGCCTTTTGGGGATGGTACCCCGGAAGCAAAACCGTGCGGGCTGCGGCCCAAAGCGGACAATATCTCACAAGTGGGTTGATTACTGGGATGTTACAGATGGTATCAGAGCCAGGCCCAGGTCGGTGTGCCAGCGGGGACGCTGGGCTCCCAAGGGGGGTAGAGTGTGATACCCACTGTAGGGGTCACCTCCCACATCGATCGGGAGAGCACACGAACCACACCTTATAGGTGTGGGGATACTCTTGCCTTGTGAGAGGCCTTTTGGGGATGGTACCCCGGAAGCAAAACCGTGCGGGCTGCGGCCCAATCTTTATGAGAGAATAATTGTAAACCAAAAGCTATAAACTATTAAGAATAAAAGACATTTAACATTATTTCCTTGGCTAATTAATGCATGAAACACCTTAATTATAGGTTGTTAGTGTAAGATCAGACGCTCAAGTTTTGTTACTGCTTCTACTCATACCAAGTATGATTACTCGTACTCAATTGTTTCTACTAATATACTTAAGGAAATGTTTTTGAAAAACGCTAACAGAGCTTAAAATGAATTTCAAAAAGAAAACTACTTGTGTGACTAACCCAGCTTGATGTGACTAACTAAGCCTTGGATATGTAATTTGCATGGTTACAGAAAAATGTCAAATCTTGGTAAATTCTTCCTTTGACTCTGGGTAATTTTTCATCTATGAGTCGAGTCTTTAGTCAGCCTTCTTGAGTATGGAGTCTTTTTATTAAGTGGTGCGTACACTTTTCACTGACGATCGAGTACGGGTCGGTGGCAGCAAAGGTCTGCTTTACCTCGTCCATGTGGACAACTGACTGGTGGTATGTGAGCCTCGATTTTAAACCCTATCCTATGTTGATTAAAGTTGATTAGGATCTAGTCGGGTTTTAGGTCCACTTATAACGTAAGATTAATAACTATGTCATAAAACAATAATTATTAAAACCTAAGCTAGCTCACTGGAACCTATTATGAGTTGCCACCTAATTTTAACCTAGATCAAATTAGGAAAGGAGAGTTCGGGTTCGGGGGCTTGATATTCGACTTAATTAGGGTTCAAATTAGTTTCATTACCCCTAGAAGTCGTTTTAACCTAAGTGCGCGAGCTTCTGTTTTTTTGTGTTTTTTAGCATTTTTTGACAGAAAATTAAAGTGAAATTAAAAGCTATCTAAACTAGGGTTTCGGAGGCAGAATTAGGTCGAATTTTGCTTACGTCCGTAGCCACGGACCCCATGTCCGAACCCACGGACCCCAGTTAACCTAATTATACAGAAGAGTCGAAATTAAAGGAAAACAGAAAATTGCAAAGTCCGGGGCCACGGACAGGCTGTCCGTGGGCCCGGACATTATTAGAAAACCTAATTTTTGAATTTTTTTAAAAAAATCCCGCCGCCGTCCGTGGGTGTCCGGGCTTACGGACAGGGAGTCTGGGACCCCGGACATGACGTCCGTGGGTGCGGACCACCCTCGGACGGCGGCGTTGAGGCTGTTCCCGGGGGTGTTTTTGGCTCAAATTTTATGGGTGTGTAGCCTGAAAGATGTACAAGACGTTAGTGATTGAAAGTTCTCAATTTGAATTCGAATTAAGCACGAAACTTGGTAAACAAGTTATTGGACAGAAGCTTAAACAAACAGCAATACAAAAGCGTAAAAAGGTTAGTTTGAACCCAAAATTTGACAGAGAGTTAATGAGGTTGTGGGGAGTTAGAAAAGTAGAGTTATAACCTGTTTTACCTTCAGATTCGTGGTGTTTCTTCACGTCGGGAATCTTCGGAGGCCTCGTTGACGGCGGATCCGGAAGAACTTCGAACCTAGCTTCTGACTCCTTGTTGTTCTTGATTTTCTTCACGTTTTGGTGCTGTTTTGGTGCTGTTTTGGTGAGGTTTTGATGATGGATGATGTTGTGGGAGTTGAAAAATGTGTTTTGGTGTTGATTTTGGTGAGATTTCGGTGTTTGATTGTGGCTCTGGGGTTCAAAACGTGAAGAGCAAGAGACGGCTGCCTTCTTTGAGAGTCTAGGGTTCTTGAGGTTCTGATTTGATCATGGGATAAGGTTCCTTATATAGGCTTCCTTAAAGATAGAAAAATCCGGTAAAAACCGAGATTTACCGACGTTTAAGCTCAAAGGCTTCCAAAAGGAATTTGATTATAAAATTTTATACATGGGTAAAGGATGATATTTCTGATTTTTCTAAAGTGGAATCGAATTTTTTGGATATTGGGATATTTTTAAATTCAATTTCCCATCAGATTCAATCAGAAATTGCTAGAAAATTATTGGAAATTCGAAAAATCAAAATTCCAACGCCATTATGCTTCAGATGTCATCCTCTATCATGGGTTAAAATTTCAAAGCATTTTGAATTGATTTGACCCTTATTTGGAGGAAAGAGAAAGCCTATATGGGGCTTAGGAGCCTTGAAAAATTACGAAAATGCCCCTGGAGATGACTAAGCTGTCCTTAGCACTCTGAAATGTGCCAATTGAACTGGGAACTCGCTACTAGCCTATTAGTAGAGACTCTCTTCCGGGGGGGTTGAAATTTTGGGTATAACAGATTGCCCCCCGTCAACTAGACTTTGTAATGGAAATGAAAAGGCTAGTTGATGCTTGAGTAATACCCCCAAAATTTTGGATCTTAAAAGACCCCACATGCAATTGGAATCCGATAAGTTGTGTTGAGCTGTTCTAAGGCGCTGACTACCTATGAGTAAAGTGGAAGGATATCGAGCGATTCTAAGGCGTCGACCACCTAAAGGTAAAAATGAAGCACTGTCAGACTATTCTAAGGCGCCGACTACCTATAAGAACGATACGATGTCAAGCTATTCTAAGGTGTTCACTACCTATAACGAATGAAATGATGTCAAGCTATTCTAAGGCGTTGACTACCTAAAATGTGAAATTGAGATAATGTCAAGCGATTCCAAGGCGTTGACAACCTAACAAGTGAAAATTGGGTGGTATGCAAATGCAAGGATGTTGAAATGCTAATGATGCTGATGATGCTGATGATGCTGATGATGCTGACGATGCTGATGATGCTGATGATGCTGGCGATGCTGACGATGCTGATGATGCTCGGATGCTTCTGGGGACCGCGAACCCGTTTCCATGCTCCTGGTTGGTATACTATGGGGACTTTATTGCCTCTGCCCACCAACTGGGGTGCTGGGATAACTTCTAGATTACCAAGGGGACTTATTGCCACTATGCCCACTAGTTGTTTCTCCCAAGATTGACATGAAGATGGGGACTTATTGCCTCTGCCCGCCACATAGATCACGCTTTGTCTCAACCTGTCTCGCACTGAAGATGATACTAGGTCTTCGTACTGGTCTCGCACTAGATGATGACGCTCGGTCTCGCACTGATGAAGGTGATGGGTCTCGCACTGACGAATATGATGTCTCACGCTGATGAAGATGCTTCTGCACTGAAGAAAATGATGGGTCTCGCACTGAGGTCTCATACTAATGGATGAAGAAAAGCTGGATTTCGTACTGATTCTAGGTCTCGCACTGAATGAAGATGCCGGGTCTCGTACTGGTCTTGAAAATGACGGGTCTCGAACTAAGAATGAGTCGGAAAAGATAATGGTCTCGTGCAAATGATGAAAACTGATTACTGGGCCAAACATGGCAATGATGATAAGATGTATGCAATCAAATATATGAAGGATACTAGTTCAAAACAGGAAACTGTTGGAAAAGGTGCCAAACTTGGCGATGCTTGAGAAAACTCTACTGAAAAAGGAAAACGAAATGATCATTTCCTGACTAAAAATTTCATATCTGCAACTTATTTCTTAAGAAAATGAACATGCCGCTGGTGGAAGTGTGTGGTGTTTGTTGTGGTGTTAAAGGCTTTTTCCGGTGTTCAGGATTTTGTGATGACCGGGATCAGGCTGTGATTTTGGATGGTGGTCAGGTTATGACGGGCCTGATGTTTTTGTCGAGGTAAGGCCAATAACGGGCTTGAGAGTGTGTGTGTGTGGCAGTAAGGGCTTGTGTGTGCCTGTGGTGGGACGGTGGTGCTCAAGCTTTGGGTTTTAATTGGTGTTGACATAGCAATTATTGGAACCAACAATTGCCCCCAGTGTTTTTCCTTAGGACAAGCTGAGCTAGAGTTCATGGCAATCGATCGAAACGATCGATTGCCCCCAGTATTTCCTTTGATTAAGCGTGAGAACGAGTCTCGTCCTCACAGGGTCACGGCTTATGTTTCGATGTGGTGCTTCCTAGCCTACACTCGACATGGTTGGTGCTTGCACTCATTTCTCACTCATGGTCATAACTTCTAGACCATTGAATTCGATATTGATGGATTACGCATTGATCTGTTACTTTCACGTGATTGGACCCACAACTATCAAGTCGGAAGTCTTTAAAGCTTATACTGGCCATAGGGTGTGATGAAAGACGACGGGTCATGGAGGGATATTTGAGGTATGTGGAGCTTAAATGGGTGACCAAAGCTGCAACTTGCGTCTTCTCTCAGATTCATCTTCCTTGTCTTGATGTTGACGTTGTTCTCGAGCTTCTGGACTTAGACTTTTGAAGTTGTCTTTTACACCATTTCCCTTTTCGTCATTTGGATTTCTTCGAGGCACTTCGGGTTTGCCTTTTTGTTTTACCCTTTCTTGACTTTGCCTTTGGGGTTCTTGTGTTTCCCGGTTTTGGGCTTCGAGAGTTGTTTTGATGTGAGCTCTTTGGATCCTGTGTCACTCTGGGACCATTTGCGGATCACTTCGTCATGCTAATAGCGGCATCGCTTCTTTGGACTGATGAGAATGTTATCTGAGAGTTTGACTCCTCGCTTCCTTTAGTCACCGGGTCGGACATTCATCATTGGCTGGGTTATTTTGTGGAGCTCATGATATCAAAAAGGGATATATGAAAGGCTCAGCGGGGGTGCCTAGGGTTTAATGACAGGGTTTACAAGCTTTTGGCTATGTGGTGCTGTACCTAGGTGCTTCGTCGTCATCCTGATAGTTGTGTATCCGTTCTTTGTTACTTTTCGCAGGTCTAAGAGTAAATTTACAAATTATCTCCTTCGGTCAGAGTTATGTCATTTACCTTTTCCTTTATATGTGGTCTCACCGGAGTCGTGTAAAAATGACACGCTCATTCACTCATGGTTTTCCGCTCAAACACTCTCGTGAATTTCACTTAGAGACTAGTTCTCACACTTAAACGAAAGATTAAAACGATGATCCTGAACTCAGATTGCCCCCATTATTGACCTGGGGTTTGACACATTAACAGATATGGATTGGAACCACTTCGTGGGTTATTTTGGATGCTTTGAGATAGGTTGTGGTTCTTGGCACACATGTTCACCCTTTTAGAAACAAAAGACAAGTCATTCTGTTCCATAGTCGGAAATGATTACTCCGTGCCTTTTCCTTATAAACAAATTTTTGTTTTTCTTCTTTTTTTCAATGAATGAAAATGTTTACAGAATTGTGAAAATGGAACCATGATTTTATTTATGACTCATGAAAGAAACGTAAGATTACAATCTGAGGTGACTAAAAACTGACTAAGAAACTTGAGATACACGAAAACACAAATAAAACGATCTGCATACTTAGAAAATTGGACTCCTTGCTCGGAGGTCTTCAATCTTGTGCTTCAATGCTCGGCAATTGTCAGCATAATGGCCAGGCAACTGATGGTAGTGCCAAATTGATTAAGATGCCTTCCTAAATAGTGGTTCCTGGCCGAGGGCCAGGGGCTGTAGCAGGTTTCCTCTTCTGAAGCTCTTCAAATGCCTGACTTGGTGCTCGCCAATGTTGGTGATTCCCTTTGCGATGAGTCTCGGCGTGGTAGGGTACCGTCCTAAAAGTTTTGATGCGGCTCTAGGGTTGAACCATATTCACTTCTGGGAAACTGCTTTGAGTGCAACTACTGGCTGAAGATAAGCCTTTTCTGGTCCTGGCTTAGATGATTTGGAGCCAGTGCCGGAGTTTCTTGAGCATTCGAGCTCCAACCCTTCCTTATGAATCATTTCCTCTAGAATACCGACTTGTCCCCATCAACATGTCCAAACTCAAAAAATACAATAATTTTAGCTCATGTTTGTTGTTTTGCATGTTCTCAATTATCATGCGAATTTGCTCCTGCTCGTCCATTCTGGTAGGCATGCTGCAGCCTTTCTCCTCCACCGCTTGATTAAGTCAGACATGACTCACCGTCTTTCTGTCGAGTTCCTGCCAGATCGTTTTTGGTGACCTCGAGGTTCTTAGCATACTCGAAATGATTTAGGAAAGCCTCGCAAACCTCCTCGTAGGTTTTGGTATTCATCTTCTGAAGTGATACCAACGCTGAGTCTCGTCCAGATAGCGTGCGAAAACTTTGGCTTTTTGCATGTCGTTGAGCCCCAAGATGGACATTTCTCGGTCGAACATAGCCAAGTGAATCTGTGGATCCGAGGAACCCTTGTACAAGCGAGTGTAGGCAGCTTCAGCTTTAGGGGAAGATCAACTTCGGGATACGACGCCGTGGAGAAATAATCGAAGCCAGCTGGTTTGTTGGTTTTCTCTATGCGCTCAATCCTTTTAAAAACCCTTTTGACTTCTGCAGCTAGCTGGTTGTCAGGAACATCCTTCCCCACACGTGTTTGAGGATCTTGGGCTCTAACGAAGTCAATCTCGACGTAACTACGGTTAAGATTTTCATCCACAAGCTTTTCCAGAGTGTGCTGATTTGTCTCCTGGAGATTAGCCTTACTCCTCAATTCCTCAACAATGGACTCCAAGACCTTGCACCTTTGCAGCACAGCGGCCAACTGGGCCTCGGTGTTGATCGGATTTCCTCCTTCTGCCATATCTGGATTTGGGCTTGCCTGTTTCCAAGAAGTCCATTATTAGCTAACAAGAGGAGGTGGGTTGAAAGACACTAAGGTGAGAATGACACTTCACAAGGTAGATCGAAACAAGCTTAGGCTGAAAGCAAGTGGGCCAAGATACCCAGAAAATGAGGTGCTTGGGCTGAAGTATCTCTTAGGCTATGAACTGGAATTTGGACTGAAATGTAAACAGATGGCTTTGATTGGGCCTGAGAGGTGACACCTAGATCTAGGGTTTTGGGCCAGGGCCCGAATAAGAAGTCTGCCTAGACTAGAATGAGCCCTTGGGCCGGAATGTGTTTGGGCCTAGAGCAAAGCACATGGGCTGGAGTGGTCCCTAAATCACAAATGAGCCTAACTTTCTTTGGGCCAGAGAAGATGGTTGCTAAGCCGAAAAAGATTTTATTTTCAGGCCTTGTGAGTTATTTCAAGTTCATGTGGATTTCCTTTTTTTTTTGGGCCTAGAACTAATTGGATAATTCAAATTAGGCCAGAAGAGAATTCACCTAAGTCTAAGCTCTTGGGCTGAAGCCCGAACGACTGACATACTAAACCAAACAGGACCTCTGGGCCGTAAACAAGTAGAGCCGCCAATTTGGGTTGGGCTAGGTTAATGTAGGAGAAGTTCCTATCAACCTCTAGGCTAGGTAATGGACCGATCATACAAGCAAACAAGGCTCACACAAATTCAACATGTTCTCACTAGATGTTTAAATTCAACCGGGTATGGATCGATCCGGAGAGGTGCTTAGGGCTTGGGCCCAGGTCACCACAAAGGAATAGGGCTTGCACGCTATTCTCTTTGGGCTTCCCCACTTTTTTTTCACATCACCTGAAGGTGTGCGTCTACGGCCGGGTCTTTGACTGACCAAACAATGGGCTTGGTAAGGACACTGCCAGGAAAACGCTTGGGGCTAAGGCCCAGGTATTAAAGGGATGTGGTTAGACGACATCCTCCTCTTTTCCCCCGCTTATTCACATCACCTAAAAGGTGTGAGTCCCTGACAGGGGACCCTAGATGGGTCCCGGGGTGAAACTGGTTTGTGTGGACCCTCGCTCTCATATGATGCAGGGGTGCAAAAATTTAAAGTGCGCACAAAAGTAAAAAAACAAAGTAATAAAGCCATAAATAAACATTTTCGAGTTAAGCCCTCTTTCTTAAAATTAAACAAGTTAAAATTAAGAGTTTGTCCCCAGCAGAGTCGCCAGTCTGTGAGCCTCGATTTTAAACCCTATCCTATGTTGATTAAAGTTGATTAGGATCTAGTCGGGTTTTAGGTCCACTTATAACGTAAGATTAATAACTATGTCATAAAACAATAATTATTAAAACCTAAGCTAGCTCACTGGAACCTATTATGAGTCGCCACCTAATTTTAACCTAGATCAAATTAGGAAAGGAGAGTTCGGGTTCGGGGGCTTGATATTCGACTTAATTAGGGTTCAAATTACTTTCATTACCCCTAGAAGTCGTTTTTCCTCTACTTAGTTTAATTACGGCTTATTACGAGTCGTTTTAACCTAAGTGCGTGAGCTTCTGTTTTTTGGTGTTTTTTAGCATTTTTTGACAGAAAATTAAAGTGAAATTAAAAGCTATCTAAACTAGGGTTTTGGAGGCAGAATTAGGTCGGATTTTGCTTACGTCCGTAGCCACGGACCCCATGTCCGAACCCACGGACCCCAGTTAACCTAATTATACAGAAGAGTCGAATGTAAAGGAAAACAGAAAATTGCAAAGTCCGGGGCCACGGACAGGCTGTCCGTGGGCCCGGACATTATTAGAAAACCTAATTTTTGAATTTTTTAAAAAAAATCCCGCCGCCGTCCGTGGGTGTCCGGGCTTACGGACAGGGAGTCCGGGACCCCGAACATGACGTCCGTGGGTGCGGACCGCCCTCGGACGGCGGCGTTGAGGCTGTTCTCGGGGGTGTTTTTGGCTCAAATTTTATGGGTGTGTAGCCTGAAAGATGTACAAGACGTTAGTGATTGAAAGTTCTCAATTTGAATTCGAATTAAGCACGAAACTTGGTAATCAAGTTATTGGACAGAAGCTTAAACAAACAGCAATACAGAAGCGTAAAAAGGTTAGTTTGAACCCAAAATTTGACAGAGAGTTAATGAGGTTGTGGGGAGTTAGAAAAGTAGAGTTATAACCTGTTTTACCTTCAGATTCGTGGTGTTTCTTCACGTCGGGAATCTTCGGAGGCCTCGTTGACGGCGGATCCGGAAGAACTTCGATCCCAGCTTCTGACTCCTTGTTGTTCTTGATGTTCTTCACCTTTTGGTGCTGTTTTGGTGAGGTTTTGATGATGGATGATGTTGTGGGAGTTGAAAAATGTGTTTTGGTGTTGATTTTGGTGAGATTTCGGTGTTTGATTGTGGCTCTGGGGTTCAAAGCGTGAAGAGCAAGAGACGGCTGCCTTCTTTGAGAGTCTAGGGTTCTTGAGGTTCTGATTTGATCATGGGATAAGGTTCCTTATATAGGCTTCCTTAAAGATAGAAAAATCCGGTAAAAACTGAGATTTACCGACGTTTAAGCTCAAAGGCTTCCTAAAGGAATTTGATTATAAAATTTTATACATGGGTAAAGGATGATATTTCTGATTTTTCTAAAGTGGAATCGAATTTTTTGGATATTGGGATATTTTTAAATTCAATTTCCCATCAGATTCAATCAGAAATTGCTAGAAAATTATTGGAAATTCGAAAAATCAAAATTCCAACGCCATTATGCTTCAGATGCCATCCTCTATCATGGGTTAATATTTCAAAGCATTTTGAATTGATTTGACCCTTATTTGGAGGAGAGAGAAAGCCTATATGGGGCTTAGGAGCCTTGAAAAATTATGAAAATGCCCCTGGAGATGACTAAGCTGTCCTTAGCACTCTGAAATGTGCCAATTGAACTGGGAACTCGCTACTAGCCTATTAGTAGAGACTCTCTTCCGGGGGGTGAAATTTTGGGTATAACACGGTAGTGGCCATCTCTCCCATTGTTTCTATTCCACTCTTGAGTATGTTAGTCTATGGGAATCAACTTTCTGAAATGGTGGAGACATAAACTATCTATCACGGGTTATGGGTATTCTTATCGTTCCTAGTCCTTTGTGACTACCTGAGACTTTCTCCTCCTAACTGGAACTGGATCTAACATGAAATACCCCAAAAATTAATTTAGGGAATTTCTTTTATTAAAATCCTAAATAATACTATTAAATACTACATTATTATATAGTATTATGAATTTAATAATAAGATTTATAAGTCAATAAATCTTGGGAAAATTCCTAGACATATAATAAAGATTTTAGAAATATCTGGAGCATTGATTTGAATCATAAAAGTCAATATAAAATCATAGAAACCTTAAAGCTTCTTAAGCCTTGCTGAGGTTGACTTTTTGAGAATGGTCAAACCAGCCCATGAAACCTATACCAATAAAAAGGTTATGGAAAACCAAGAAGATTAATAATAAGAACGTTAATAACGGATCATCCTAGCCAAAGTTATGATGAAATGAAATTTAGAGCCAAAATTTTATAGAAAGCAGTCGTGTCCAAGTTCTGCTGACTCATCCATGCACCTCGATTTCTGTGCCACGCCAGACTTGCCAGTTTCCACAAAAAATGGCTAAGTCTTCTTAGCCTCCACCTGATGATTGCCCTATCTTATAACATCGATATCTCAGTCGTCTTTTAGAGTTTTCGATTGCCATTTTCTTCATTCTCTTCTCCTACAAACCATCTTTCTAACCATTACTCATACTCAACCTAATTCTTTCTACATCGACCGCAAATTTGATCTGAAGTTGCCTCCCTGAAAACTGCAACCCAGAATTCCAGAAAAACGAGATAATCGGGTAAACTTCGTCTCGTAATAACTTCTACATCTCTCAATAAAAATTCACATTCTTTAGCTTGTTTTGTAGATCTCTAATTCCTCCACAACTCTTTTGTTTACACCCAAGGCTAATTCCCAATCGTGTGCAAGAACGAAGCGTCTAAAGTTCCCGATTCGTCATGCATATAAAATCATAGAAAACGCAAGGTATATACTTGTAACTTTCAGTTTAGATTTCTTCTTGTGTATTGCAAATTAGATTGAGATGTTGATATCAATCTGTAGAGCTATATCTCCTCTTTCTAATTAGCCCAAGAACTTGTCCTAACTCAATCTGTGCTGCAACTTATGAATCAGCAAAGTTCGACCCTCGACAACTCGTAAAAGTCGAAACTTTCCAGAAAACTAAATTCAATTTTCCTCTTTGACGCACTTCCAGTGAGTTTCGAATCAATTCACCGATGTTGTTATTCGTAATTACTTTACCAGTCAAACCCACTTGTCAATTTCATGTATTACGTACGTGTTATATTGAGAGAATTTGTCAATTCAAAACCGAAACTAATATAACCATAACCTCGTTTACCTAGAATTGTTTTCCAATATATCGCATTATAGGTTTTGAATTCGGTGTCAATAGATTCGTTTTTCAATTTCGAATCCAATGAAACAAAAATCAACGAATTTGGTTCTGTAGATTTTGAGGAATTGAGGAAATAGTACTCGGCATTCGATTGTGTTTCTCTGATGAACTCGACGTTTTAGGACCGTCTGACCGTAGTTAGATGAAACGGATGGCCGAGATTAAAATGTGGAAAATTATTAATATATTAAGTTATATAAATTCCATAATTAAACCCTAACTTGTTAGATTTATTTAATGACCTTCCCTAACGTATTTTGACATGATATTTTAACCATATACTCCTTATAAAATCTATTTTATTATAATGTAAATTAGTATGGGTTTTTTTGAGTTTTAAAACGTCAGTTATAATTTTTGTAAGTTCTGAGTATTATGGAATTATTTAGATAATTATAAAAGATATTTTTATGAAATAAATTTTTTATAAAATGTCTAAAATATCTTAGTGGCTATATATTAAATTTGGTATTTTTTATACAAGAGTAAATGGGTCAAAAAAATCGTGTTTTTGAATTTTTCATAAGTTATCTTATAATATATGGTTTTTAATGTAACAAAAAATTAAAGTATAGTTGATTAATGAACTTTATAGGTTGGGAATAACATAAGAAGACTAAACAAACATTAATACAGAATGTTAATAAGTATTTTGGGTATAAACTTTTAACTGAGATAAAAATATATATACATATATTTATACATAAAAGAAACAAATAGTAACTTATGTTAAATCAAGGAATTAAAATTAATCTACATTTATATTAACTATATAATATGGAAGTTAATATACTTAATTGAAACTAAGGAAAATACTTTATTTTATAAACCGTATATTAGATGTGGACATGTGTAAAAGTTAATTGAGGTAATTAAATACAATAAAACTACATAAAGAATGTTTTAAATAAATCCCAATATATATATATAGATAACAAAAAAATATAAATAAATAAAAGAAATAAAATACCTTATAGGAAATAGAATATAAAGGAATTAATAAGTTAAATTAAATCTATACATAATACTAATAAAAAATATTATATGGGGTGGTATTAAATTATGGTTATGAAATTTAGCTTAAAGAGTTACCTTTGAATTTCTAAGATTTATATAAACCATATTAAAATACATATATAATATTATTTGTTAATGACTAGAATGTACATCGATAATTGGATTAGGTAACTAATAAGTTAAGACTTAGGAATATTTGTAATTTGATTACATAAGTTGTGACACCGATAGATCTTATTATATAATGAAATACTTTTACATCTAAATGTGAAGTGGATTAATAAGTCGGGATTTAATCATTTCATAACATTTATAGTATTGAATAATAACTTAATGTTTTAGGATAAAGTCATTAAAAGGATTATGATATAAAACTATATTAAACTATGATTAGGAAATTAATCTAAATAATAATCTTTAAGTTTCTTAGAATTTGATAAGCCATATAGAATACATTTATTACCAATATTCAGAATGTGGGTTTATAATTAAGTGATGTATTTAGTAGTTAAAACTTAAAAAAAAAAGGTTTGTAAATAGAAATTAGATATTTAAAACTTTAAACCTTTAATTAGATGGAACTAAGTTACATAAGAGATTATATTGATCTACTTTACGACACTAAAAATATTAATAGGTCATTTGAGGATAAGGTGTGAGGGTTTTTTCGAATAGACGATCTTATCAAATAATTGACAAATTCACTTATGAATGGGAATTTAATTCTTAGATAAATTTTACCTTACGTTAAGATATAATGCTTATCCTAAAACATAATAAAGGGAATTAATTTATTAAGTTATTCCTTTGAAACCTTAGGTTTTGTAAGCAATTTAAAATGTATATAAGACTTAAGTTTATCGAAGTTAGTAAAAGGATTATACATAGTCTATAGAAGGAAAGTGTGTACAAATAAAACATATAGGAAATTAAATGTAAGTAACATAAATGGCTATCCTAAAACACCTTATTATATAGGTATTAATAAAGAAAATAATATATCTTGTGAATACTAAATGTAAGAGTTTGAAAAGTCTAAGTTAATTATAATATAGCTATTTCAAGATGAAAAGTAATTTAACATCTTATGACAAGATTAGTAGATGGTTGTAATAAAAATTTATCTGAGCTAAAGATAAGATAATTGAGTTTAGTAGCTCAATTAAGTTATATAATAAAATGCATCTACAACACTATATTTCCAATATATAGGATGTAGATCTTACTTAAGTTAACGGGAAAACATAATCATAATGGATTACCTAGTAGATATTGATAAAATACACAATCGTTACATCGTGAAATAATAGTATAGTATTCTAAGATAAACCCATCGTAGGTCATAGTATGTTGTTTATCCTAAAGTAAGAATAAAGGTATTGAACTTAAGAATTATTATTGAGATTCTAAGATTAATTGAATAATATAAAATGCACTTATGATATAAGGGTCTAAAAACTCTTGAATGTGATAATTATGGTTAAGTACTAGTAAAGTGGATAAGAGTGGAACAATTAACAAGTGTTAATAAAATACATTCCTTGGTCTTACAACCTTGAGCTATACAACATTCTAAGATAAGTCAAAGGTTATACATAACATTTAGGTGAGGGCTTAAAAGACAATTGAGACTTAGAAATAAGAGTGAGGAATTTATTTAAGTTTAACTTAGGCTACAAGTTATTGATGATTGACTACCTTTAATATTCCTCAGAGTATTAATGAATATTTGCACAAGTCGACTAGAACTGCTACAACATTAACCAGGTACGATTTCTCGTACTCAGATACTTTTGCTAACGGACTTTATGGAATGTTTTGGGAAAACGCCAACTGATCTTGAATGGATTCCAAAAGGAAACTGTTTGTGTGACTAACTCAGCTCGATGTGACTAACTGAGCCTTGAATGTATAACTTACATGATTATTGGTTCCTCCCATCTGGTTGTTTCATTATATATTAACTGTCGAGGGTTTACGCCTCTACACTCTATAGGACTGAGTGTTTTGGTATTGCACTTGTGCAGTTAGTAATCTAGTGGGAATATGGGAAAATGTCAATCTTGGTAAATTCTTCCTTTGACCCTGGATATCGTTTCATCCATCAGCTGAGTCTTTTGTTGTGACGTGTGCGCGTCTTCATCGGTAACAGTGAAGGGTTGTATATCCCTTGTCCAAAAAGGATGTTGTAAACAGTGAGGGGTTGTATATCCCTTGTCCAAAAAGGACGTGTAAGCAGTGAGGGACTGTATATCCCTTGTCCAAAAAGGACGTGTAAACAGTGAGGGGCTGTATATCCCCTGTCCTAAAAGGACGTGCTTGGCGGTGGGGGCCATCTCTCCTAGTTGGTTTTTTTCCACTCTTGAGTTGTTGGTTCTTGGATTTCTTCTTTCGTTCCTAGTCCTTGTGACTACTTGGGTCTTTCTACTCTAAATTGGAACTGAATCTAACACAAGCAATGGATGTTCACTAACTTATTGTGTGGTTTCTTTTAACTGACTAACTTTGCCTTCCTGTTATTTATCTCTATTTTTGACTTATTACCTTTGACTTGGTGATTTTGTTGTGCCTTGTTCTTCTGTGTTTGTTTTAAGAGTTTAGTTTCAAATTATTGTTTATTTCAAGAGTATTGCTTTAAATATTTGCTTTGGAGAATCATACCAGTTCCATTCCAGGGAACTGACTCACCCCTCCCGGGGTGGGCTGCTTGGTTTCATTTTGCAGGTACAAATTGTTCATACAGGTGGCCACAAAGAGTATAAGTGATTGAGATAGGAATTAGGAATTGTGGAAAGTTGCTAAGTTTATTTTAAGTTATGATTACATTGTTTTCTCGAGTTCAGACTGTAACACTTGTAAGTAGTAATTGGTGAGGTTTTGTACCGGGTGTTTGGAAGCCGATAATCTATAATCGTCATTAGAGATTTTTATTCCGCTGTATTTACTTTAAATAGGGGAGTTACATAACATTAATAATGAATGCTTATTGATTTGATCGCGTGACTTCTTAAGTGATTGACTTGGTTTTAAAGTTCCCCATCTTTATCATCATCTTGTTCTTTTTTGTCTATGATTTGATTTTCTTGAAGTGCCTTATTACTCTGTTTACTTTTAAGAGTTTGATTTCAAGTTATTTTTTTAATTTTAAGAGTTATGTTTTAATTTATTGTTTTGGAGAATTGTACCAGTTCCATTCCAGGGAACTGACTCACCCTTCCCAGGGTGGCATGCTTTGGTTTCATCATCACAGGTACACACTGTCTGCAGATAACCACAAAGTGATTGAGAGATGGGTCAAGATTCTAATTATTTACTCGATGCTTTATTTTTCTCGCGTTTAGACTGTAGCTTAGACAATTTTAATGGATGTAATCAAGTGAGGTTTTATACCAGGTGTTTGGTGCCCGATGATCTATAAACGCTAGTAGATATTTTATTTTCCGCTGTATTTATTTTAAATAGGGGCGTTATAGAAAGTGGTATAAGAGTGTTACCGAGAAAATAAGCCGAGTGAAATACTTAGATTATAGGTGCACCTAAATATGGGGAATTGGGAAATGAGGATTCCAGAAAGGCACATTACCCTTACCCCATACTTTACTTTTCCTGCTTTTACATTACTTCACGTACTTATGAACACTTCATCTATGAACCGTCCTTAGGACGTTATAAAAAAATTTCACAACTCTACTACTTAGACTTTTAGACTTGACACGCAACACTTGGCTCCTATTACTCAGTTAAATGGCCCAAAGAGGTGGAAGAGGATAGGGTCCCCCAGGAGGCTATGGACCCGACGTTGTTACACCGGAGGTCATTGCTCAGATTGTGACCGCGGTTATTGCTCACCAGATTCCACAACCACCACCGCCACCGGTTAACAACCCCTGGGAGTTTAACTGGCTGAAAGCGGTCAACGATCTTCGTTCCCCAGTCTACGAAGGCCAGCCTATACTGAAGACCTTGGAGAAATACATCGACGAGATCCAGAAAGCTTTTTATCTCTCTACGCGTCCCAGTAGATCTCCAAGTAGACATAGCGGCCTACTTTCTCCAAGGACCCGCTCATCGATGGTGGCAGACCGCCAAAACCGAGCTGACTGCCCAGGCAAACTTTAATTTCCAAGCATTCCTGGTGGCCCTGAGAGCTAAGTTCTATCCATCCTATCTATAGAAGAGGATGAGAAGTGAATTCGAGCAGCTGAAGCAAGGGACTTCATCTGTTGCTGAGTACTACAACAAGTTTGTGGAGTTGCTTGCTGTCATTGGAGAGGGAGCTTACGCTTCGAGGTACCTGGTGGACAAATTCCATACTGGCTTGAACTTCAGGATCATGACAATGATAGGTTCCACCAGAGGGTTGACTCTGCAGGAACTTGCTGACGATGCGAATGATTGCGAAACCACCATTGCCTATCAGGATTCGGTGTTAGGCAAGAGGATGAATGATAGTGGAGGAGGAAATGGAAGAGGTCCCTCTCAGAACCATGAAAAGAGGGGAAAATTTTTGAAGGGAGGAAATGAGAAAGCCATCATTCCCTTCATGCTGATGACAAGCCATTTCACTCCCAACCACCCAGGGGAAACAGACCCGTAAGGAAATATTTCTGCAAGAAGTGCAAGCAGGACCACCCAGGAAGGGAGTGTGACGGAACCCTGGCGACTTGCCACTACTGTGGCAGGAAGGGGCACAGATCATTCGAATGCTTCTTGAACCCGGATTTCAAGAGCTATAAGCCACACACCAAGACAATGACTAGAGCCTCAGCTACCAATACTACTGGAGGAGGAGGTAGAGGTGGCACATGAGGTGCTGGACCATCTACCAACCGCCCTACCCAGCACTATACACAGAGGACTGGACAAAACTACCCTCAGAGGCCTGGCAAAGCACCGACTCTCAACCTGGTGGACCGCGTCAAAGCAGCAAGTGATGACCCGAGTTCACCTGGTGAGGACTACCTTCCTATCAAAGAAGCTTAGATTTTCATTTCCTTTCCATTCCATTAACTAGTTTGCCTACTTATTATAAAAGGGATGAACTATAAATCCCTTTTTTGTTGTGCATCTTTCATTGCCTAGTTGTGAATCTTATTTTAAACTATTCAATAACAATCATCGTTTTAATTCAGCTTTCGATATTTGCTTTCCTATATTGCCTATTTCCACACCCACCATTCCCTTTGAAGCCAAACCACACCCACCAGAGAAGTGTGAGACATTGAGACCCGGGATGATCTTACTACGAGAGTACCTGACCCTAGTAGTCCAATATGCTTTGATCCTCAAGATCAAAGAGTTAGGTGTGAAAGGAGGAAACTTTTACACCCCTACCTTCGAGAATGGGTCAACAATGAAGGTGAAGATCATGTGCCTAGGTAAGAAATTGAACCACACCACCAAGAGCTATAAAGAGGTGGAGGTGCCATCAATCCTAGGAGAATTATAGACCATCATTGGAGCTGCAATTAAGGTAGCACAAGACTTGGAGGATGAGCCCGTCCCTGACCTAACCTCAGACGTGTGCATTATCAACTTCTATGGGAAAGAAGGCAAGCTAGGGATGCATTAAGACAAAGATGAATCTCTAGAGTCCATCACCGGAGAAGTTCTAGTGGTGTCCATATCACTTGGATATGACGTGGAGTTCTTATTTGGAGACCAGAAGAGAATGGACCTTGCTACCAAGATCCTTCTGAATTCAGGTGATGTGATGATATTTGGAGGAGCAGCTAGACTTATCTACCATGGAGGTGAAGAGGATCAAGCCCAACACAGCCCCCACACCCATCATTAACCAGACTCATATGAAACCTAGTTGTTTAAACCTAACCTTTAGACAAATCTAGCCATGTATTTTTTAATTTCATCATTGTAATTTTTGAGTTGCTCATGAAGCTTTCAATAAGAATGAAAACCTTATGAATGTTGTTCCTTCGTTGTAGGGGCTGGAAACTTAGGGATCAGACGGAATGTGTTGAACCAAGCTCAAGTAAAGAGCAATGGGATGGTCATCACAGGCACGTTCCTAGTTAATGGAGTTGAGGCCATTGTTCTGTTTGATTCTGGAGCTTCCTATTCATTTATATCCCAAATATTTCATACTAACATAGATGTCCCTACAGAGGATATTCATAACTACTTAGTCTTATTGCCATCCAGAGAGTTAATCAAGTGCAGTAAGCAATGCAAGGACTTGAGCATACACATCAAGGGAGCAGACTTTCTTCTTGTTGCCATTGTCTTCCCTGGCATGGGATTCGACCTAATTGTGGGAATGGACATGCTACAGCTCCTTCACAGTTGTTTCATCATTGTCTTCCCATTGTGTCGGAGTATCCTGACGTTTTTTCAAAAGAGCTACCTGGATTGCCACCACTGAGAGAGGTTGAGTTCATCACCGACCTCATACCTGGTACGGGACCGATTGTCAAGGCTCCATACCACATGGGCCCTGCAGAGATGGTTGAACAGAAGAAACAACGGCAGGAGCTATTAGACAAGGGTTTCATCAGACCCAGTGTCTCACCTTGGGGCGCTCCAGTGCTGTTCGTCAAGAAGAAGGACGGAAGCATAAGACTCTGTATCAACTATAGGGAGCTGAACAACGTCACGATCAAGAACAAGTACCCACTGCCTAGGATCAACAACCTATTTGACCAGATGAAGGTAGCAAAAGTGTTGTCCAAGATTGATCTGTGTTTCGGATATCATCAGATCGCAGTAGTTGAATCAGATATTGAGAAGACAACGTTCCGGACCAGATATGGCCACTACAAGTTCATAGTGATGCCGTTTGGACTGAACAACACACTAGCGAGATTCATGGACCTGATGCAGTGAGTCTTCCGAGCCCAGCTAGACAAGTTCCTAGTCGTATTCATAGATGACATTTTGATCTTCTCCAAGAGCAGGGAGGAACATGAGCAGTATTTGAGGACTGTCTTGGAGACTCTGAGAGAGAAGCAACTTTATGCCAAGTTTAGCAAGTGTGAATTTTGGTTGGACAGGGTGACATTTCTTGGTCATGTGATCTCAGCTGAGGGAGTTTCAGTAGACCCAGCTAAGATTGAGGTGGTGAAGAGCTAGCACAGACCCCGAACAGTAACAGAGATTCGGAGTTTCCTTGGGCTGGCTGGCTACTACAGACACTTCGTGAAGGATTTCTCCAGACTAGCCAAGCCCTTAACCTCTCTGATGAAGAAGGATAGCGTGTTTGTATGGAAAGAGGCCTGTGAAGTCTCCTTTCAAGCGCTGAAGGATGGCCTGACCACAGCTTCAGTGCTGGTAGTCCCTAAGAAGAATGAAGGGTTTGAGGTCTATTGTGATGCTTCCGGCAGAGGGATCGGCGGGGTATTGATGCAGAATGGCAGAGTAGTAGCTTACTCTTCTTGATAGTTAAAGAAGCACGAAGAAAATTATCCCACACATGACCTCAAGCTCCTCGCCATAGTCTTCGCTTTGAAGATCTGGCGACACTACCTGTAGGGAGAGCCACAGTCCGGATTATGACAGACCACAACAGTTTGAAATACATTGGGACCCAGAAGGAGCTGAACTTGAGACAGCGATGATGGGTCGAGCTACTAGCTGATTACAACATTAACCTCCAGTACACTGAAGGTAAAGAGAATGTGGTGGCAGACTCTCTAAGCAAAAGAGCATATTCATTTCTTGCCTTGATAGAGATGACCACGATAACTGAAGAGGTATATGCAGCCTAGGACAGTGATATGTATCAATAGGGCGTTAGGCAGAAGTTAGTAGATGGTTTGGCTGATGGTCTGAAGTATGACTAAGAGCTAAAAAGCGAGGGGCATCTTCGAGTCAGAGGCAGACTCTACGTTCCTTAGGATGCGGCAGAAGTTCAGACCAGGATCCTCTCTGAAGCTTATTCCTCTACATTGTCAGTACCCCCTGGAGCCACCAAGAGGCACAAGGATTTGAAGAAGTTATTATAGTGGAGCAGGATGAAGAGGGATGTAGTAGACTTCATCTGCCGATGCCTCACCTATCAGAAGGTGAAGTTCTAGCATTGTCAACTACGAGGCAAGATTTAGTCATTACCCGTACCGTGCTACAAGTTTAACGACATCAGCATGAATTTTGTGCTCGGTCTCCCTCTAGCTAGAGGTGGACTGAACGCAATATGGGTGATAGTCGATAGGTTAACCAAGACAGCCAGGTTCATACCTATGAAGGACACATGGAAGGTGCCTAAACTAGTTGAGGTGTTCACCACAGAGCACATACGGTACCATGGGGTACCAAAGACGATCGTCTCTGATCGTGACACACGTTTCCTCAGCAAATTTTGGTGGCAGGTGCAGGAGGCGTTTGGTACTCAACTACGCCTTAGCACAACCTTCTACCCTCAGACTAATGGGCAGACCGAGAGGACAATTCAGACACTGGAAGATATGTGTGAGAGCGGTCGCCTTAGACTATCAAGGGAGTTTGTAGAGTGTCTACACCTGGTAGAGTTCTCCAACAACAACTCCTATCACTCATTCATCGGCATGGCATCGTTCCAGGCTCTGTATGGCAGACCGTGCTGGACTCCCTTACCATGGTGTGACCTTACTAAGGCAGTCTTGATTGGGCCAGAGAACATTCAGACAGTGCAGGATGACGTTAGAGTTATTAAGCAGCACTAAAGGGCAACACAATCAAGGCAGACATTTTATGGGGATCAGTGTACCAGAGAGCTCGAATTTTAGATCAGTGACATGGTTTTCTTACGAGTGTCTCCGATGAGAGGCATCTTCAGATTTGGGATGAGAGGGAAGCTAAGCCCTAAATATGTCGGTTCGTACAGGATTACAGAGTGAGTGGGCCCAGCAGCATACAAACTAGATCTACCAGCGGAGTTGGGAAAGGTACATGACGTCATTCATGTATCTTAGCTGAAGAAGTATGTACCTGACCCTTCTCACGTGCTGCAGCCAGAGAGATTAGAGATTTAGCCTACACTGAGGTATGAGGAGACTCCTATTCAAATCTTGGATACAAAGGTTTGAGAAACGAGAGGCAGATTAGTCAAGCTACTGAAAGATCTTTGGGAGCATCATGGGATAGAAGAAGCTACTTAAGAGACTGAGGACTCTATGAGATTGAAGTACCCACATCTATTCACATGATATATACTTGTATTCCTTCCTTCTATGGGTTCTCGTTAGTAGCGGTATGAGGGCGTACCTTAGCTCTTTTAAGGAGGGGGGTAGTGTTTTCTTCGTCACCTCATCCAGATTATGCCGTGTTTGTTTTATTAAAAGAGTGATGGAGAGGTGTATGTATGTACTTGGTTTACACATTGTGTGACTCTTGATTTCTATCTATGAGATATCTTGGTTTGGTTTGATTTTGAGTAATCTTGAGTGGAATTTGGAAATTAAATGGATGGAAATAAAGGATTGGTATGGAATTGCATTTGGAATTATAATTGGATGAACATCTTGGAATTCTTGCCAGCACACCCGAAGTGGTGTGAGTAGCTATTAGTTGATTTTAAAATTCGAGACGAAGTTTTCTTTTAAGGGGGGTAGACTGAAATACCCCATAAATTAATATATATTAATTTAGGGGATTTCTTTTACTAAATCCGAAATAATACAATTAAAAACAAAATTATTATATGGTATTATGAATTTAATAATAATATTTATAAGTCAATAAATCTTGGAAAAATTTCGAGACACTCCAACTATATTATAAAGATTTTAGAAATATTTGGAACATTGATTTAAATCATAAAAGTCAATATAAAATCATAGAAACCTTAAAGCTCCTTAAGCCTTGCTAGGGTTGACTTTTTGAGAATTGTCAAACCATCCCATGAAACCAATATCAATAAAAAGATTATGAAAAACCAAGAAGATTGATAATAAGAACGTTAAAAATAAATCATCTTAGCTCAAGATATGATCTAGGGAAGTTTGGAGCCAAACTTTTGAAGTTTGCTGACGTGGCTAGGGTTTTCTGACTCAGCCGCGCGGCTCGGATTTCGTGTCAGACCTTTTGGCCAATTTCCACAAAATCGGCTAAGTATTGAATTTTCAAAACGATGATCAAACTTTAGACTCCTATTTCTCAGCCATAATTCCATATTTTTGGGAGCCGTCTTTTGCATTAAACCCACTTACAACCCTATATTCGAACCATTACTCTCACTTGACCTAATTCTCCCCACATTCGTCACAAAATCATGCTCAAGTTGCCTCCCCGAGAATCTGCAACCTAGAAACCCAGAAAATTCAGTAGGGAAGGTAAACTTTGCTCAACCCTATCTTCTTCATTCGTGAATGGAAATTCATGTACCATACCTTGTTTTCTAGATCTTTAGTTGCTCTACCACTCTTTTTAAGGAAATCAAGGCTGATTCATGATCGTTTGGAAGTTCTAGGCATCTAAAGTCTCCAACCCGATCTGGCGGTGTTCTTGCCCAGAATTTTACCTGAAACGACTTGGTAAACCCAGATCTTGTGAGATCTATAACTTTCTCCTTAGTCTATGGTTTTCAATAATTCTTTCACTCATAGTTAGAGTTACATACCTAGTTTATATTGTGATAGGTTTCGTGGATCGAGTCGCTCTCAGTTGGCACGAGTTGATTTGTGAAGTGGCCTACTTGGACTTCACATAAAATATTAAGTTTCCTGGGAAACTCAAGGTATAATCCCAAATCTTTCAACTCAGTTTTTTTTTGTGTATTATGAGTTAGATCAAGCCTTTCTGTCAGCTTATAGAGCTATATGTCCTCTATTGATTAAGCCTAAAACCATTGCCTAACTCGATCTACACTGTGTCTTATAGATTCTCAAAGTTCGACATTTGTTCGCTAGGAAAGTTAATAGTTTTCCAGAAAACCTTATCAGATCTCCTTGCCAACGCTATTTTGGTACGTTTCCGATCAAATTACACCGATGTTGCCATTCATTATTGCATTACTGATCATATCCACCTGTTAATTTGACCTATAACGCACCATGTCGAGAGAATTTGTCAAATTCGAACCAAAACTGGTATGAACCCTAGTTCGAGCCAACCTAGATTCAATTTTGTAGCGCCCTGCACTATTGATCCCGAAACCGGTACCATTGTAATCGCCATTAAAATTCAAATCGAACGCAGCAAGAATCACTAAAAACCGTTTTGTAGTTTGTGAGGAAACGATCGATTCTCATTCGGGAGATGGTTAAGGTTGAATGATGAACTCGCAGAATTTGGGGCGTCCGATCGTAGTTAATGGAAATGAACCACCGAGATTCTGACGTAGAGGATTAGTAATGTTTAAGTCAATATAAATTATAGAATAATACTCTAAACTGCTAGACTTATTTAATGACCTTCCCTAATGTATTTTGACACGAAAGATTAGCCACAGATTCCTTATAAAATGTAGTTTATTTTCATGTAAATTAATATAGGTTTTGAGTTTTTAATTGTAAGTTATAATTTTTGTAAATTATGAGTATTATGGATTTATTTAGATAATTAACAAAGAGATTTTTATGAAATAAAATTTTTATAATATGTCTAAAATTTCATAGTTACTGTATATTGAATTTGAGACTTTTTAGATAGGAGGAAATAGGTTTAATAATTGTATTTCAAAATTTTTCATATGATATCTTATAATCTATGCTTTTAATGGAATGAAAATTAAAGTATAGTTGGATAATAAACTTTATAGGTTGAAAATAATATGAGAAGGCTAAACTAACATTTAACAGAGAATGTTAGCATATATCTTAGGCTATAAAATTTTGAGTGGAAATAGATAAATAAAGAAATAAAAGATTATCTTAGGTTAAATCAAGGAATTAAAATTTACCTACTTTTATGTTAATTACATGTTATAGTAGTTAATATACTAAATTAAAACTAAGAAAAATACTTTATGTTATAAATCATATATTGGATGTAGATGTGCGTACAAGTTAATAAGAATAATTAAATACAATAAAGCTATGTAAAGAATATCTTAAATAAATCCTATTACATAAATAAGAAAAAAATAAATGAAAGAAGTAAAATACCATATTGAAAATAGAATATGAAGAAATTAATAAGTTAAACTAAACCTATACAAACAAAGATTAAAAATCTAAGTGAACTTGTGAATGGGGATATCCAACATGAACCTTTGAGTTTTAATCAAATATTAAATGAATAAATCGACTGCAGCCTGGGAGCTTTAAAGTAAGTGAAACTTTGATCTAGGATAAGAGGATGTAATGAAATCAAAATTTACACTTAAGACATGCAAGTTCAATAGCGTAGATGGTCAAGTCAAACCAGAACTAAATCAAGGTTGCGCGTTCGAAACCTCACGAAAACCATTTTTAGAAATTTAATCAGTTGGCAAAAACGTAACGCGGACTTGGGTTAACCTACTGGCCTAAGCCCATAAACTTCAAAAGCCCACTTAAGCAATTCAACGGGAGCTTGGGCCACTTTCAGGATAAAACCCTTAATCATTCCAGATTAATTGTTATGGACCTAATGAAAGATTTAATTAATAAGACCTAGCCCAAATCTTTATCAGAGAATGATTATAAACCAAAAGCTACAAACCATTAAGAATAAAAGACGTTTAGCATTATAAGTTCCTTGGCTAATCAATGCATGAAACACTTTAATTATAGGTTATTAGTCGAAGATCGCACACTCAAGTTTGGTTACTGCTTCTACTAATACCAGGTACGATTTCTCGTACTCAGCTGTTTCTACTAACAGGCTTAAGGAAACGTTTTTTGAAAAATGCTAACTTAGCTTAAAATGAATCAAAAAGAAAACTACTTGTGTGACTAACCCATCTTGATGTGACTAACTTAGCCTTGGATGTGTAATTTGCATGTTTAAGGAAAAATGTCAAATCTTGGTAAATTCTTCCTTTGACTCTGGGTACCTTTTCATCTTTTGCGTCGAGTCTTTGGTCAGCCTTCTTGAGTATGGAGTCTTTTTATTAAGTGGTGCGCACACTTTTCACTGACGACCGAGCACGGGTCGGTGGCAGCGGAGGTCGGCTTTACCTCATCCATATGGACAACTGACTGGTGGGGGCCATCTCTCCCTTTGTTTCTATTCCACTCTTGAGTATGTTTATCTATGGGAATCAACTTTCTGAAATGGTGGAGACATAAACTGTCAACCACGGGTTATGGGTATTCTTATCATTCCTAGTTCTTTATGACTACCTCATACTTTCTCCTCTTAACTGGAACTGGATCTAACATTAATAATGAATGCTTATTGATTTGATGGCGTGACTTCTTAAGTGATTGACTTGGTTTTAAAGTTCCCCATCTTTATCTCCATCTTGTTCTCTTTTCTCTATGATTTGATTGTCTTGAAGTGCCTTATTACTCTGTTTACTTTTAAGAGTTTGATTTCAAGTTACTGTTTTAATTTAAGAGTTATGTTTTAATATATTGTTTTGGAGAATTATACTAGTTCCATTCTAGGGAACTGACTCACCCTTCCCGAGGTGGGCTACTTTGGTTTCATCATGGCAGATACACATTGTCTGTAGATAACCACGAAGTGACTGAGAGATGGGTTGGGATTCTGATTATTTACTCGACGCTTTCTTTTTCTCGCGTTCTGACCGTGGCTTAGACAACTTTAATGGATGTAATCAATGAGGTTTTATACCGGGTGTTTGGTGCCTGATGATCTATAAACACCAGAAGATATTTTATTTTCCGCTATATTTATTTTAAATAGGGGCATTATACTTGTCCTGCAAATACTTGAAATTTCTCAAAGACTTCATCCTTGGAAGCAATAAAGATTGTCTTCACAAAACATGAGTAATCATCAACAATAACAAATACAAACCAGTTTCCTTCATAACTTCTAATCCTCATTGGTCCACATAGATCTGTGGGAGTAGTTCAAGTGGTAAGAAAGTACTCACAATGGTTTTTGACTTGAAGGAGGTCTTAGTTTCTTTACTTCTCACACAGGCATCACAAAGATTAGCCTCAGTTTTCTTAATCTCAAGAAGGCCTCTGACCAACTGATTTAACTAATTTTCTTAGCAATGATATGCTAACATGCCCTAGTCTTTTGTGCCATAATGTAGAGTCATCTATTGATGCAGTTAGACATGGAAGATTTAAACTATCAATATCCTCTAGACTCGTTATATACACATTTCTCTATATCTTTTTCTTTTAACATTTCTTTTCCATCACTCAGACTTATTATACCACAATGTGTTGAATAGATATGAGTTGAGTTTCCTTTATCACAAATTTGAGATACACTAAGAAAATTAAATTTTAACCCATCAACTAGGTTGACATTATCAATAACATAATCAGATGAAAAACCAACCTTACCTACACCGATAATTTTACCTTTTTGATTGTTGTAAAAGGAAACAGTTCCTTGGCCTCCTAGTTCGAGTGAGAGGAACTTTCATTTGTCTCCTGTCATGTGTTTTGAGCACCCACTATTGATGTACCAATAGGATCCCTTCTCACTTGATTATGCACTTAACAAGTTAGTTTGTGGGATCAGGGTCCCAAAAATATTTGGGCCTATTATCACCAACAATCTCTATTCTATCATCCTCTTTATCACCCATTTAAATCAAATTTTCTTTAGTTTCAATTGTCACATAAATCATGTTCAATGACATCTAGAGATAGGGTGACTAGGTTGTCGGCACACGTGACAGACTCCTTACCGATGGGTGCCTGATAGGTACCCAACCGATCGTCTGCCGTTCAATTTGGGTGTTCAAGCAATTTTCTCTAATCCTACGCATTTTTCTTTGAGATATGCTAGTTCTTTATCCTTTTTGCTAAGAGCAGAAACTAATTCATCCTTTTTGGGTTGTTTTCCCATCTTTAACCTTTCATGAGGAGCAAGTATTTCACAATAGTGATTTTGTAATTTTCCCAACGCATCGTTGAGTTTTGCTCCTTGTTCCTATCTGAGTTTTTTTAGATCTTCAATTTCATTTGAAAACTCTTTATTTTCAGTTTCAAGTACTTCCATTTGATCAACCAATATGATAGAGAATTTTCCAAGCCCTGGAAGTTTAGCTAACTGATCTTCCTTCTAAGTTGAGAGTAATTTACCTCAACAAGATTTTCTTCTTCATCGGATTTTGATGTCTCATCTTCTTGAGCCATTAAGCACGTGTCCTTAATGCAGAGATGAGCCTTTTCATCTCCTAACTTGTCACTATCTGTAGTTTGATCGTCAAATTACCGAGCTCCGAGTCTCCTTATGCAGCAACGAGGGCTTTTTCTTTGGTTTCCTGTTAAGAGGCTTTCAAACAGGTCTCCTAACTCGATCGTTATCCTCTCAGGATCGTTGTGGACGGTCCTTGATGTGATGTCCCTATTTTGAACATCCAAAGCATTTGTCATTGCTTCTCTTTTGGCGAGCATCAAATTACTTGGAATCTTTCCCTCTTCTCATGTTGTATCTAAAGAACTTCTTGAAATACCTTTTGGCATACAGGAGCATTTCATCGCCATCTTCTTCTGAACCAGATTTCTCATTTTCAGCTACCTGTAGGGCTATACCTTTGCCTTTTCCCCTTTTTGTGCTTTCAGAGTTTCTTTGTTGTAGCTTGAGTTTGAACGCTGTTAGTAATCCCAACAAGTTAGCCAGAGACAACTTAGAGAGATCATGGACTTCTTGCATAGCATTAACTTTACTATCGAAAGAGGTAGAAAGTGATATGAGAAATTTCCTAATTTGATCATACTTTGAGATAGTTCTACCAAGCATAAGCATCTCATTGATTAGCTTGGTGAATCTGGTGTGCATTTCAGAAATGCTCTTCTTCTATACTTTCTTAAATAGCTCCCAGTGAGTAAGTAGAAGCTCAATACAAGTTTTCTTGATTTCATCATTTCTTTTGTAGGTAACTTCCAATGTCTCTAAGATTTCTTTGACAGCTTTAGCAGAGGATATCTTGGAATATTGCTTAGGAAGTAGTGCACAATGAATGATTCTTACAACTCGTGCACTAAATGCTAACTGTTTGATCTAATTGTTTGTCATGTTGTAGACAGATATGTTTAATCCTTGAGCATCTTGAAAAGTGTATTCTCCTTGAGTTATCACCCTCCACATCCTTGGGTCGTCAAATTTGATGTGAAATTCCATCTTGTTCTTCCAGTAAGTATTGTTTTCTCTATTGGAGAGTGGTGGTCGATTTGGGGCCGACCCTTCTTTTGATGCTAGTATGGCTGAGTGAGACATTGATCCTCTTCTAAAGTAGTTATCTTTCTAGAAGATACCCACTTTGATACCAATTGAAACTAGCTAGTGCTTCGGATACGTCATCAATCAGTCATGGACATGTCATTGAGTTAGACAAGTTAGTAGTTTACGTAGAGATGTGATAATTCATAAACTGGAAACTCCTTTTTGATTGAGAATTTACGCTCTAGAAATTCACTCAATCTCCCTCCACCCAACCTATGGACTCCAGGATAGTTCTGGACATAAAGTCCTCTACCCTTCCTGATAGTAGGCCTACGGTTCCCCAACCATTCCCCGACTAGTCAGTCAACTAAACACCAAATATTAAGTTGATTACACAGTTTAACCACGCTCACTAACTCCCTAGCCACACACAACACACACACACACACACACACAACACACACCACACACACACACACCACACACACACACACACACACACACACACACACACACACACAACCACACACAACACACACACACACACACACACACACACCCACACCACACACACACACCACACACACACACACACACACAACACACACACACACACACCCCACACACACACACACACACACACACACACACCACACCACACACACACACACACACACACACACACACACACCACAACACACACACACACACACAACACACACACACACACACACACACACACACACACACACACACACACACACACACACACCACACACACACACACACACACACACACACACACACACACACACACACACACACACACACCCACACACACAACACCACACACACACACACACACCCACACACACACACACACACACACACACACACCACACACACACACACACACACACACACACACACACACACACACCACACACACACACACACACACACACACACACACACACACACACAGATGCACGTCGTATGACTCAGTTTATAGTTGTTTTCCTACTTTCTCACGCGTGTATCTTGCTTTTCTATTCAGTACGACATGTATTGAATATATACATATATATATAAGCAAGTTAACTTATAAAAACCAGACTATAATAAGCTACACAATAGGGGACGGTTTCCTATTGTTCCCAGTAGAATAACTCTGTGTAAGGTAGGCTGACATCCAACTTGATGGTAGGCGTAGCCATGACACATGTTGCTCACTGGTTGGACACGTTATAGACAAGAGCTCAGGTGGTCGGTTTCTCTTTGTGACATCCACTTGCCTAGCCTTGTGGCTTCATTAATGTTGTGTAATTAATGTCTCTTTATAGCTTCAAATTATGTCTTGTTATCTTATTCATGTTTGTGATTTCTTCATCCCGCCTTTGTCTTGAACTTTCACCAACTTGTGTGTGATCGTATGTGTTGTTGGTTTACTTGTTCTTGATTGATATATCTTGGTCTCGTGAACACTTTTGATGCTGAGAGTCTTTGTTCTGTTAATCTAGTGTCTCGTGTGTGCTAGGAGCTCTTCAGACAGGTGCCCGACTGGTAGGACACTAGTCATGACTAGAGTGTGCTTGCAACCTTGCGTGCTAAGCCACTCTTTCACCTGTTTACCTGGACTTCATACTTAAATAAACATGTTAAATAAACAACACAGGTTTGCTATCATCAAAACCTAAGAAACTAGACTTAACACGCTCTCATGGATCCTTTATTCTAAAATTTTAATTTTTTCAGTAAAAAAGTTCCGAAAATGTAGTACTTAATAATGTCCATTGCTTGGCTTGAGGCTGGGTCTCACAAGCAATCGAGATTTATCTAGACTTATATGTTGATTGGTTGAGAGATTTTTTATGTGTTTCGTTTTCAAAATTAATGTTTAGTTAATGCAGTTATCATAAAAAATAAGTGATCAGTTTTTTATGTGCAGTCATAAACACAGTCAATTTTTTAGAATTCACAATCGAAAAAAACTTATTTATGTATTTATGTATTTTCTATTTTATTTTGAATTTTTAAAAATATTGTTAATACAAAAATTTTTTATTTAAAAATTATTTACAAAATTGTATAATATAAAAAAATTATAAAATATATTAAGAAATATTGATATAGAAAAAAGATAAAACTATTTCTTAAAAGTGATTTTTTTCCTTTTGTCCATTATAAACAAAAAATGAAGGAATTAAATTAGTCATTTTTTTTCTTTTACCCCGTTACTAAAGTTTAAGTAAAATATATACTTTAATTATTTAATCAAAATATATAATTAATCCGTTTTTACTATTGACAAACACTTAATGTATAACAAATTGTAATTTAACTAAAATCTTCCTTCAATTTCTTCTTCCGAGAATTCCTTCTTTTTCGTTAGATGTTAGCAGCGGATGTTAAATAAAAGGACAAAATTGAGCGTAGTCCGTTTTTTTAGTCCATACTATATTTAAGAGAATATAGATATAATATAGGTCTGATAATTACCCTGAATGGTCCGGATCTAATGATAACCATTAGATTAGGAGAAATAAATAAGGATGGTCCACATTTCAATTTATATTAACTACCAAATAAAGAGTAATTTGGTATCATACTTTATGGGATTTACCGGTATCTATTCTGAACAACATACAAACCGGCTCAAAAAATATAGAAACCTCACGGCTTGCTTCACTTCTTTGGCTACACCGCCATAATTCTTCGACGATAGAGACCGAACAAAATACCAACCAATTCACGGCTTCACTGACAACACTATTGTTCTTTGGCGACATCGATGAACAAAATACCAACCTTATCTCATAGCGTCTCTCTCCATTGTCAAAAATCCCAACTCGGTGAACAAGGAACATATGCTCGCTGCAGTTATATGCTCTGGTACAAGTCACATTAATGAAAATGCATATTATCTTTTGATGGTTCTTGTTATCTCGTGGGTTGTTCAGTTTTATTTCAGATTGATTATCATAAAGCTAATATGCCTCTTTTTAGATTGACAGACTTGTGTATTGCTTTATAATCATAGTTGAATCGTAAATTTGTATGTTTTGGTACTTAATAACTTCTCTATTAAAAAGAGCTTAAATTTTCTTCAAATTATTTCCCTACAATTTTACATTACGGTCGACACAAGGAACATACATTTGCTGCCGATTTTCGGGAATCAAGTTTGCTTGTGTCTGCAATTCTATTCGTTCACTCGTTGTGGCTATGACTGGTGCATCTTCTGTGGTGATTAGTTTATTTGCCTATAATCTAGCGAGACTTTAACTGTGCTACTTTCTTCATCAAGGTATTTTTTTAGGTATCTCTTTATTTCCTTGAATTTCTTCTGATTAAACCTTGTTTCTTCTTTCGGGTTATTATTTTAGGGTTTGTCCTTGGCTGATTTACTGTTGTTGACCTCTATCGAGTTTTCAGTGGGTCTTTGTTGGCTGGTATTTATTTTTGAATATGTCTGGTACTTTTTGTCTACTTCTAGCTTATACTTCTTTTTGCATTACTAATATCATGGTTGTAACGCCCCTATTTAAAATAATTACAGCGAAATATAAAATGTCTACTGGCGTTTACAGATCATCGGGCACCAAACACCCAGTATAATACCTCACTTGATTACATCCATTAAAATTGTCTAAGCTACGGTCTGAACTCGAGAAAAGAAAGTATCGAGCAAAATAATTGGAATCCTAACACATCTCTCAGTCATTTCATGGTTATCTGGAAACAGTGTGTGTACCTGCCATGTTGAAACCAAAGCAGCCCACCCTGGGAAGGGTGAGTCAGTTCCCTGGAATGGAACTGGTATAATTCTCCAAAATAATAAATTAAAGCATAACTCTTAAAATAAAATATCAACTTGAAATTCAACTCTGAAAAATAAAATAGAGTGATAAGGAACTTCAAGACAATCAAGTCAGAGAGAAAAGTGAACACGATGAAAATAAAGATGAAGAACCTAGTCAATCACTTAAGAAGTCATACCATAAAGTTAATAGACTTCCATTTTTAATGTTTGATTCAGTTCCAGTTAAGTGTAGAAAGACTCAGGTAGTCATAAAGGACTAAGAATGATAAGAATACCCATAACCCGTTGTAACACCCCTACATCGTACTTCACAACTAATTGAAATCGCAGCGGAAATAAACAACTAAACATTAACTAAACGCTTCGGTGCTACAACGCCGTCAACCACCCACGTGGTTAACAAGGCAATAAATACAAGTGTACCGGTCTGATGATCAGACTCCCGAGCATAGAACTAAAACCATAAATACATCATATACAATACCGAGTATTTAATTACATTTCTTCACTGTAAACTGCCAATATACCGCACAGTAGTATCAATGGAATCAAAATATAATGCCACGGGAACACACAGGCAATCCCGGGCTCAACATCCAAAATAACCCAAAAGTACATCTGCAGCCTAGAACCTACAGCCACTCTGCTTCCTCGATCCTCATCCTACAGTAAAAATATGGAGCCCCCGAGGGGGTCAGCAACCCTTGGCTGGTATAGTTAACGCGCAGCCCATCGGCTACCGGGATACGCGTAACTAATTGTCATGATAACATGGCATTCATTTTAAACATAACATAACATAACATGTGGCATAGCATTATTATTGCATAGCACAACATCACATACACAGTGGATACTCTTTCCACAATCACAAACCAAGAAGGTTAAACAACATAGGAAGCCTAGAGAATGGTTTACTCTCATGTTAAGCTCGTTACACACACTCATTACCGTTCTGTTATTCGAACGAGTAACTTAAGTCACAGATGGTTCGGATATAGTGACCCGAACACCCACCAACAAACATGTTCCCACTAAAAACCGATCATAGTCAAATAGTAAGCTTTGGAGGAAGCTAGCGGGAGATCGAACGCCAAATTAAGGAGAACAATCTTAACAACATAAGAGTCGAATCTGATTCAGATATCTACTCTTAACTTACATGCATGACCGGACAACCGGATTCCTCACTTCCCAGTTAGCACTTGTTAGAAGTTCATCAGTGGAACTTAACAAACAATTCACAAGAAGTGGTAAGTCATGTTAGACACACACAAGGAAATGAGTCACATCATACATCACATTAATATGAACAACTGTAAACTCATTACATGATTAAGTCTTATAACGTCATAAACACACAGAAAAACAAACAGCACGCAAGCCGGTGTAAACCGGTAGGCAACAGACTGCAAGAAAACCATACCTTGGTCCTTGCTTCAATTCATTTCCACCGAAGGTCACTCCTATACATGTTTAAGAATGTCGGTTAATTACTTACTTAACTTCAAATTTACTAAATGTTTAACATGATTATATGACATGTTTTAATGCCTAAACTTTTCCTTCATTACCTACATTATACCCCCTAGGGTTAACTACATTTGCCACATTCTTTACTGTTTTTTTTATAAGTTTTGGTCTGTCCGACCCACCAACTGGGTCGGACCCTTCCAGTGATTTTCGGGTTTGAAAAACTCTACTTGTCCGACCCATGTCCGACTCAACCAACTGGGTTGGACCATTCCAGAACATTTACCGCCTTAAACACACACACGTCCGACCCATGTCCGACCCAAGCCCTTTGGGTCGGACCGTTCCAGAACCCTTACTGGCGTCTAACAGAGGCTGTCCGACCCAAACTTGGTTCAGACCCCTGGGTCAGACGCCACCAGAATATCTCTAAAAATTGTTAAATCTTCACCAAACTTCTCCTAAAGCCTCCTATTGTGTTCTAACATCATTTGGTACACTTACACCCTCATACAACATCCATGAAACCCATTTCCTATCTCCTTATACACTTACTCATTTCTTACCAAAATTCCTAACACTTATAATGTTTTCTCCTTAGGTTTATAAGTGGTGTTTCATACCTATGATAACCACTATGCCAATAATGTTTCCTTACCACTACAACATCATCTCCCAAGAATCTTTACTCCCTAACCAATTCCTTGAATATCTCTACAAGCTTATAGATCCTCCATACAACACATTACTTCTTCCTTTTATATCAACATTGCACAAGTCCTAAACACAATCTCACCATGATCTTGAAATGTCCTCAAAACAATCTTTGCATTCTAAATCCTCTAGAACATTGCCTAAGCCCTTTTTACATCTCTAAACACCTTAATGCATGTTCCTCCCACTAGTTGAACACTTAACCATTCTAAACATTTCCTAACTTACCAAACTCATTTTAAACCCTTAGAACTTCTCGTTTATTACCTAAATTTCGACATAGGTTCTCCTAGAACATTACTAAACCAAAGCACATTGTTTTCACCATTAAACAATCAAGAACACTAAAATCCATCAAACACATTCTTATACACAAAACTTCACTCATTTAGCACCACATCATAATATAGTGCATAATTAAATTGCTTGGCACTTAGGCCCTTAAAATGCATAAATCATAAACACTGAATTTCCCACATTATATTTGCCTTTGACCTGCAATTACACTCAACAACATATATGCCTTTTACTAAGCCTTTGAGAACATTTACTAAGTCATTCACCATTGGCTCCTTAGATCATTTTAACAAGCAATATAAGCTCATTTCTCCTAAGACTTTAAACCACATTAGGTTAGCACATTTACCTCTTTTCCTCACAACTTCTTTCTTGTTTCCTTAACTAAATCGGCAAGGATTTTAGTTGCTTGTCAACTTCTAAACATTATACAAACAATATAATGAGTACTCAAGCTTTTAAGCTTCATCTCATTGTAAACCCTAGATAATACATTGTTTTAAAAACATTAAGATAGTTGTTTTACCTTAGAACTTGAAGAGAGTTTGAATATATATCAAGAGAGGACTCCACCTAGTCCATGAAAGGTTGAAATGAAGCTAGAACAAGGCAAGGTAAGGGCACCATTAGTGGTGATTTTCGGACAACATAATAACATGAAGGAAGTGTTATTTTTCTTTGAGTTTCCTTACCTAGAAACAAAGGAGAACAATAATATGTGAAAAGGTGAGCTTAAGCTCCTCCCATGGTGATTCCTCTTGGCACCGAAATGGAGCTCTTGGGATTTTGAGAAGATAGAATTGAAGAGCTTGATGAGAGGAAGAGAATGGTGGTCTTAGAATTTGATTTGGCAAACAAGCTAGGAGATACAAGTGGTCAAAGATGGAGTTTGGTGTGTTATTGCAAACCATGAATGGGGAGCAAGAAGAGATAGAAGAGAGCTTGAAGACGTGTGAATGAGGAGGGAAATGAGAGAATGAAGATTGGTTTTGCTTTTAGAAGATATTTATACTTAAAGTAAATAACCATTAGTCATCATTTGTTCACTTAATAAACTACATGTGTGGTGACTCATTACTACAAAACCGGCCCCCTTAATGTTACTAAGGGTATTTTAGTCTTTGTTGGCCAATTTAATTACTTACAAACATATGTTACAAACTAGCTTATTTTAGTTACTATTCACTAAAACAAGGTACATAGATGAAATTTTTGATTTCCCATTGATATAGACTTCCAAATGTGATACTATATAGTACACATGTTAATTAAAGTAATGATGGACATTTAGCCATTCAAAACTCATTTACAAGACAATTTTTCAAAAATGTGCTTTAAGACTCCTTAAAGCACATTTTGTGTTTTAACTTGTTTTCAAGCTTGGTTTTCTCTTGGTAATTGGTTTAATATGTTCATTAGTATATAAATAAGGTCTTGGTAAGCTCATTAGGTCTTACCCAAGCTTATCCCAAGCTTAGAACACATTTTAGCCCTAATTGACTTTAAGGCATTTATTTGTGTTTTCTATAGTTTAAATTGTTTACTAATGTTTCTAAGACTCTTTTTAGTCTTAATATACCATATTTAAATGTTTAAACAACATACTAAGGTTTGGGGTATTTCAATCTACCCCCCTTAAAAGAACTTTGTCCTCAAAGTTCACACTTCCACATATCCTAAATGTTAGAACACGGGAATACATATAAACAATATTTCCATACAATTAACAACACACTTAGGTCCATACACACAACATCGGACACAAGGTCCATAGAACATCATCAACATCATTCAGACACAACGGTCTATAACATAACAACATAACATAGACGATGTATTTAAATACACGTCGTACACACATAACCGAAACGGCTCTACCCCCCTTAAAAAGGGGTACACCCCGTACCCTATACACATAAACACTAAGAAGTAAAAAATGACAGGTACTTCGCCTTCATCTTATCTTCCAGCTCCCAAGTGGCCTCCTCACGTCCTGGTTAGACCAAGAACCTTCACCAGTCTCACTGACTTATGGCGAGTGTCTCGAGTCTTAGTATCCAGAATCCGTACCGGAGTCTCCACTGATCGCATGGTCGGCTCTAAGGTTAGCCTTTCAGGCTGAAGCACATGAGACGGATGAGACATATATTTCTTCAACTGGGACACATGAAATACATCATGTACCTTGCCCAGCTCGGGGTAATCAAGTCTGTAAGCTACCGGGCCGATCCGCTCCGTCACAACATAAGGCCCCACATATTTTGGGCTCAACTTGCCTTTCTGGCCAAAACGAAATACTCCCTTCATGGGGGATACCCTGAGAAATACCTGATCGCCCACGGCGAACTCCAGGTCACGTCTGCGCACATCTGCGTACGACTTCTGTCTATCCTGAGCTGCCTTCATGTTAGCCCGGATCTGGCGAACTTCTGCCTGAACTTGTTCCAGATACTCTGGTCCTATAATGACCGTCTCACTCGACTCATCCCAGCATAATGGCGTGCGGCATGGTCTACCGTACAAAGCCTGGAAGGGAGACATCTTGATCGATGCATGGTAACTGTTGTTGTAACTAAACTCGATCAGATGTAACTTATCAATCCAGCTGGTCTGAAAATCAAGTGCACATGCACGTAACATATCCTCAAGTGTCTGGATGGTACGCTCACTCTGACCATCTGTCTGTGGGTGGAACGCTGTACTTAGCTTCAGCTCGGTACCAAGCGCTTCCCGCGTGGATTTCCAATACCTAGAGGAATCTGGTATCCCTGTCAGACACAATTGTTTTCGGTACCCCATGATGTCTTACAATCTCTCTGTCAAAGAGCTCTGCTAGTTTTCCACTTTCCAGGTGTCCTTCATCGGTATGAATCGAGCCACCTTGGTCAGTCGGTCAACAACAACCCAAATCATATTCAGACCTCCCCTCGTAGGCGGAAGCCCTACTACGAAGTCCATAGAAATGTCATGGAACTTCCACTCAGGCACTGGCATTGGCTGTACCATACCACCAGGCCGGTGCTCAAACTTGACCTTCTGGCAAGTGAGACACCTCAATACATAATCATTCACATCCTTTTTCATTCCAGTCCACCAAAAACGTTTCATACCCTTATACATCTTTGAAGCTCCGGGGTGAATCGAAGTCGTAGAACAGTGGGATTCACTCAGTATGCGCTCCTTCAGCTCAGCGCTACTCCTCGGAATACACAGTCGGCCATTAAGCCTAATCAGGTCATCATCGTGGAGTCGGAAGTCGTACTTCTGACCCTCGAATGTGCCATCAATAAGCTTCTGCCTGATCTCCAACATATACTGATCCGTCATCTGAGCACTCCGCACCTCTTCAACCAAGCCAGTATGAGAGACTAGCGAATGGAGAGAGTGTGCTCGGCGACTCAATGCGTCAGCTACCACATTTGCCTTACCCTCTTTGTACTGTAGATTAATGTCGTAGTCGTTTAGAAACTCAACCCACCTTCTTTGCCTCATGTTCAACTCCTTCTGAGTGAACAAGTATTTTAAACTTTTGTGGTCAGAATAAATTGTCACACTTACCCCATACAAATAATGTCGCCATATCTTCAATGCGAAGACAATGGACCCCAGTTCTAAATCGTGGGTAGGGTAGTTCTCTTCATGCTTCTTCAGCTGTCGGGAGGCGTAAGCTACGACCTTCCCGTGTTGCATCAACACACAACCCATGCCTCTGCCTGATGCGTCGCAATAGGCCTCAAAACCATCTGGACCGTCTGGTATAGTCAGGACTGGTGCAGATGTCAGAGCATCCTTGAGACTCTGGAAAGAACTCTCACAGTCGACTGTCCACTCGAATGGTGCATCCTTTTTCATCAAGGAAGTCATCGGCTTCGAGACACTGGAGAAGTCCTTCACAAACCTCCTATAATAACCTGCCAGACCGAGGAAGCTCCTGATATCGGTAACTGTCTTCGGCCTAGGCCAGGTGCGCACTGCATCAATCTTTGCCGGATCAACAGCGATCCCGGCCTCAGAAATCACATGACCAAGAAAGGATACTTGGTTCAACCAAAACTCACACTTTGAAAACTTAGCATATAACTGATTCTTCCTCAATGTTTGTAACACATTTCTCAGGTGGCTTTCATGCTCACCTCTTGATTTCGAATACACAAGGATATCATCGATGAAGACTACCACTGACTTGTCCAACTGATCTTGGAACAAGCGGTTCATTAAGTCCATGAACTTCGCTGGTGCATTGGATAAACCAAACGGCATAACCGTAAACTCATAATGTCCATACCTTGTTCTGAATGCTGTCTTCTCAATATCACTGTCACGAATAGCAATCTGATGGTATCCGGATCGTAGATCTATCTTGGAGAATACTGATGCTCCCCTCAACTGATCAAATAAGTCGTCGATGCGTGGTAAAGGGTAACGGTTCTTCACCGTAACTGCATTCAGCTCTCGATAGTCAATACACAGGCGGAGACTACCGTCCTTCTTCTTCACGAAGAGGACCGGCGCTCCCCATGGTGAAACTAGGGCGGATAAACCCCTTGTCGAGTAGGTCTCTCAGCTGCTCCTTGAGCTCTGTCATCTCTGCTGGAGCCATACGATAGGGCGCCTTCGCAATTGGTCCGGTGCCCGGAACCAAATCAATTTCAAACTCAACTTCCCGTGCTGGCGGCATGCCCGGCAGTTCCTTAGGAAATACATCAGGAAACTCCGACACTACCGGCACATCTGGGCTAAACTCTGGATCTCTCTCTATGTCCTGGACATAGCAGAGGTATACATCATTCCCTCGTCGTAGTTCACGATACATAGCCATGGCGGTGATGATCTGAGTCGAAGGCTCCCTGGGCCTCTGGCGGTAAGATATGTAACCCCAGATGGACTCCGAAGAAGCAGACGATGCTCGGCACACAGGATTCTGCCCTTGTACCGCTCCAACCAGTTCATCCCGACAATCACATCAAAACCAAGTCCGTCGAACTCTATCAAGTCGATCGGAAACTCTTCACCTCTGATTCACACAACAACACTCGGTGGTAGCGGGTACACCTGATCCGCTCTTTCGACGGGAGAGTGACTAGGAAGTCTGGCATCTCATCACCGTCTAACCCCAGCCTCTTCGCAAAGGATAGCGAAATAAATGTATGTGAGGCTCCGGAGTCGAACAAGATCGAAGCGTCCACGCCATTGACTGGAAAGGTACCGGTGAGGATTGTGCCTCTTGCCGGCTTCTGCCTCATTGCAGACACTCAGTACCTCCAGAGCACAGCTTCATCAAAATTCTTGGCAATATAAGTATTGGGTAACAACACAGTTGATATACTTCAACAACTCCACTTTATTCATTAACACACTCTTCTTACATTATACGTTGGTTTACACTGTTGACATAACTAACACATATATAACATCCTTAACATACACTAGCTTAACACATTACATAATTATACAAGGCTTTAAAACTGTCTGAAGGTCAAATTCAAACATCCGGGTTTCATGTGTGTGGCATTGATCACTGCCGACGGTGCGGTATTCAGTTTGATCTTCCTGATGCCATGATATAGCATCCTCGACTGCCCACCCATAATTAACACATCTCCTGATTTTAGTACTAACTTCTTTGCGAGATCAGCACGCTTCTGCTCGCCATATATAAACACTGCGGTATCACCAATGGACCAAGACACCACGGGTACTCCCTTACTTAGAGACTCGGGTGACTCGTCCTTATCTTGGTGTAAACCTAACCGTCCACCTTTCTGGTAGAAGTTCACAATACACAAATCTGCTTTAACACTTGGAATTGAATCCGTTTCAACTTGCTGAGCAATTCCCACGTGTGATTAACAACCGCAAGGAACTCCTCAGGTATCTTCGGTACCGTTGCTCCATCTTCAGCTCGCACTTCTTGATATGTCTTGGTGTAAGGATTCCAGTCCTTACCCATGCACATCATCTTCAATTTCATTCTTGATCCGCTCGGGTATTCGGGTGTGTAGAAACCTCCGGGTGTTGCTCCCAGTTCATTGCATCGTCTGATGATGTGGATTTGTGCTTCCGGTGTCAGGTATCCATTTAAGAGTATCATACCTGGTGGATACCTGACATTGCTCCATTGGGAAGTCGGTGATGTTGATGGTCGTTTCTTCAGGGTTTGGTGTGGGTGGGATTGGATAACATATATTGAAGGTTCCTTTAAGTTTAGAGTTATCTAATTAGGTGACTTTCACATTATACTTTAACTCTTTACTCACATGGTAATACACTTGGACTTACTAACACACACATGCATGAAATGCGGTATGCAATCACTTATTTCACTCAATAGTTTAGGCGGTACCTGGTCTAGTAGAGGGCCCTGGCGCCTCAGACCGGTCCACCACATGCAGGGTGGCCTTGCTAGGTCCCGACCCCTTCCCCTTCTGGGAATCAGTACTCCTCTGATCTGTGGGTGGCTGGTTAGCCGTCTTCGGGCCATCGATGGTCGCTGTGGCCTTACCCTTCCATTGCCCCTTGGGCTTGTTGAGTCTACTATTGGGGTTCCGGTAACACTCATAGTCACGGTGACCCCACTTCTCGCAGTAATGACACTGCACGTCGTTACCCTTGCAGTCTTTGCCGGGGCGGTCTCCGTTACACCACTTACAGTAGTAGTGGCGCTCCGGTCCAGAACCCGCGCTAGCTGCTATCACAGTACACAATCAATACTTCACAACTTAACAACATATGCTTCAACTTAACACACATGATTAAATAATTACCCTTAGGCGGGTAAGAGCGTAGGGGTTTCACCGCGTATGCATATGTGAGCTTCAGTGGCTCCTCAGCTGTGGTGGTTTGGGCTTGGCCCTTGTCACCCTGGTGCTGACTCTTCTGGGGCTGGGGATAAGGCTTCTTCTTCTTCTTTCCTCCCCCGTACCCCTGCGGACTCTGGCCCTCGCTCGTGGCCTTGCGCTTGTGCGTATTCTCTTCGTCCCTCAGACGGACGGTAATCTCGACCTTAGCAGCAGCATGATAGCACTCCTGGATTTAGGATGTCAGTCATGCCCCGCAAATAACTCACAACTCACATTAATATTTACTTATGGATTACACTTATTCACATCACACTTCATTCTAATTACCTGCAAGGTAGTATACTCAGCTGGCCCCATCCCATAGCGAAGACGGTGGCTGAGACCGTTGTAGAAACGGTTTACCAGCACCCGGTTCGAGTATCCCAGGTCCGGTAACAGGTGGATAAGACCGGTGAATGCAGTGTAGTACTCATCACCGACATCTTGTCCCCCTGCCTCAGACTATCCAGCTCCACGCTTAGCCTCTTGAACATGCACAGGGTAATACTTGGCTCGCAGTAGAGCCGTGTACTCCCTCCAACCAAACTGAGGATCCGCCATCCGGTCCTCTCTCACAAGCTTCCACCAACTTTGTGCCGATCCCTTCAGGTAGTAAGCGGCAAGACGGACCTTGGCCCCAGCAGGCACATCCAAGGTCTCGTAGGCGGTCTCCAACTCGGAGATGTACGCCTCCAGCTTACGTGGGTCGGTCTCCCCATGAAACGACGGGGGTCTCAAGTCTGCCAATGCCTTGACCCAGTTGGTCTCTCGTGGCGGTGGCGGTGGTGGTTGAACTTCGGGCTGTTGCCCCTGCTGAATTGCAGCTACTAGTTGTGGGACCATTTGGGCTACGGCGGCCGCTACAGCATCGGCCATGGCTTGTGCCGTAGGGTTCTCTCCCTGGTTCCCAGTGTCTCCAATGCCGCCCCCGCGGCCTCGACCTCGTGGTCTACCTGACATCTGAATTCACACGAACATTATTAGCATTATGCGTACACACTTATCGGTTCCAACGGTTGTAACGTTTCCCGACAATAAGGTATCTCCACACTTGGTTAGTGGTTAACCTTTCCATATCTGCTCACTTAGGTAACTGTGGTTAGGTTTTCTAACTCGGTATATTCCTAAGCTCGGTATTCTAGTCATCAGAGCGATACTCCACTCTGATACCACTTTTTGTAACACCCCTACATCGTACTTCACAACTAATTGAAATCGCAGCGGAAATAAACAACTAAACATTAACTAAACGCTTCGGTGCTACAACACCGTCAACCACCCACGTGGTTAACAAGGCAGAATAAATACAAGTGTACCGGTCTGATGATCAGACTACCGAGCATAGAACTAAAACCATAAATACATCATATACAATACCGAGTATTTAATTACATTTCTTCACTGTAAACTGCCAATATACCACCACAGTAGTATCAACGGAATCAAAATATAATGCCACGGGAGCACAGGCGCATCCCGGGCTCAACATCCAAAATAACCCAAAAGTACATCTGCAGCCTAGAACCTACAGCCACTCTGCTTCCTCGTTCCTCATCCTGCAGTAAAAATATGGAGCCCCCGAGGGGGTCAGCAACCCTTGGCTTGTATGGTTAACGCGCAGCCCATCGGCTACCGGGATACGCGCAACTAATTGTCATGATAACATGGCATTCATTTTAAACATAACATAACATAACATATGGCATAGCATTATTATTGCATAGCACAACATCACATACACAGTGGATACTCTTTCCACAATCACAAACCAAGAAGGTTAAACAACATAGGAAGCCTACAGAATGGTTCACTCTCATGTTAAGCTCGTTACACACACTCATTACCGTTCTGTTATTCGAACGAGTAACTTAAGACAGATGGTTCGGATATAGTGACCCGAACACACCACACAAACACATGTTCCCACTAAACCGATCATAAGTCAGAATAGGTAAGCTTTGGAGGAAGCTAGCGGGAGATCGAACGCCAAATTAAGGAGAACAATCTTAACAACATAAGAGTCGAATCTGATTCAGATATCTACTCTTAACTTACATGCATGACCGGACAACCGGATTCCTCACTTCCCAGTTAGCACTTGTTAGAAGTTCATCAGTGGAACTTAACAAACAATTCACGAAGTGGTAAGTCATGTTAGACACACAAGGGAAAAGTCACATCATACATCACATTAGAACAAATGTAACTCATTACATGATTAAGTCTTATAAGTCATAACACACAGAAAACAAACAGCAAACACAAGCCGCCGTGTAAACCGGTAGGCAACAGACTGCAAGAAAACCATACCTTGGTCCTTGCTTCAATTCATTTCCACCGAAGGTCACTCCTATACATGTTTAAGAATGTCGGTTAATTACTTACTTAACTTCAAATTTACTAAATGTTTAACATGATTATATGACATGTTTTAATGCCCAAACTTATCCTTCATTACCTACATTATACCCCCTAGGGTTAACTACATTTGCCACATTCTTTACTGTTTTTTTTATAAGTTTTGGTCTGTCCGACCCACCACCACACTGGGTCGGACCCTTCCAGTGATTTTCGGGTATGAAAAACTCTACTTGTCCGACCCATGTCCGACTCAACCAACTGGGTCGGACCATTCCAGAACATTTACCGCCTTAAACACACACACGTCTGACCCATGTCCGACCCAAGCCCTCTGGGTCGGACCGTTCCAGAACCCTTACTGGCGTCTAACAGAGGCTGTCCGACCCAAACTTGGTTCGGACCCCTGGGTCGGACGCCACCAGAATATGTCTAAAAATTGTTAAATCTTCACCAAACTTCTCCTAAAGCCTCCTATTGTGTTCTAACATCATTTGGTACACTTACACCCTCATACAACATCCATGAAACTCATTTCCTATCTCCTTATACACTTACTCATTTCTTACCAAAATTCCTAACACTTATAATGTTTTCTCCTTAGGTTTCTAAGTGGTGTTTCATACCTATGATAACCACTATGCCAATAATGTTTCCTTACCACTACAACATCATCTCCCAAGCATCTTTACTCCCTAACCAATTCCTTAAATATCTCTACAAGCTTATAGATCCTCCATACAACACATTACTTCTTCCTTTTATATCAACATTGCACAAGTCCTAAACACAATCTCACCATGATCTTGAAATGTCCCCAAAACAATCTTTGCATTCTAAATCCTCTAGAACATTGCCTACGCCCTTTTTACATCTCTAAACACCTTAATGCATGTTCCTCCCACTAGTTGAACACTTAACCATTCTAAACATTTCCTAACTTACCAAACTCATTTTAAACCCTTAGAACTTCTCGTTTATTACCTAAATTTCGACATAGGTTCTCCTAGAACATTACTAAACCAAAGCACATTGTTTTCACCATTAAACAATCAAGAACACTAAAATCCATCAAACACATTCTTATACACAAAACTTCACTCATTTAGCACCACATCACAATATAGTGCATAATTAAATTGCTTGGCACTTAGGCCCTTAAAATGCATAAATCATAAACACTGAATTTCCCACATTATATTTGCCTTTGACCTGCAATTACACTCAACAACACATATGCCTTTTACTAAGCCTTTGAGAACATTTACTAAGTCATTCACCATTGGCTCCTTAGATCATTTTAACAAGCAATATAAGCTCATTTCTCCCAAGACTTTAAACCACATTAGGTTAGCACATTTACCTCTTTTCCTCACAACTTCTTTCTTGTTTCCTTGACTAAATCGGCAAGGATTTTAATTGCTTGTCAACTTCTAAACATTATACAAACAATATAATGAGTACTCAAGCTTTTAAGCTTCATCTCATTGTAAACCCTAGATTATACATTGTTTTAAAAACATTAAGATAGTTATTTTACCTTAGAACTTGAAGAGAGTTTGAATATATATCAAGAGAGGACTCCACCTAGTCCATGAAAGGTTGAAATGAAGCTAGAAAAAGGCAAGGTAAGGGCACCATTAGTGGTGATTTTCGGACAACATAATAACATGAAGGAAGTGTTATTTTTCTTTGAGTTTCCTTACCTAGAAACAAAGGAGAACAATAATATGTGAAAATGTGAGCTCAAGCTCCTCCCATGGTGATTCCTCTTGGCACCGAAATGGAGCTCTTGGGATTTTGAGAAGATAGAATTGAAGAGCTTGATGAGAGGAAGAGAATGGTGGTCTTAGAATTTGATTTGGCAAAACAAGCTAGGAGATACAAGTGGTCAAAGATGGAGTTTTGGTGTGTACTATTGCAAACCGTGAATGGAGAGCAAGAAGAGATAGAAGAGAGCTTGAAGACGTGTGAATGAGGAGGGAAATGAGAGAATGAAGATTGGTTTTGCTTTTAGAAGATATTTATATCTTAAAGTAAATAGTAACCATTAGTCATCATTTGTTCACTTAATAAACTTACATGTGTGGTGACTCATTACTACAAAAACCGGCCCCCTTAATGTTACTAAGGGTATTTTAGTCTTTGTTGGCCAATTTAATTACTTATACAAACATATGTTACAAACTAGCTTATTTTAGTTACTATTCACTAAAACAAGGCACGTAGACGTGAAATTTTTGATTTCCCATTGATATAGACTTCCAAATGTGATACTATATAGTACACATGTTAATTAAAGAGTAATGATGGACATTTAGCCATTCAAAACTCATTTACAAGACAATTTTTCAAAAATGTGCTTTAAGACTCCTTAAAGCACATTTTGTGTTTTAACTTGTTTTCAAGCTTGGTTTTCTTTGGTAATTGGTTTAATATGTTCATTAGTATATAAATAAGGTCTTGGTAAGCTCATTAGGTCTTACCCAAGCTTATCCCAAGCTTAGAACACATTTTTGCCCTAATTGACTTTAAGACATTTATTTGTGTTTTCTATAGTTTAAATTGTTTACAAATGTTTCTAAGACTCTTTTTAGTCTTAATATACCATATTTAAATGTTTAAACAACATACTAAGGTTTGGGGTATTTCACCCGTGGTAGACAATTTATGTCTCCACCATTTCAGAAAGTTGATTCCCATAGATATACATACTTAAGAGTGGAATAGAAACAAAGTGAGAGATGACCCTCACTGCCAGTCAGTCGTCCACATGGACGAGGTAAAGTAGACCTCTGCTGCCACCGACCCTGAAATACCCCGTAATTAAAAATAGTGATTAATTAGGCTAATAAGTATTTTATAAGCTTAATTATGTCTAAATAGTCATGAGGGAACAAATCCCGAAGAAAACGGATCCTTAAAACGGATTAAAAACACAAACGAACGTTAAAGCGCGTCTTTTGAGGAAACCGGGAAAACACGACTTTAAGCGGGTCAAATAGACTCGTAATAATTTTGGTCAACCAAATAGTCATTTGTAAACTTTAATGAAGGTCTAGAACCAATAAAATCAATTAAACGAGAAAATAGTAAAAACTGTAAAAACCGGGAAGTTGTGGGGTGAGAGTGTAAATAAACTAAACTAGTGTGTCCACTTTTAAAAATAAAAACTCAAAAGTGTGTGTGTGCAGTGGGGTGGCCGATTTTATGTGCCTCTCTCACTCTCCCCACTCACCTAAGATACTATAAGACAAAATAATAAAGTGAAACCTCACTTTTACCCTCTCTCTCCTACTCTCCCTCACTCTCTCACGTACTCTCTCTCTTTCTCTAATCTTCTTCTTCCTCCTTGGGCGCCAACCATGGCGATTTGCCACACCCCACACAGCCATCTCCTTCTCTCCTCTTGTTGAGCATCCAAACCTCCACCAAAAATTACAAAATTGGTACCATTGTAATCCACTCATCAAGGAGAGCATTTCCCCCTTTTCCAAATTTGAAAACAACCAACTTCATCTCCATGGGTGTTCTTGGTTTTGAAGACGAATACCACCATTAGAAGCCTCCTCTTCACTTTGTTGGTCTAAGATAAAAATAAATCCGAAAATACTAGCATTTCTTGCTCTTATTTGCAAAATAGAAATTTCTAAGTCTTGAGTTCTATTCCTTGTTTGCCCAGCCGATTTTGGCCTCTCTTGGAGTGTGGAAATCTTGTTCTTGTTGCTATCCAACACTCCTTCTACATACTTGCAAGGTAATGCATTTCCTAAGCCCTAAAAATGTGCCTTAAAGCTTTAAGATAATTTAAGGGTTAGCTTGTATTGAAATGGTGTATATCAATGGGATGTAGCTTAGAGATTTGAATTTCCATAACCGGTGGGAAGAGAGGAAAGGAAAGGAAGGAGGAAGGAAAGAAGAAAGAAGAAGGAAGGAAAATCTAGTAAGAAAACAAGGTAAATTACACTCACTTGTGTAGCTTTTGTAATGCATTGTGTAACCGATTTTTAGTAGCTTTAAATGAGTATTGTAAATGGTATTGAGTAGTAGTATAATGTGGAAGAAGACTAAAATGTTTTTAAATCTTTTGAAGATAGTTGAAAACTTGTATAAATCTAGATGTAAATAGATGTTGAGTGCATGAATTAAATGGGTGTTTAATGTCTAGTATTTGTGTTCGAGAATTGAGTATTAGTGTTTTTAATAAATAGGTGATATGAATGACAAAGTGGGAGTGAAAATAATGTGGATAGAATGTAAAAATATAGGGGAGACCATGTCAAATTTTACCTAGGAACTAGAACATTTAAGAACTAGAAATGAGTGAAGAAACACTTTGAAAACAAATTTTAAAATGAGCTGAGTAGTGGGTAGGTTATGAGAGATAGATAATGCATTATAAGCCTTAGGAATGGCATTAGGAAGAGGAACCATGAATGGTAGATGAGGGAACCAAAATCTGTAGCATAACTACACTAGGAAGAAACAATTAAAGTGCTGAAATGAAAATCTAGGAAATAAAGTGTGTGAATTAGTATGAAAAGAAGTAATAAGTTAGGGATGGATTTAGACATGTTTAGGAGGATAATTAGGTGTTAAAACATATGGGATTACTTGTAGGAAGATTGGGGAAGTAATGGGTAAAGGAAGAACTAAAAACATAAATAAAAATGAAACCACTGGACTAGACCGCCCTTGGCAAGGTCGGTCGAGCCCAGATTTACAAAGGCAGAAGTCTACTAACTTCGACCGAACTTGCCAAGGTCGGTCGAGTCGTAAAAATGAGGAACCAGAAGTCACTGACTTCGACCGACCTTGGGACCTACCTTACAAGGTTGGTCGAGTCTTAAATTGAAATACCCCAAACCTTGATATGTTGCTTAAACATTAAAATATGGTACATTAAGGCCAAAAAGTGCCTTAGAAACGTTAGTGAACGATTTAAACCTTAGTAAAACAATAAAGTACCATAAATACAGTTTGAGCAAAAACATGCTCTAAGCTTGGAGTGAACTTGGTTAGGACCCAAATAGCCTACCAAGACTTAATAATATTCAATTATGATTTAATAAGGCTAAATAAGTCCTTAGGAAACCTTGGTAGACAATTAAACCAAACAAAACACAAATAAATACCTTAAAGTCAATATGGGCAAAAATGTGCTCTAAGCTTGGGATAAATTTGTATAAGACCTAAAGGTCATACCTATACCTTTTTTACATGTTAATGAACATATTAAACCAATTACCAAAGAAAACCAAGCTTGAAAACAAGTTAAAACACAAAATGTGCTTTAAGGAGTCTTAAAGCACATTTTTGAAAAATTGTCTTGTAAATGGGTTTTGAGTGGCTAAATGTCCACCATTACTCTTTAATCAACATGTGTACTACTTATTATCACATTAGGAATTCTAAATCAATGGGAAATCAAAATTTTCACAATTATGTGCCTTGGTTAGTGAATAGTGCCCAAATAGTGCTAGTTTTGACTTAAGTCAACTTAGCTTAATTAAATGGTCAACATAAGTCATGAAATGCCCTATTATAGGAAAGGGGCCGGTTTCCTAAGTGGTGACTCACCACCATGTACAAGATAAGTAAAGAAAAGAAGGAAAAGTAAGTAAAAAGAAGAAATTACCTTTATATGATAAATATCTTCAAAAGTAGACCTCTCACCTCACTTTCTTCCTTAATTCCCACCGATACCTTCATCTTCTCACAAGCTCCATCGGTTTTGCTACAGCAAGTAGCCATTCTCCAACTTCCATTGCTTGTAACTTCTAGCTCCATATACCAAATCAAATTCTAAGACCATATTTGTCTTAGTTGGAGCAAGCTCTACACTTCTATCTTTTCAAATCTTCAAAAGCCTCATTTCGGTGCCATGGAGATTCACCATTGAAGGAGCTTGAGCTCATATTTTCATGCCTTGTAATTCTCTTTTGCTCCAAGGTAAGGAAAATCAAAGCAAATCAAAGTTTCCTCTCATATTTGTACATGTCCGAAAATTCACCATTAATGGTGTCTTCTCTTGTTCTTCCTTAGCTCCATTTTAATCTCCAAAGGGCTAGGAGGATTCCTATCTTGCTACTTATTCAAGTTTCCCTCTCAAATTCCAAAGGTAAATATCATTTTAGTGTATTAAAACACTTATGTTAAACTAGGGTTTGTATATGAGTTTAAGTATGAATTCTTAAGCTCATTACCCTTATATGTGTGTGTGGATAGAAGGTTGACAAGTGATCAAGTTCCTTGCTAAACTTCAATCCAAGGAAACAAGAAAGAAGTTTGGGAAGAGAAGAGGTAACTAACCTATCTTGATGTAATTATGTGTCTTAGGAAATTGAGCTTTGAGTTGCTTGATAAGATGCCTAAGAAGCCAATGACAAAATGAGCTAGTGAATTGTTCTCAAGAGAACTATTAAAAGGCATATGTGATGTTGAGTGTATTTGCAGGTCAAAGGCAATATATATGTGCGAAATTCAGTGTTTAAGGTTTATGCAATTTAAGGGCCTAAGAGCCATGTTATTTAAGGGCCTAAGTGCCAAGCAATTTAAGTTCATGCACTATATTGTGATGTAGTGTAGTTTGAGGTTTAGTTGTGTGTAAAGGGTGTTCCTTGTAAAGTTGTGTCTTTGATGTTTAAAGGATGAAAAGCCATGTGTTGTGTATAAGGATGTGAATTAAAACATTGAGTGTTCTTGGGTTGTATTAAAGTGAACAACTATGTGTTTTGGTGTTAGGAGATACAAGAGAACCTATGGCGAAATTTGGTTAATGTACAAGGAGTTTTAAGTGTCTAAATGATGTGTGGTGACCTAGGTTGAACTATGAATGATTAAGGTTTAAATTGGTGAAAGAAGGTGAATTAAGGTGTTCTTAAGTGTTAAAGTGTCTTGATCATTATCTTGGAGGATTTAGAATGCAAATGAGAGTTAAGGATACTTCAAGCCATGGTGAGATTGTGTTAAGGATCTATACAAAGGTTGGTAACAATGAGGAAGTAAGGAGTTATAAGGAAGATGTTTGAACTTGTGAAGAAAATTCTAGGAAGGACATGAAGTATTTTTGGTGGGCTAAATATAGTGTGGGAATATGCTATAAACCTAAGGGGGAAGCATTATAAGTGTTGGGCATTTTGGCAAGAAATGAGTAAGTGTTTAAAGGTATAGAAAATGAAGGTTCTGGCACGTCCGAACTACCGTCCGAACGTGGACGTTCGGACATGCCCTGTTGCATTTAAGTTTTCTGAGCTTCGACTAGTGTCCAAACTATCGTCCGAATTTGGAAGTTCGGACACACCCATCTCTATTCTCTGGTTTGGCCTCGAACAGTGTCCGAACTTGGGAAGTCCGGACGCAAGTGCGGACAAGGTGCTATTTTGACCAAAAACTTTGTTTAAGGTTAGAAAATGATATCTAATGATGGGGATTGATAAGTAATGATGTTATGAGATTGTTAAGGACGTGTTAAGTGAGTTATAATGACAATTTAGTGGGTGAAAAGTTGTATTAAAATATAAAAGTAAAACAAGTTAAAATGTGAAGTTATATAACTAGTTAACGGGAGTAAGTCATGAACTTTAAACAATCAAGTTACCCCAATGTTAACGAAAGTAAATGTAATGTTACCAGTTGTTTAAAGATGTTACGAGGAACATGTGGTGGCACGTTAGAGTGAAACCCCGGTGACAGGTATGGTTTTCTTGCAACCTGCGTCCTACCGGATTACACCGGCTTGTAATGCCAATGTGTTTTTCTGAATGTTTGCCATGTTATAAGATAAAAGTATGTAATGAGTTTACAGTAATTCATATATGTGGCGTGTCTAGTTCCGATACCATTTAACCTCGAAAGTGTTAAACCTTAGCTAACTGAGTCTAGGATCACATGAGAGATCGGTATTCGGATTTAACGACCTGAACCATGGGACGTTCTAACCACGGCTATGCGTGAGTTAATTGTGTGATGTTTGTGTGTGAATGTATGGACCTCCCTTGTGTGTTTAACCCATTTGTAATACTGTATGGTGTATGGATGTGATAGGTTCCACAGTGGAGCCCTTAAACTATGTATATATATATATATATATATATATATATATATATTATGGTGGGTGAGGAATCCGGTCGTTCCGGTTGCGCGTTGTTTGGGAGTGGGTATCCATCCTTGCTTTACCTTCCTCTCTGTTCTTTTTTTTTTCCTTCTTGGATACAATCTCCCACTAGCTTACTCCAAGCTAGCTATTCTGACTTTGATCGGTTTAGGGGGAACATGTGTTTGTGTGGTGTGTTCGGGTCACTATATCCGATCCATCTTTAAGTTAAGTTACTCGTCCGACTATTAGGACGGTAACGAGTGTTGTATAATGAGTTTATCATGAGGGTGACATCATTCTCTAGGCTCACAAGTGAATTAACTATGTTTGGGTCGGTTCCTAAGAGAACCGCTCCTGTTATGTTAGGTGTTATTGTTGTACTGCAATTACCATTGCGATGTTATGTTATGTGCACGTTGAAACGTGAAAAGTATTGTTATGTGGTGTATGTGGAACATGGATATGAATCCTAGTTTATAAAAGAGACGTTTATGGATCACCCGATTATTGGGTAAGTGTCGTCTATTAAGAAGTAGCTCCACTAGAGGAGAACCCTCTAGGGTTAATGAACACGATGAGTGACTTATCAAGTATGAATGTGTTATCTGTTTGTTGAGCCCATTGTGGTGGAATGTTATGTGTTGTGTGTCGATAGTTTACATGCATGATTCAAATATAATCAACCGCACGCTAAGACGACAATTAGTTGTGCGTGGCCCGGTAGCATGCGGGCTGCGGGATTACCATACCAGCAAAGGTGCTGAGCCCCTGGGGGGCCACCCTTTCTCTTCTTTTTCCTATTTCAGGTACAAGGAGCTGGAAGCCGTTCGAGAGTAGGACGGGGTAGTCGTTTGTACATGGGTAGTCATTTAAGTTGTATATGTATAGTAGGCGTAGTAAGACCGAAATTGTTATCGGCATTAGTTTGTAAACACTCGGTACAGTTGGAAGGTATATGTATGTGTTGTTGTAAATGGAAAGGGATAGAATGTGTAGTCGCTCGGGAATCTACTCCATTAGACTGATACAATGTATATGTAATAGCCTTGTTAGCCACATGGGTGGTTAACGGCGTGTAACACCAACGAGTTAAGTAATGTGATGAAGTATGTTTTCCACTGCAGTTAGTTGTTAAGTGTGTTGTTGTTGAATGGGGTGTTACAAAAAGTGGTATCAGAGTGAAGTATCGCTCTGATGACTGAATTACCGAGCTTAGGAAGTACCGAGTTAGGATTTTAGTACTTTAGGTTAAGGGTTGAGAGATAGCGTGAGAGATACGCTAGTTAGGTATTACCAGTGTGTACTGGAAACCTACAATATCCTTCCCGCCCTCCACAATCCCTGTTTTATAACTTGGGAAACAACGCTAGAGAGATGGAAGTCCTCTCATACTCGGGAAACCCGATCTGGCTGTTATTAGGTACCTCTAAAGGTACGGAGAACCTGTCATACGGTCGATCCCGAAAAACTGGGAATCCCGGAGACGGTTTCTACCTGAACAATGTTAACCGCATTTAATAGCGAAGAATAAAGAATTTTGTGTATAAGAGAATAGAATTTCCGGCAACCTGGGTCGACATGCCGAGCAGTCGAGAATAACCAGCTTGCAACACACCGACCGTGCAACAGGCAAGAAGTGGATTAATGAAACCCGAGACGAGTGTCTACGGAACCACAGTGTTAATTAATACACCAACGGTATACCAACCGACAAAGGAACTACAACGTAGTGCCCAAACAGAGACAAGACTCAGTAACCACGACAAATGTGTGGAACGGGCTACGAAGGAGATACAATGCTAAGTGAGAAGGGGTCTCCCAGAATGGGAAACACCCTAGTTAGTAGTTATTAGGTGAAGACAGTGAGAAGTACCCAGAGGAATTATTATCAAGACTGTAAGATCAAGTGAGGGCCAACAAGGCCACTGATGACAGTGCGGGTAAAAAAAATGATACTGTAACCGGTGTGTGTGTTTAACCGATAGCCAGTTAGCATGGTGCACTTGCCATGGCAAGTGCTGCTATAACAGGGCGGTTAGGGAAAATTTTTAGCAAATACGAAGTACTTAGGAAAGTACCATGAAGTTAAAGGAGATCATCATAACCGTGGAAGAGCTTGATAGCCTAACCTCAGTAATTGGAAGTATACCAGTCAGCAAAAAATTAGACTTGGTTAAGGCAAGAAGACGTGGTGAAACCACGAGAATTTTTCTTTCAAACTTAGAACCCTTTCCAAACCCTTTTTCAAAACCAAAGTTTTCTTTCAAACCAATACTTCTTTCTAACCTTCTTTTAAACCAAACCAGTAAACCCAAGAGTAGTTGATAAAGATACAACTGTGGATAAACTTTCCCTCGATTAAGTTCGGGAAGCACGGAATGCATGATGTCATAGGACAATATAAGGGAGTTGACAACAGAATACTTCACCTAGGCGTGTGACGGACACTACGAGTGTACCAACTGTAATGTGGGACGACTGCACTCCGATAGGAGCTTGTGGGCCTGACAGACCTACTTATGGGTTAGTTGGGTAAGTAACAATGTATCAACATGGTACCCCACATATGTATACGAGTAGAGTCCGGAACACGGGAAGTAGTCGACTCCATACTACGGTCAGCAGTAAAAGTCAAGCAAGAGCAACTGATTACCATGAATGGTTAAAGTAAAGGAACTCAGTTAAGTTAACGAGACTAAAGGAATTGGTGAATTCATTTCAAGGAAATGTTTAAGAGTCAGGAGGTGCGAAGTGCACTAACTGTTATGTAAAGACATAGCATATGTCTTAAGGATCCCAGGGATAAACATGATAGCTGGAATGGTGACCCAGCCTGTGCATGGCAAGTAGATGCCTAATGTGGACACATTAATGTGCAATGAACGGGATGAAACTCCCAGAATGAGTACCTACACTACCAGGAAATGTTGATCTTGACAGAAGAAGATAATAGGCCAGTTAAGAACGCAAAACGGCGTGGCTAACTGAATATACCAATAAGTGTGAACCAGATGGAATGGCATAACTTAGCAACACCCAAGAGCAATCCTTGAAGGGTGTTCGCATTAACGATAGTTGAACGAAATAACGTGACAGAAACACAAGGGTTGGAACTAACACCCAGTTTAGACATAAGTTGTCAGGAGACGGACTGACAATCCTAAGGGGCATCCCATGAAAGGAAACTGAATGCAACGACCTTGTCATGGAGCCCAATATGATATCCAAACCATGTAATGTGGTACAGAGAAGTACATGTGTGTGGACAGCCTACAATGAGCGGAGCTCAAGAAAATAAGGCTTATATGCCACAAACAAGATATGTATATAAATTTAATCGATTGTAAAAGTTTATGTTATATAAGTAAGTAAAGCGGATAACGAACCACTACTAAGAGAGTGGGGATACCTCTTAATATTGTGAGACCGCAACAGCGGTAGTTATGTGAACCAAGTTCAAGAAACATGTTAAGGATTGACCATGTTGTCATTGCGAGAGAACAGATAGTTTGGTAGTATGTGTGTATAAGTGAAGCACCGAGCTGAATAGCGCCGGCTTGTGACTCGAGTGATCAACGCTCAAGGAGCATTCTGTAGTCATCCAAATGAATGACGAACCATAATACGAATGATGTAAGTATATGTGTGGAAGCTAATATGATAAGGAATACCATATAAGTTGATGTTATACAATGAGAAAGACCAGTTATGAGTTAAACTCAGTGGAGATGCAAGGTAAGTGATGATAAACAGACTGGGCAATAAGCCAGTAGTTGGTACTATGTGATAAGGAACTCAGTGTGGATTCCGTTGCTAATAAGAGATTTACTGTCAAGAGTTTACGCCTCTGCACTCTGTATGACTGAGTGTTTTGGTATTGCATTTGAATAGTAATGATCGAGTGCGATAGATAGGATTCTGGAAATGTTAATTGTGGTGGAAACAGAAAGCGGCTTATAACGCCATAGTGACTGATGCATAGGAAATACAAAGACGTACCAATAAAAGAGTACTTGTACAGGACCAAATGTGGAGGCATGATTAAGAACAAGTGACTACAGTAGCACTAAAAACCAAATATTGGTATGGAATACACCTCAAGTGTGGGAAATAACCGAGAGAGCACTACACATTAGGTGGTAGCTCAACCTCAACCGACAGTAAGTCAGAAGGAATCAAGTTAATCATTGTGAAACACGTAGCAGTATACACAGTAAACTATCGTGGAAGTGGATAGAAAGTTTGTAACTCACCGAATTCGCTCACGGTCAGAAATACCACGCATCGGTTGAGAAACCGTTATTACCAAGATAAAGGTGATAATTGGGGATGTACAATACAGTAAGAATAACGAATGGGGCAAACTAAGCCCTACAGTTGTCAGAGTTGCGCAGCAGAAACTAGTGAGCCAGTGATCAAGTGTTGAATGTGCATGGTGAACATGAGTTAATGGTTAATTATTAATGCCTAGAAGCCTCACAGGCCAGAACCGAAACCGGTTATGAGTTAAATAAACTCTAATGAGAATTCTTGGTTTAGGGACTAAACCGCCAATATGGTTAAGGTCCTCTAAGCAGAACACATTGTATAACGTACCGCGTGGAAGTTGAAACACTTCACGATGGTAGAACTTTTTTAAACCAATATTCAGTGGTTGATTACGTGGATGTAATCCCTTTTAAGGGGGGTAGAGCGCAAAACCGCTTAATGTGTATTACCGTACAAGTGTACGTGACCTATGGTGTGCATAGCACAAATAATTTGTTTTGATGATTGGTGTGTGTGATACGTAAACGTACGCATTCACTCATGGTTTGATTGTGGTAATTGCGCACAGAAGATGCGAATACCATTGTGATAAGTGTGTTTATTTGTTAACTGTTGTGTGTTAGTACAAGTGTAAGGGAGTAAAGAAACTCCCGGGGAACAAAAACCAACCGTGTGTTGTATTTTGATAAAATATATGTATATATTTAATATAGTGATTCATGAGAGGGTATAAAACCGACATAGAACCTAGTGAGAATAAGATTTCCTAGGTAACTAGATTTAAGTGAATGGAGATAACTGATAGACGGAGTTCTATTGGATGGTATTATGGTTATTTAAGTGTACCAAGAGTGGTTTGGGTACATATAGGCAGTTTGGGAAACTTTGGAACGAAACTGAAATGGTTAAGGGGTAGAAAGGTAATTTCAAAGACCTTAGGAGAAATTTAATGTAAAGGAGATGTATAACCTATGATTGGGATAAATAGGTTAGTTTAATAAAGTTAGGAGTATAATATAAGTAACTTGACTTAGAGTGAGGAGGTCAAGTTGGTAAAATATAGAATTTACAACTTTAAGGAGTTAAATGTAAATCTTAGAAAACAATTAGGGTCAAATTGTAATTTCTAGAAAATTATGGTCAATACCAAGTCTAGGGTCAACTTTAGGTAATATATGGACCTTTGACCAGATTAAGAAAAAAACAAGGGCTTAATTGTAATTTTGGAGGAATTTAGAAGTTATTTGTAAAGTGTAGAAAATTTTGGGGTCAAACCGTAATTAATGGAAAGTATGGGTCAATGGCAGATTGTTAGTCAACTTATGAAGAAAGGTTGAGGGTTTGACCAATTAAAAGGAATTAGAGATGGAAATGTAAGTTAAAGAAAGATTAGAGGTTGTTTGTAAAGTTTAGAAATAAGGGGTCAAAATACAATTTTAGATATTAGTGTGGAAAATAGAACATCCCAGATAGAGGTCTGTTCGTAAATAAGTAAAATTTTGTGGGTTAGAGTTTGTGATTAAATTGGAATATTAATATAGATGTGAATTAAGGATTAAATTGTAAGGTTTATAAAATGTGAGGCCACTTGGTAATTTAAGGAAAATGTCGTGAAAGTCATGGAATGAAATTAGGGTCTGTTCGGTAATATATTATAAGTTAGCATAGAACCCTGAGTTGATTTAAATAGGGAGTTAGGATTATAATATATGGTTTGTAATGATATGGACAGTTTAGATAACATTTGTAGGCAAAAGTGTAATTAAAGGGAATTAGTGTGCTATGCCGAGAATTAGAGAATTATTAAGGGTTGTTATACAATAAGGTTGAGGAATTATATGACATAGCATTTAGACTATGGTCATAATATCAATTTATAGAGTTAGTGTTGATTATAGGAATTTTATAATTCATATGGAATATATTATAAGGTATTATAAGTTATATACCAAGGTTGAAAATGTTATAAATTAACATTAGTATTTATATGGTTGGGAACCATATTAAATAACATTAGATATAAGATCTAAGTGTTAATATGTGAGAATATTACAAACTAAAAGGAGTTGTAGTTAACATGAGATAATGGGGTAATTACAAATATTGTGAGGTTTTATAATTCATACAAATGGTGTGTGAATATTTGGAATGTTATAAGATTAAATAACATGATTAAGGAATTAATTAAAGTATGATGGAGTTTATAATAAGGTGAGAAATTTCATTATGTAACATTAAAACGTTAAGAGTCACTGTCAATGTATGAGAAGTTTTGATAAATAATGGAATTATATAATTCAAGGAATTATATAAAGTGATACATATAATAGTGTTAACTAGTGTACATTAACCAAGTCAACCCAATTTGTAACACCCTTACTTAAATGCCTCTTAAATACCATCTAATCATTGTAATTAACTTAAACAATCGCAGCAGAAAACAAAGATTATTGCAAACTAATGGTTTCACCACACTCACACGCCGAGTGATAAAGCTTCCAACTTAATCGAATACAAATACGAAACATTTCCGCAGTAATAACAAGAGATAGATAGTAGTTTGCGGTTCTAAAATACAATCCGTAATAAATCTCTTACACATGAGCAACTAATGAATATAATACAATCTTAGTTACCTGATTATGAGCGATTTTCAAACCATTGTGAGTCATCAAGCACATCAAACTGGCGGTGTCTGACCCAGCCTCATATGAGTTGGAATTTTTTGCCATCTTTAAAGATTTGTCAGCCAACACAAGCTCTGATACCACTTGATAGGATTGGGCTGCTAACCGAGTAGGTCTGAGGTGTTAGTCTTAAACCAACTCGACTATGCCTGAAGATATAGATGCAGAAGCTTTTGTTGAATTTTACAAGCAGAGAAAACTTGTATTGAAAACTCAATGATGAATTTACAACCTAGTTCTCTATGCTTGGGGTTAGACATAGTAGCTCTGCCTAACACCAACACTCAAACACTCTAAATATAGATCAATACAACGTGTGGAGTGTATAGGTGTAATAGCTCTATAAGCTAGATGAATCTATATGAGCATAGAATAGACATAGCCTCAAAATAATCTCTCAAAGTGAAAACTCTTTCAGTATGTCTCTCTCTAGAACCAACTATTGCAAATGACTTAAACTCGAAGTGACTGCTCCTATTTAGTAGCCATGACGTTCAGGATGGTGCTCCACGTCCTTTTAGACAATCATACTCCTGAATTGACTCAACTACTTTGTAGTGGGACTCGTTCTTGCCTTCTTTAAGCTTGACCGCCTTGATTTTCGGAGCTGAACATATGGGAACGTGTGTAGCGGTTATTTCCCTATATTTCTCCATGTTTTAACAGTAGAGGTTCACCTCCTAGCTTCTGGAACTTTCCAAGAGAATCTTATGTCGCAGAACATCTCCTTACGTAGCCAGACTCCTCTGTCACGCAGACTTACTCTATTGCCATTATCAGTAAAACCTAGAGTTCCAACATGTATGAAATTGAAACCTCAGAAATGTTTCATAAAATTCGCTCAAACCTGAGGGATATCCCATGAAATTTCCTTTAATCTAATTTGGAAGGGTCAAAGCCCAAACTTAAATCCAATACCCGACCCATAAAAAAATTACCCCACTAAAGAAGATGAAAAAGATGATTTAGAAACTCAGTGATAAAGGTTTTTGGGAACCCAATTTCTCAGCTACAACTACATGTAGCTATACATAGCTACATACATGTACATTCAGTCACTGAAAACTGTACATTTGATCATTCAAAATAGTACTGATATATATATAAATATATATATATATATATATATATATATATTATATATATATAATAATATATATATATATGTGTGTGTGTGTGTGTGTGTGCATGTATATAGTGAATTGTGATATTTCTGAATTTGTAACTAAATATATATACTAACTTTATAAACTGTACAATAAACTTTTAAAATATGTATCTTTACTCTACACAAACTGTACCATAAAAAATATAGCCAACTAAAACTCATTGTTTGGGGAGGAAGGAAAGAGGAAATATGGTTTCACCCGTAAGTATGTGGTTATGCTAGAACTTTTTAGGTCCGGGCGCAATTCGTAAAATTAACATGTTTGTATTTGAATAATTGTATGGATTTCAAAAGGAAAAAAGAAAAAAGTAATTACATAGTAATATTTGTAATTTGGTTTAGGTTCGTTTGGGGACAGCTGCTGGGGCTGCTGTTGGGTCCTGCTGCTGGAAATTGAGAAGTTGTCTGCTGATAGTTTTGTAGAAGCTGTTAGCGGCTAGTTTTGGTGTTTGGTGGAACGTCTGCTGATGGTTTTAAAAAGCAGAGACAATTGTTAGGTCCTGCTGCTGAAAATTGAGAAGCTGTTAGCTGATGATTTTGCAGAAGCTGTCAGCTACTGGTTTCGGATGTTTGGTGGAACCCTGCTGATTTTAGAAATTGAGAAGCTGTCTGCTGCTGGAAGCTGTTCCCAAACGAGCTCAATATTTCTGGGTAGCGGGAAACTTAGCTAGGTCGTCTCCACGTGTCCAAAATCCTAAGCAGTACTATCCCGGGAGTGGATTAAGTTCAGGGCCTTATGGGATTCCCTGAACCATTCTGGACTTAATATTGTCCATTAGATTAAGAGTAATATTAATAGATGGCTCTGATGATATCAGATTTATTTTGTAGTTTAAAACAGTTTTTTGTCTCCCGATTTTGTTGGCTGTATTTGACGCTCACACATCTTCTTTTTTCCCTAATTTATTTTGCTAACATCATTTTATTCCACGGTGGTCACAAAAAAACGGAGGCACAATCACATAATTTAACAAGTCATTTTTCTCTTCCTTCTTTATCATCTACACAGTGGCACTATCACATTCAATATTATTTCTATTTATAAAATGGTACATTAGTTTGTTAGGATCTATCTAATTTTGTTTTTTTTATCCAACATTTTTTCTTTTATATTGTGTATTTTATACAATTAATATTTATTAATTTTACATATTTCATTTTAAGAATTCTCTTTTTAGAATATGTAAGTTGATGTGGTTGGTACCATGTATCGTGAATGCGTGGTACTTCTTCGTGCATGCGGCTGGTACTTATCCATGAAAATGGCTGGTACTTATTTTTACATGACGCTAGTACTTATTAATGAGTGTTTTATGTCATTTCAACATTCTACTTTGGTTCTATATATAAGTTGATATAGATGGTACCATGCATTGTAAATGTGTGGTACTTCTTTATGCATGCGACTGGTACTTATTCATGCTAATGGTTCTAATTTTTATATGTGACTGGTACTTATTTATGCGTATAGCTGGTACATCTTCCAACTTGTGTATGGTACTTACTAAGAATTAGCGGTACAAATGGATGGTACTTATTTTTACATATGGCTTGTACTTATTTATAAGTGTTTGGTGTCATTTTTAACAATCTATTTTGGTTGTGAATTTGATGTGTAGATGAATTCATATCTTGTAAACTTGTGGTACTGACTCATGCATGCGGCAGGTACTTATCCATGCAAATGGTTGGTACTTATTTCTATATATGACTGGTACTTATTTATGAGTGTTTGTTTTGGTTCTGTAAGTTCATGTAGATGGTACTATGTATTTTAAATGTTTGGTACTTCTTTATGCATCCGACTGGTACTTATCCATGTAAATGGCTGGTATTATTTTACTTATTTATATATATATGATTGGTACTTATTTATGTGTATAGCTGGTACATCTTCCAACTAGTGTGTGTTATTAAATATTGTAACTCCTGTCATTAAATAGTACAATGAGTCAGTATAGAGTATTTGGTGTCATGTACTAAATGTTTTGGTTCATTAACTTGATGTTAATGGTACCATGTTTTGAAAATGATTGATTTTTTAGTCTGCGGCTGAAACTAACTCTAGACGATTACTTGTTTTCACATATGACTGGTACTTTATCTAATTATGGTTGGTACATTTTCTTCAAATTGTTTGTACTTTTATGGCATACGGCTGGTATTTACACATGAGGAGAATGAAGATGAAGAGACGAAGCCTATATCTTGTTCTGGTTACAAAATCATTGTGAGCGAAGAGATTGACAACCTCCTCAATCTGGTGTGCAAGATACAACCATTCCGTTCCAGGTATTTATCTTTGTAGATGCGTAGACACAAGAAGAGAATGGTGTGCGAGATTGAGCGTTCCAGCCATTAATATCTGAAGAGACGAAACACAAGTTAAAAATGTAGAGAGGCGCAGAGAGTAGTTACTTGTTCACCAATTAGGGTTGCAAATTTACCGTGAGTGAAGAGAACGAAGACAACCGTGAATTTTTGTCCTGAATTTAGTCTCATGTTCCGTCTGGTGTGTGAGATGCAGTAGTTCCTGCCACTAATCTCTACAAAGAAGAAGACACAAAATAAACATGAAGAAAGACACAATATTACCGTGAGCGAAGAGACGAAGACGACGTGAATTTTTTTCTTGAATTCAGCCCCATCTTCTGGTGTGTGCGAGAAGGAAGAGTTGCAGAGGCACTTACAGGAGATGAGAATGAAGAGAGGTGGAGGAGAACGGTGAGGTTGTAGTGAGGAGTCGTGCGTGACGAGAGAGAATAGGAACTGCCAATGGAGAATCCCAAATTTTATGGTACCAAATCTGTTGATAATATTATAATATATAATCTGGATCATTTATTTTTATTTTTTTAATCTCACGCGCTGGCAATATGTCCAGAACGGTCCTGGGACATTATATGTCCTGTATATTATCTATATTCGTACTATCCCGACAGAAGCTAGCACAAAGAGAGAGACAGATCTGGTTGCATGACTTCATGTGACAGGAAAATCGAGAACATGGAATTCCGTCGAGAAACCGGGTTAGTTTTCTCGCTTTTTTTTCTTTAATTACTTAATTAATTAACCCCACAACCGACAACAAGCTGCTCCCACTCCGTCTCTTCTGACTCTTATCCTACGCAACGCAGTTAACTTAATGTAGCAATTGCATGTTTAATTTAATTGGTTTTTGTCTTTCAGGTTGCGGCCGGCCGCACATGCATCATAATTATTAAAATATACTATACTCCTATTTATTTTGCCCTTACTTGATTTATCAGCATACTTTGAGTCGAGGGTTGTTTTGGTTTTTTTCTTGTTTTTTGGGGTAAATTACGTCGACACAATTTGCTGTTATACATACATACATACATCTCCTTGCACCACTTCATTCATAGCCGAAATTGACTCGGCTATAATTCATATATTTCGTAACCTACATTTTCCGCGCAGTGATAAAACAATGAAACTAATCAAAACGCGCATAGCATATAATAAGACAAATACACCAAGCGCTCTTGTCCGCTCCATATATATTATTACATTCCTCTTCACATTTTAGTGAAATTACACATATCATTAATTAGGTTTTAAAAAATTACCTTCTCCATTTATATAGTTTCTTATGTTTTATATCCTATTACTTTTTTATTTTTTGTTTCACTTAAAAGATATTAAAATGTTGTCCAAAATTGATAAAACTTACATAAATGTTATTAAAATATTATATTTTGGTCCAACACAAAATATAAAGAACACATGACATGTGAACATGTTTTCATTAGGTTGCACTTGTCACATATGAAATTAAAAAACTTTGAATTTGACAATAAAAATAGAAGACTTTAGAACCGTTCATGTAGAGTTTCATAAATTTGAATAACATTTAAGCATCTCATAAATTGAATAACAATTAAAAAAATTGTCAAATTAAAATGGGAAAACCATGTGTGAGGTAAGTAATTTTTAAACCTTATATATGGATGAGGTGTGTAATTACATTAAAAACCATGGCTGGGGATAGAACTGTAAATTACAACGGCGCCAGCCGATGATCGAGCCAAATTAATTAATTGCATGCATACATTAACAAATACGATCGATTATTAGATTATTCAAATTCAATGTATCTAGTAAGAAATTCCAACACTCCGCCCCTCTCAATTTAATTTTGTAATATGAGAGTTAATACTTTATACATTTAATTTGTTTGATAATGTATAATTTCGATCATTAATGTTGTTTGTATTAATCTCTGTGGTTGGTATTGGTACGTGGAATCGAAAATGCGTCCTAGATTGAGTTGAAAGAGTGAAACCTATTTATATACTCCCCATCCTGAATTGACCGTCTTGTTTACTATTTGGATATGTCGTTTGACTTCAATTTTTAACATATAAAATAAATTAATTTTGAAAATTTAAATTTTGCATATGATTCCTTATATGATAAACTATATGTTACAAAATTTAGTTTTACAAAATTATTTTATCTTATATGGTTAATATTAAAGTGAAAAAATGTGACATAAAACAAACAGGGACGATCATTCATGACTGAGGGAGTACCATACTACCAACTCATGAATCACCTCCCCTTTTTTTTTTTTGATAGAAGACTGGAAAAAACCAGTTACAGTATGCGATACTTAGGCGAAATGCCTTTCTCACAGGATTTCAGTAGATGAATACAAGAACCGCCAAACATAAAGAAGAACGTTAGAGGAAAGACAATACAAATAAACTAGGAAGAAAGCAGAGAGAAAAGATTATCCATGGAAGCCAGAAGGAGGGCGGAGTGAGAGTGATGCAAAGAGGATTGACTCCATTCCAGGGATAATCTCTTGACTGTTTCGACAGCTGAGCACCATCGCGGGTTGTGCTCTTCAAAAATAATCCGGTTGTGCATGTGCCAGATTATCCAGAAAGCATGTAGCAGAGTAGACATCCACATGATTCTCGTTCTCGGATGAGAATGGCTTAGCCAAACTGAGAATAGATCCAAGGGAGACTGCGGGAATATTATGTAAATGCCCCACCCACTGAATCCCTGCCCATAGATGCCTTACCTCAGAGCAGTGAAGAAAGAGATGTGCTGCAGTTTCTACTGCCCTACAGCAGAACGGGCAGAGAGTTTGTGCTATAGGAATGACAATTTTGCAAATAAGATGTCTCTTGTATGTAGCCGGTTATTCAGTAAGAACCATGATAAGAGCTCTATACGAGGTGGAGCGAAATTACGCCAGAAAGCTCTATACCACGAGGGTGAACTCTCTGGACCGAGAGTAGTAGTGGAATCGTAGAAAGACTTCGATGAGTACATGTCATCTCCCGCAGCAGTCCAGATTAGGCGATCGACCTCGAGTTTGTCTGGAGCATGATTGTTCAGGGTAGCAAGGAGTTGTACCACTTGGGCCTCTTCATATACAAACAGCCTTCTGCGCCAGATAAAATTCCAGAGCCAATCTTCCCCATTCCACCACCCAATATTTGAAATGGTTGCAGTTTTTTGATCATTGATCAAATAAAGTCGAGGAAACAGGAACTTCAGTGGCTTCTCTCCTATCCACCGTTCCTCCCAGAAACGAATCTTTGAACCGTTACCAAGCATCCAGCGCACATTCTTTTCGAGGACATGATTAAAAGACGGTCCCCATGCTGAAATAGAGAGAATGGTTTTCCAAATACCCTTCCTCGGGCAAGATCTCCATGTCGGGTCTGTGATGGGCAAAGAGAGTTCCTTGTTGTATATAGAGCAGACAACGTTTTTCCAAAGTTTACCGTCGTCCTCCTCAAACTTCCACCACCACTTAAGAAGAAGAGCTGCATTTTTTGTTTCGATGTCGACAATGCCCAGTCCACCCCTTTCTTTAGGCATCGAAATTTTTGACCACGCCATAAGGGGCATTCCTCGGTTGTTGCCTCCACTCCACAGAAACTTCCGTTGTAATTTTTTGATTTTTTGAGCAACTGATTTGGGAACTCTAAATAGGCTGAGATAGTAGTTTGGAAGCGCTTCCAACACAGATTTGATCAGAATCAAACGTCCGGCTTTTGATAATGATCTTGCTTTCCATCCTGATAGTTTCTTTTCTATCTTGTCGATGACAGGTTGCCAGGCAGAGACACGGTTGACAGTATCCCCAAGTCGCATGCCCAAATAGACAAACGGAGGGTGGATTACGTTGCAGCCCAGCACCGTTTCGATTGTCTCCAGGAATTCAGCGGGTAAATTGACGGGAATCGCGGCAGATTTCCCCCAGTTAACTTCAAGGCCCGACATTTCAGAAAAGATGTCAATGCAGAATTTAACAGTTTCAAGCTCTTGATGATCGGCTCTACAGAAAATCAAAGTGTCGTCTGCGAACTGGAGATGCGAGAGTCTTAATTGATTAATTCCAACACATAAACCATGCCTGTCTCCTAGGAAGATGGCTTCCTCAAGTATCCAGTTCAGCCCTTCAACGCTTAGGACGAATAGAAGGGGCGAAAGCGGGTCGCCTTGCCTGATTCCTTGAGAGGGTTTAATGGGGGGGGCAGGGACCCCATTGATGAGAATTGATATGACTGTGGTAGAAATGCATTCCTTAATCCAAGATCTCCATGTATAATTAAAACCGAAAAACAGTAGCATCTTGTCGATGAAGCTCCATGACAGACAGTCAAACGCCTTGCTAAAATCGATTTTGAGAAAGATACCCGACAGTCTTTGTGATTTCAGCCAAGCTAGTGCCTCGTGAGTAATCAGCGGTCCCTCTGTGATGTGTCGGCCCCTAATAAAGGCCGTCTGTGTGCCCGAGATAAGTTTATCGAGTACGCTGCTAACAGAGAAATTGTTAGGATAAAATATGTACAAAAAGAATAAAATAATAAAATAATAAACTAATCCTATAACTCTACTACGGGTAGCAAAATAAAACCCGGTCGGAGTATAGTGTAAATATATTACGACCGAGAGTATCGTACCCAAGGGACTTATAGAAAATTAGTCCTAATCCGGGCAAAAGCCTATTCTAAGACAAGGGGGGAAAAGTAAATGTGATCCTAAACTAAATAAATAAATAAATAAACTAACTTTGATTTGGGAAGACTATCAATGCAAAAGGTTCGTATGACCAATGATCAAGGGTGGCAAGTCTCAAAGAGGATTTGGTCTTGCAAAATGCATATGCCAGATGTGATGCCGGATCCTCGCTACCCGGTAGATTCATGGCCTTGAACGTGCCGGATAACTTATACCCGGCATGCCATCCGGCATCGTACATTTCGTAAACAACACTTCCAGATTCGGTTCTGACAAAAGGAACTCAATATTCATACCTGCATCGTGCATAGCCAATACCGCGAATACAACAGAATAATGGGAAATAAGAGATTAACCCTAAACCTTCAGTCTTGCTCCTGTTGAGGCGCAGAAGACAATGTTAAAGATTACCAAAATCCTAATCTATCATATTCTTGTCTTGTGAACATCAAATAGGACTTAGAGATAAGAGAATGAATAGCTACTTCATTCTACTTGTAAGAAGATTAGAACTCGGGTTAAGAAACTTGAAAATTCCATAAATGATCATAAGAGTTTTACAAGGAAATCATCCCTAACCAAAACCTAACAAGGATTCTGCATCACCATCCACACAACTACAAGAAGAGAATACAAAGGGGGAGAAGGAGATGTTAATAGCCTTAACCCTGACAAGGTCTTCTTCTTCTCTTGCGTGGATGGATCTACAAATGTTCCTTGGACACCAACACTTGGAATGGGGCGGAAACTGAGATGTGAATGAAGTATAATATGGTGTTGAAGTGTGTCAAATAGTTGCCTTCCTCGGCCTATTTATAGGCATTAATTGTGTCGTTGCCGGGCGTCGTGCCGGATCACCAGTAGCCGGCACACGTGATAAATGCGCCCAACTGTTAACGGTCGAAACCGTCAATTCCGCGCGAAACAGTGCATATGCCGGGTAGGATATACCCGGCATCACACCCGGCATCATCCTTTTCACCAACGGTCAATAACTGCTATCGCTTGGTCAACCGTGGCCAACGGCGGAGACAGAGGGGTACTACAGGGAGCAACACACCCCCCATTGAGATGAAAAAAAATCAATTAATATTATATATTTTCTTGTTATGGTACGATGTCTGTGCAATTTTCTACACCCCACCCCCCTATGATCAAAAGCAACAGAGTTACAGAGTAGGACTATGACTATGAGTGATTTATTTATTTTTTCAAAAAGTAAAAAGTTGTATTTTTGACTTTTGTGTTGTGCTCACGCAGACAACAACTAACAAAAATTGTTAACTTTTATATTTCTTTGTTTTAAGTGTATCTCTCACACAATTTAAAAAATAATGTAGTATCATGATTACACCTATATTAATAGGCTGGTAGTACACACGTTTTAGAACCTTCAGAAGTCTTCCTTTCCACTTCATTTTTTTTCACTTCTCACTTGTATCATTTCACTTTCAAATTCCACACTTCTCTCTCCGAGATGAAGAGTCTATCTTCTTCTCCTTCATCATCTTTATTCTCCATTTCCAGCACTAGCAACAACACAGTTTGAGTTTTTGAAGCTTCAAACAAGGTGAAGTAAAATAACTCTTTAGTTTTATCTTTTGTTATAGATGTATATTTTTTTATTGAATCTACTAGTTGTTTGTTAGTTACCTTTTTTAATTTTTCTGAAAATGTGATTAGCATATTGAAACATTTTGTGAGTAGTTCCTTCTCATAAAGGTGAAGAAACTTAGATAATATGATTCTAAAGTTAGAAATCTTAAGATGGTGAAGTTGGATTGCAAAAATATTGTGTATTTTTGAGGGAGCATAATAATTTATAATTGTGAAGACTACACAATTGTAAATTCTATTGTATCTAATACTTAATTAATTGAAGAGTATAGAGCTGGATGTTATTTATTAACACAAGGATAAATTAAAAGAAATTTGTTTATTTGTCTGTTTAATGTGTTTTAATCATCAATTTGATTAACTAACATAGATTCATCCTTGATTGTCAGACAAAATTATGGTCAACATGAGAAGGATTGATTCATTTTTCAAATCAAATGGAAGTAGTAACATTCAGAGGTCAACAATCCTTAGTGATGAGCCGGCAGAAGCACTTGGTTCTCACGCTCGTTCTTCTCATGAGGAAGAACCACCTTTGAAATCTCCACGACTTGAAGAGGTTGAGATGATTAATTCTAGTATGTTCAACACCAACTTCTTAATTCGTGATCCAGGTTTACGGCCTCCAATTTCCGAGTACCCGATTAGTGAACAAGATGAGATAAGGCGGACATATATCAAACTTGGACCATATCAGTTTCATAAGTCTGAGTATCCTCTTAGTGATTCTATTGGTTATCGACGTAGGTTTCAAGCTGCTTGGTTCAAAAGTTTCTTTTGGCTGGAGTATTCAGAGGCAAAAGATGCTGCATTTTGCCTTCCATGCTATCTTTTCCCTAAAAAACCTATTGGGCGAAGTGGATCAGACACGTTTACAGTTAAAGGATTCAACAATTGGAAAAAGGTGAACAAGGGCAAAGATTGCGCTTTTATTACTCATGAAGGTAAAAATGCAAATTCAGCACATAATTATTCTGTGGAGTGCTATGAAAACTTGAAGAGCCAACCATGTCATATTGAGAATGTGATACAGAGGAGCTCAACTCAGCAGGTTACAAATAATAGATTACGTTTGAAAACTTCTGTTGAGGCTGTCAAATGGTTAACATTTCAGGCATGTGCATTTAGAGGCCATGATGAGAAATATGATTCAAGAAATCAAGGTAATTTTCTTGAATTGCTCAAACTTCTTGCATCTTACAACAAGGAAGTCAGTGATGTTGTATTAGGGAATGCTCCTCAAAATGCAAAATACACATCACCGGATGTTCAAAAGGAAATTCTATGTGTTTTTGCTATGAATGTGCAAGAATCCATTCGTGAGGAAATCGGGAATGCAAAATTTTGTTTGATAGTGGATGAGGCTCGAGATGAATCAAAGAAAGAACAAATGGCTATTGTTCTGAGGTTTGTTGATCAAAGTGGATATGTGAAAGAGAGATTTCTTGACTTGATTCATGTAAAAGATACGAATGCGTCAACTCTAAAACAAGAGATATCTTCTTGTCTATCATATCATAAGCTTGATGTTAAGAATATTCGAGGTCAAGGATACGATGGGGCTAGTAATATGCGTGGGGAGTGGAATGGATTGCAAGCCTTGTTTTTAAGGGAATGTCCATATGCTTATTATGTGCATTGCTTAGCCCATCAATTGCAGTTGGCTCTAGTTGCCGCATCTAAGGAAGTGAATGAAGTGCACAGTTTTTTTAAGAATCTAAGCTTCATTGTGAATGTTGTTGGATCTTCTTGCAAGCGTAATGATCAACTCCAAGAAGCTCAACTTGCTGAAATTTCACAACTAGCTGAAATAGAAGAGATTGAAGGTGGAAAGGGATCAAATCAAATCAGATCTTTGCAAAGGCCGGGAGATACTAGATGGAGCTCACATTACAGATCAATTTGTAGTTTAATGAGGTTGTTTGGTCCTGCCACTCTAGTATTAGATAACATTGCTACTGAAGGCTCTACGGCTTCTCAAAGAGGTGATGCAAACTTTGCTCTTAGACATTTACTATCATTTGATTTTGTATTTGTGATGCATGTGATGAAAGAGATCATGGGTATCACTGACATGCTTTGTCAAGCGCTACAAAAGAAGTCCCAAGATATTGTGAATGCCTTGACTTTACTTTACTACAAAGACATTGATTCAAAAACTAAGAGATGAGAAATGGCATCTAGTTTTGAATGATGTAACTTCATTTTGTGAAAGTCACAGCATTATAGTACCTGATATGAGTGGGACTTATGTAGATGTCATTCGATCTCGTCGTATGAAAGAGAATGTGAGTGCTCATCATCATTATCGAGTTGAAGTGTATGTTTCTATTCTTGATTATCAATTGCAAGAGTTAAACTCCAGATTTAGTGAGTCTGTCACAGAACTTCTTTCTCTTACCGTGGCTTTGGATCCAAGAAATTCATATAGCTCCTTCAGTATTGGTGACATATGCAAACTGGCAGAAAAGTTTTATCCAGCAGATTTCTCAGAGCAGGAACATATTCAGTTGAGGCAAGAATTACAACACTATGAGATAGATGTTCAATGCAACAAGCATTTGGGAAATGTTTGCTCCCTTTCAGAATTGTGTAGAAGATAACAAGAAACTGGGAAGTCAGAAATATATCCTTTGATTGATAGGTTGATTCGTCTTGTTCTAACTCTCCCAGTGTCAACTGCAACAAGTGAACGAGCTTTTTCGGCAATGAAAATTGTTAAAACAAGACTTCGTAGTAGCATGAATGATAAGTTTCTTACAAGCTACCTGATTGTTTATATTGAGAGAGAAATTGCGGAGACTTTTTACAGACAAGATAATAGACGACTTCAGTTCTATGAAACAAAGACGTGCATGCCTTAGAATGAGCAGGTATATTTTATTTAATTTATTTAGTTATTGTCTATTTGTCTTTGGTGTATATATATATATATGTTGATTTAATTATAACTTGTGATCATTTTTATGTACTCAATTTTCTACAGGTGAGCAGATGACAAATGAAGATGACACAACTATCTATTAACTACTTGTCTAATCGGTGCTAGTGAGTGGACTTGTTAAAGATTTGTATTGGAATTCATTTTGCAAGTATTCAGCTCTTTTTTTAAAAAAAAGGGCTACTTTTGTATAAATACTAACTACATGTCTAGATGATGATAGTATATATATGGTCATTTTAGAAAACAAGCATATTATACTGTGTATTTATTTAAAGTCTTAACACATATCGACTAATTACAGTATACTTTTAAGTCGATATAAAATTTAATTATATACATTAATTTAAATTAATTTGCCCCCCTAAACAAAAATCCTAGCTTCGCCCCTGACTGTGGCGACTCTTCACTTATGCCGGATGGAATCTACCCGACATTAGGTCCGGCAAGGCCTCTTTTCTGTTCTGTACTTATGCCGTGCAGAAACTACCCGGCATGGAGTCCGGCTTCAACTGAACTTTTGCCTAGAAAATCATTCCTTGCAGAGAAAACTCATAAAAACATAAGACTGTACAAATAATATATTTTAACACATAATAAACATAAATAACACATATATAACTTTATTTAGATAAATATAATACTAAATCTAATGCATAAAATATGATAAGTCTGCGGCTTATCAATGCCCTACACTTACCTTTTGCTAGTCCTCGAGCAAAACAAGATTAGAAAGGACTAATTACTTATGCACAAAACAGATAAACTCTAGAATGAAATGTAGATAAATATTTCCAACTATATGACTCTAATTCATAAGTATCACTTACTCTACCTTATTCTATCAAAACATACTAATGGGTATAAAAAGATCTTCAAAATCGATCAAAAACTTTTGGGCTATTTTGCATAAGGGATTTTTGTAATCTCTCCTTTTTCCGGTTTCCATCATTCAGCTCTATTTTTCAAGAGTTTCTGAATGTGGCCAAGACTCTCATCAATGGTTTTTATGAATCAGTCCTATTTTGCAAGAGTTTCTGAATCAACCATGATTTTTTTGCATTGAAGAACGGGGAATTTAGGAGAAAAATAAAAGGAAAAACTCTCGTTTCTTGCTTTTATTCTGAGGCATTTTTGCAACCTCAAGGAATATAATGCTTTTCCTTTGGAAGAGAATTTTTTTCTTTCTTTTTTTTCTTTTTCTTCTTCTTTTGCACAAAAACCCTTTTTAAGATTTTCACCCAAAAGATTTTTCACAATTTGAAAAGAAAAGAAATAAATACCCAGAAGTATAATAAGGAAAGAATTAGGAGAAAGATCATGTACTCATGTTAAACAAAAAGAATCAAAGAGTTAAAAACAGGAATCTATAAGTCATTAGAGAGCTTACCTCTTGAGAGAACAAGCATTTATTCATTCCTAATCTTATCTTAATCAATAACATGCAAAAAGTTTAGTATAACATCGATAAAACTCACAACTTATGCATATTAATAAAAACTTATTTTTTTTAAGGGGGTCCCTGCCCTACACTTGGCAGGAACACTGTCTCCAGTGTTTGAAAGAGAATGAAAATGTTTTTTTTAATGAAAAATAACCGAAGAGGAACAAATAAAGAAAAGACAACTAATAAAAAAAGTCAATAGAGAAAAGAAAAATTAAAGATAGAGGGCTCCCCTGAGTGAGAAATGCATGAGGAGGAACCGCCCTACACTTAGCCTTTTAGGCTACTTGGCATCTGAGATCCTGGACAGGATAGTGACCGAATTCGCATGCTCCCGTGGATTGTTTGCGTTTGGGACGGGAGTGACCTTGCTGTCTTGGTTGCGTCAGAAGTTGCTGTAATTGCAACTGCAACGATTTTGCTCCTTGCGAATGGTCGAGATCTCGTTGTGAGTATCCTGGGTCTTGTTCATCAGGGCTGACATCATGTCACGAAGTTCAGCCATTTCAGCCTCTGATGATGATGCAGGGTGGGATGGTCTGTATTGTCTTGGACCTCCCTGGTAGCCGGCTTGACTCTGGAAGTGTTGAGGGGGTGGTTCCCCTGTTGCCATGGCTGCCGATACCCTTGGTTACTCACATAATTGACTTCCTCAACATTCTGAAAGTCTGGAATGTCAGGGCTCGAAGCGTGCGGTCGTGCACTAACCACGTTCGCTTGTTGAGGAAGTTTGTTCATTGCTATTTGCTCCACCACTTTCTGTAGAGCACTAACCTTCGTTGACGTCTGGGCATTACTCTCCAATAACTGCTCATGACTTTGCATCAATTTGTCGAATTTGGAGTCGCCCTCTTCCACTTGAAATAAACCAGCGGTACCACCCCTGGTTCCACCTGTGGCCCAATCTCTAATCTCTTCGCAAAGAGATTCAACTCCACTAAGGAATTGATCTCCAGCTTCTTCAATATGTCTGCACCAAGGGAGGAAAGGATCATGGTCTTGCATTGGTTGACCAATCCCTTGTAAAACAACTGAGATAGTTGTTCCTTGGTGAGGCCGTGGTGAGGACATGTGCGTAGCAACCCCTTGAATCTGTCCCAAGTCTCACAGATGTTCTCCGAGGTGGGTTGTCTGAAGTTGTATATCTCGGCGATCATCTCCAGGTGCGACTTGGAGGCATGAATTTGTCATAAAACTTGGTTGCCATGTCCTCCCATGTGGTGATGGTACTAGGGGTTAGACTGTGGTACCACTTGCTGGCATTCCCTGTAAGGCTATGGGGGAAGAGGGAAAGCCTGGCATATTGGAGGACATTGTTTGTGGAGGTTAGGCTGTTTGTGTGTTGCAAGAATTTGGTGATGTGGAGCAAAGCATCGTCCGGGTTTGTACCATCAACATACCCAATTCCTTGATGCATCGTATTTGATGATATGGCTTAAGTTTTTGCCATTCATCGTATTCGTTTTGTGGAAGGAGAGGAGGTCGATTGCGGGCTTTTGGCCTTGGTTAGAAGGCCGGTTTATGTTACGGATGGTAGGTGCTGCCATTGGTGTAGGATCTGCTTCTTGTAGGGTTTGTCGTTGCCTTAAAGTTTGAAGCAGGGTTCTCTCAATCTCCGGATCAAAGTTGGCTAAATTGTCAGGAGTACTCGTTGACCGAAGAAGCATTCACTTTAACTTCAGGAGCAAGACATAATCGTTATAATACTTTGTATTAATAAAAGAAATAATATAATGACGTAATTAGACTTACGAAAATACGAGAAGAAATAAATTTTTGGTTATGCCGGACGAAGTGTCGGGTGCATCTTACCCGGCAGTGGACTTCCTCCACTAATGTCGGGTGTATACAAACCGGCATGTTGCACGGCGTAACCAAAAATCGAACATAACTTAATTAAAAGACATTGAAAGGTAAAGGATAATCCAAAATAAATGTAAGAGTAAATAAGGGACTGTAGGGGATCATTCCTAACTGTCCCTACTATTTACGATAAAAAATACTGAGAGAATTCGAACATGCCGGATAAACCCTATCCGGCATAGGACTTCCTTCGATAAGCCGGGTATAGTAAATCCGGCATAATACACGGCAAATTCAAACTCGAAATCTAAATTAAAGAATCATAGTATAGGGACTATTAGGAGAGAGAAATAACGAATGGGAGTAAGCAAGAATAAATTTAAATTGCCAAGAACTCAATACTGTAAGAAATTTTGAAAAACTTTGAATATGCCGGACACAATGCCGGGTAAAACATATCCGGCATCAGACTTCCTCCGAGTATGCCGGGTGACAGACGCTCGGCACTCCGCACGGCACATTCAAGTCTGCAAAACTAAGGGCAAAAATAAATTAAAGAATCAAAGAATCAAACAAATAAAGAATAGGGCGTTTTACCGAATTTAAGGACTTGGACTAATTCCAAGTCCCCGGCAACGGCGCCAATTTGCTAACAGAGAAATTGTTAGGATAAAATATGTACAAAAAGAATAAAATAATAAAATAATAAACTAATCCTACAACTCTACTACGGGTAGCAAAATAAAACCCGGTCGGAGTATAGTGTAAATATATTACGACCGAGAGTATCGTACCCAAGGGACTTATAGAAAATTAGTCCTAATCCGGGCAAAAGCCTATTCTAAGACAAGGGGGGAAAAGTAAATGTGATCCTAAACTAAATAAATAAATAAATAAACTAACTTTGATTTGGGAAGACTATCAATGCAAAAGGTTCGTATGACCAATGATCAAGGGTGGCAAGTCTCAAAGAGGATTTGGTCTCGCAAAATGCATATGCCAGATGTGATGCCGGATCCTCGCTACCCGGAAGATTCATGGCCTTGAACGTGCCGGATAACTTATACCCGGCATGCCATCCGGCATCGTACATTTCGTAAACAACACTTCCAGATTCGGTTCTGACAAAAGGAACTCAATATTCATACTTGCATCGTGCATAGCCAATGCCGTGAATACAACAGAATAATGGGAAATAAGAGATTAACCCTAAACCTTAAGTCTTGCTCCCGCTGAGGCGCAGAAGACAATGTTAAAGATTACCAAAATCCTAATCTATCCTATTCTTGTCTTGTGAACATCAAATAGGACTTAGAGATAAGAGAATGAATAGCTACTTCATTCTACTTGTAAGAAGATTAGAACTCGGGTTAAGAAACTTGAAAATTCCATAAATGATCATAAGAGTTTTACAAGGAAATCATCCCTAACCAAAACCTAACAAGGATTCTGCATCACCATCCACACAACTACAAGAAGAGAATACAAAGGGGGAGAAGGAGATGTTAATAGCCTTAACCCTGACAAGGTCTTCTTCTTCTCTTGCGTGGATGGATCTACAAATGTTCCTTGGACACCAACACTTGGAATGGGGCGGAAACTGAGATGTGAATGAAGTATAATATGGTGTTGAAGTGTGTCAAATTGTTGCCTTCCTTGGCCTATTTATAGGCATTAATTGTGTCGTTGCCGGGCGTCGTGCCGGATCACCAGTAGCCGGCACACGTGATAAATGCGTCCAACTGTTAACGGTCGAAACCGTCAATTCCGCGTGAAACAGTGCATATGCCGGGTAGGATATACCCGGCATCACACCCGGCATCATCCTTTTCACCAACGGTCAATAACTGCTATCGCTTGGTCAACAGTGGCGACTCTTCACTTATGCCGGATGGAATCTACCCGGCATTAGGTCCGGCAAGGCCTCTTTTCTGTTCTGTACTTATGCCGTGCAGAAACTACCCGGCATGGAGTCCGACTTCAACTGAACTTTTGCCTAGAAAATCATTCCTTGCACAGAAAACTCATAAAAACATAAGACTGTACAAATAATATATTTTAACACATAATAGGCATAAATAACACATATATAACTTTATTTAGATAAATATAATACTAAATCTAATGCATAAAATATGATAAGTCTGCGGCTTATCATACGCTACTCAGCCTTGTGGATAATACCTTAGCGATTACCTTATAGAGAGCCCCCACCATACTGATCGGCCTGAATTCTTCGATTCTGCTGGCGCCAGGAACTTTAGGGATCAGTGCAAACCATGTCATATTGCTTCCCTGAGGGAGTTTGCCTGTATCGAAGAAACTCAATACTGCTCAAAAGAATTCTTGTCCGATGATACTCCACACACCTCTAATGAGATTAAAGTTGAATCCGTCGTAACCGGGACTTTTATTTCCATCCATGGACCAGACCGCCTGTTTGATTTCTACTTGAGTTGGTCGCATCGTCAGGGTGCTGGCTTCCAAAGCTGTTAATCTTGGTCGACATGATAGAGGAGGGCTGGAACCTGATTCGCTTCTGGCTTGAAAGAGTCTCATATAAAAATTCCTGATTTCTCTTTTAATTGCTCTTGGTTCGTTTGACAATCTTCCATGAATGTAGAGTGCATTAATAGCATTCTTTTTTCTGTTAATAGAGGCCTTGCGATGGAAATAGGCTGTATTTTTGTCCCCTTCTTGAATGTGTTTTTCTCTGGATAACTGTCGCCAGTACCGTTCCTTCTCCCGAATCGCCTGCCACACTTGGTTTAGCCTCTGGAATCGGTATGCTTCATACTCTGGATTAGGTAGGTTGTTTTCTTCATTCTGGTCAAGGTGCTCTATTTCTTTTAATGCCTGTTCTAACCGCAACTCTACATTTCCATAAACTTCCCTGTTCCAAGTACGTAAGGATTTTTTGGTTTCTTTGATTTTCTTTGTGAATGCCTTGTTTCCGAGTTTGCCCCATTCAGTTCTGAAAAATCTTTGAAAATCTTTGTGTGTGAGCCACCCATTAAGAGTTCGAAACGGCTTTGGTCCCCAGTCGAGTTTTTGTAGAGTAACTGTCATATATCTATGATCAGACAAGCACCAACGGTTTCCAGTCAGAGAGGTATCGGGGAAATTCGCAATCCATTCAGGTTGGGCAAAAGCTCGGTCTATTCTGCTCATAGATCGTTTGTTTCGCCAGGTATACTTGATCCCTTGCAGGGTTAGTTCGACCAGTTGCATCGAATTAAGCCATTCTTGGAGGTCAGTCATGCCCCTTGTACGTGAGAGAGGGTTGCCCCGTTTTCTGTCATCTCCCTGTAATACTTCATTCATATCTCCCAGAACGAGAATTGGTTTATCGAAATTGAAATGCTGCAGTTCTTCGTATACTGATTTCCTGGCATTTGACGTAGTGGGGGCATATAGGAATACAACATAACCGTAGAAACTTTGTAATGGCCAATGCAGTTCAACACATATCCATCTTGAGCTTTTATGAGAGGATATCACATTAATCAAGTCTGAGTTCCACATTACTATTAAACCACCTAATTGACCGTCAGCAGGAACTTCTTCATACTTGGTTTGCCCCGGCCCCCACAGAAAAAAAGCGCCCGTCAATCGGTTGTTGCCGGTGAGTTTCGAGCATGCCGATGATGTTTGTGCCTGATCTTTGAACTTCCCTTTTGAGAGTTGCCCACTTCTCCCGCCTGTTGATGCCTCTGATGTTCTGAAAACAGAGGAGATTTGCCATTTTGACGTTGCTCAATCCTTTTGCTACGTCTGATCATCTCAGTAAAATATTGTAAGGATAATTCTGGGTTGGGATAATGGCACTTAAGCCTCCTTCCATATTCTAGTCTACTTTGGGCTTCGAGACTGTCGTTCTGCGATCCAGAGAAAGTAAGAGTAGGAGTCTGGTTTTGGGCTTGGGATGGCTCGATATTTAAATCGACGAACAACTCAATACCAGGCAACGAGGTGCTTGGGGTAGTTAAAATTTGTGGGGCAGAGCCTGGAAAGGTGGGTGATTCGAGAGGGGTTTGTATGGGCTGAGAAAGATTGGGCTGTGAGTCCAAATTTGTAGCAGGTGAGAAGGAGGACCGTGAGGGGGAAGAGCATAAAGTAGACGGGACAGGAGGGGAGGCGCCTGATAGTGATTGGTTGGAGGAATATTCAGGCGAGGGAAAAGCACATTGTGGGGAACAGTTTTGAGTTAATGATTGGGAGCAGTTTTCCGAAAAGGTGATGATTGGCATGCTAAGGGGCGAGGCGTGCAGAGGGGGCGGCAGAAGATCAACCGAGCCTTGGAAAAATTGTGGGACACAGGGGTTTTTTTTGGGGTATTGCGAGAGACTGTGGATGGGATGGTCAGCGGAATAGATTTGCATCGGGATCATAAGGGAGCAGCATTTTCGCCCATCAGAGAGGAGAATTTCTCCCTTCCCAATGCTAATGGTAGCAGTCACAATTCTGTGGGGAAGATTAATTTCTGGTCGGAGGGGTGCAGGAATAATTTCGGTACGCGTGGCATTTATGACCGGCTGTTCGCCCATCTCTGTACCCTTGCAAATATTTTGGTGGCTTTTGGACTTCTCTGTTTGCCGGTGATCTGAAATTTCTTCCGACCAAAATTCTACTATTCCGACAGGGTATGTAGCTCTGTCCAAATCAACCATAATCTCTTCATTAATGATTTTCATAATAGAGGTACTGATTTTGACGTGTGCTTCTAAAAAACTTGGGATGTGAGACATGTCTGATTCAATCTCAATAATGGTTCCCAGATGCCTTGCGATTGCATGTATCGTTCCTTCACTCCAAACTTGCATAGGAATCCCACGAATGGCTATAGAGGTTAATCTTTTGTCCGTCTGTATGTTTTTGTTCCAGGGGGTTAGGTGCCAGCCTAGCTTGTTCACCGACATTTCTTGTAGGAAAGCCTTTGTGTGCGTGTCATTCGCAAATATGATTATGAATCTTGTATTGGATAGGCATATTATTTCTTCGATCTTATTTCTCCAAGTTTCCACCGCTCCCTTGATGCATTCCAGTTTCGATTGTGGCGTTGAGACTATAATGCTTCGAGACAGTCGCTCAGTCATCACCAGGGAGGAGTCAAGACTGATATGACCCACTGGGTGTTTTGAGGTTGGGGTGTGGCTAGAGACTTCAGCATTGTCGTTTGTACTCGGCGGTGTCTGCGTGGACTGTTGTCTTCTAATCCACTGGAAGTTTCTTTGCCCGTTGTGAGGAGTGTATGAGTTTTGAACGGGAATTTTTTTTGGTGTTATGGCAGGCTGTGTTTGGATTGTGAAGCCATCCACCACTGCTCCATTAGTATCTTCAATAGCTCGGTCAGCGTCAATCTTGCATCTATATTCAATAAAACCATACCTGGTTTTCGTGCGAACCCTTAGGGTCTTTGGCAGTCGAATGCTCACAACCGGGCCAAACTTATCAAAAAGTTTCCATATTACGCGTAGCCTCGTTTCAGGATTGATGTTGTCTACGAAGACTGTGGATCCAGGGATGTACTTCGATGCTGCTGCCATGAGTTTGGAAAGGGCAGAAATTTTGTGGAGGTAGTAGGTAGGTTAGATGGTTGGAGAGGCGGTGGAGGCATTGCGGAGGGCTAGCTGAGCGCAGGTGAGTAGCGGAGCGCAGGTGAGTGCAAGGGTGGAGAGAGGTGGGAGCGTCATTCTTCTTATCATGATCATGTCGATGAATCACCTCCCCTTATTATTATAATCTGATGTTTCCCTTTTCGTGGTACCTTCTAAAATCGCCCACATTCATGAACGTACCTGAAATGATTGGCTGAATTGGGGTTCATACTACGGTAACACATACTCTTTTTCATACTCCCTTCCCTCCGTTCAATAATATCTGTCATTCTAGAAACTTGTACACTTATTAAGGAAAGTAGAAAAATGACACATGTACCCATACTTTTTACTTTTCCATCTAGATAATAACAATTTTTGTGTTGAATAGTAGGGTTAAAAGTGGAAAAAAATGTGTCAAAAAGCTAGAAGGACAGATATTTTTGAACAAGAATCATAACCTAAAACGACAGATATTAATTAACGGAAGGAGTATTATTTTTTTTTTATGAAGAAAGTGTGTAATGTACTTAATAAGTATAAAAGAACGATTGAAGTGTTGAGTGCATGTTATAGCTAGTACTAAATTACTGCATAAACTACGGCGACTATGTATATTGACCCAATGAGTCTTCAATCGTTCTTAGCTACACCTAAGTGTAGCTATATCTAGCTACATCCTCATCCTCCAGACGCACGCGCGTTTCTTTGGTTTTTCTTTTTTCTTTTTGTTTTTTTTAACCACAAAAATTTTAAATTATTGTAACTTTTAATATATAAGTCCAAAATGAAAAAAAAATTATATCATTGTTTACCTAAATTCAAGCTCTTCAAAACAAGACCAGTCATGGATATATTTTGACAACATTAAAAAAAATTATTTTTACATGTATAGTGCACTGAACATAAAAAAAAACTTTATACAGATGGTCATACAAACCTGTACAAATGTTCACTAAAACATGTACATCATCACGTAAAAACATGTACATTAAAAACATACAGAAGGTCACATAAACCTGTACGAATCACTAAATATGTATATTCTTAGATTAAAATCTGTACATATAAGAAAGAACACTTGTACATACAGCCATACAAACATGTACATACAGTCATACAAACATGTACAGACGGTCATACAAACATGTACATTAAAACATATACATTCTCATAATTGAACATGTACATTCTCACATTTGAACATGTACATCATCACATTAAAACATGTACATTCTCACATTAAAATATGTACATTCTCACATTAAAGTATATAACGACTTTCAAATAGATTACCCTAACGGGCCTAACCCCACACACCCTAGGAAAGCTAAAAAACGTCGAAGGCATTTTTAGGGTATGTAGTGGCGGGTTTAGGGTCTAACGACCCTAAACCCGTGACCACAAACCCTAAAAACCTGTCGAGTTAGTTGCTACAATGTAAAGTATAGAACGGTTTCCAAATAGATTACCCTACCCCCCCAAAAAAAACCCCAAAACCACCCTAGGATAGCTAAAAACGTCGAAGACATTTTTAGGGTTTGTAGTTGCGGGACCTAAACCCGCTACCACAAACCCTAAAAACTTGTCGAGTTAGTTGCTACAATATAAAATACGAAATAAATTCCAAATAGATTACCCTACCCCCAAAACACCCCAAAACCCACCCTAGGATAGCTAAAAACGTCGAAGACATTTTTAGGGTTTACAGTGGCGGGTTTAGGGTCTAACGACCCTAAACCCGCTACCACAAACCCTAAAAATCTGTCGAGTTAATGCGATGATGTACAAGTTTTTATGTGTGGATGTACATGTCTTAATGAACATTTGTACAGGTTTATATGACCATTTGTACAAGTTTTTTTAACGTTTTGTGCGCTATACATGTAAAAATAATTTTTTTTAAAGTTGTCAAAACATATCCATGACTGGTCTTGTTTTAAAGAGCTTAAATTTAGATGAACAATGATATAATTTTTTTTCATTTTAGACTTATATATTAAAAGTTATAATAATTTAAAGTTTTTATAATAAAATAATAAAAAGAATAAAAGAATTTTAAAAAAACAAAACAAAGCCACATTGTTGTTGTTTCTACCGCGCACCCATAATAAATGAAAAAAAAAAAACAAACATGTGTTGTGACAGTGGTGCGCGTGAGAAGTAGTAGTCTGAGACGGGGAGGTTAGGGGAAACAAAAAAAATTGAGATTAAATGACAAATATATCCTCAACTGTAGCCAGGATGTAGCTAAGAAAACGCTGATTATTTATTTGTTAGTATGTGGACTTTCTTTTTTTTCCTGATCTCACTGTGAAGGCGGGGCGGGGCTTGTCGTGTTATGCGGCTCGACTGCGTTTGCACATGGGTGGGTAGGGTCACTCAGGCGTCGTCCATGTGGAGATGACTCGCAGGACGCCACGCGGTTCCCAAGGAAAAATACTGCTAAAAAAATAAGTAAGGAATAAGCCTTGCGGTTTGGGTCATGTCGTAGTGGTCATGAATTACGTTGGGTTAGTTTATTCTGTGAAGTTAAGTTTGATTTTTAATATATGCATGTTTGGTGTTGAGTAAAACTTATGTTAAATAGTATTGCGTCACAAGTTAAATTGAATTGGGTACAAGCATATGTCTCCACTTGTTATATCAATATCTTATGGCGTTAAAATGAGATTATTTTGGATAAAAAATGTTTGTAAACCTAATTAATAACTTCAAGTTACATATTCATATAATTAAACCATGGAATAAAATAATTCACAGTTAGAATGTATTATTTTTAAAGTACCTATAGAACTATAAAGTGTGAACATGTTTGAATGATATTCTCTTGTAGTTAATACAAGTGTTGAAATACCCCTAAAATTTATGAATATAATTAAGGGTTAATTAATTATAGAGGCGAATGAGCCCTAAATTAATTAAGGATTTATATAACCTCCAAATTTATTTATATAAACAAATACATATAGTCCAACAAGGTCACAAAACCTTACATAAAATATTGGACTCAAGTGAGAGTAATTATAAGAAGAAATCAACTAGAAAAGTTGATGTAATATGCATGTAATATATCATTACATGAAATAAGAGCACAAATGTCAAAAGTGAACTAAAGAATATACTTAACTAATCATAATGAATAGTAAAGTATACTAATCACTCAAATATAAAGGAATACATCTTAACACAAGGGAATACACCTTAGAACAAGGTAACTACAATAGTTACAACCTAACACATGAAAACAAGTCCAAATGCACAACATGTAACACCTTAATATTATAAGTTCCAAAAATTATAAAAAAACACCCCAAAATATCTTAACATGGTCGTCAACCCTTGGAGGGAAATCAAAAAGGAAAAAGCCTTTTATTAGTAAGAGAGGAAGTTTCCTAAAGCACAAAAGTCATCCCTCCTTGGGAACCCTAACTCACACCTCCCTTACACTCTCTTACACACTCCATATTCTCTCATTCCTCCCCATGCTCGCTGCTACGAATCGTCCCTGCTCCCTTTGGCTGAAAGTAGCTCATCTTCTTCCTCCTTCATGCTCTCTTCAAGATCCATGGAAGGTCATCAATGGTGAGTTCACTTCCTTGCACTTTTTCCTCTTAAATCTCCTTCTTCTTCATCAAATTAAGAACATCACCACTCATCCCTAACATTATATGAACGAAAATATGTAGCTTTTGGGGCAAAAATCTGAAGTGAAACCATGGAGAAAAGCTAGTCAAAGTTCAAGCAAACAAAGGTAAAAAATGTGCTTTAAAACCTTAAGTCTTTTCCCTTACTTTTAAGATCCAAAAATGAGACTCATTTGACTCACTTTCTTCATTATTTTGCACTCAAAAATATGGAGCTTCCAAACCCTTGCCTTGGATGAAAATAACAAGGAAAAAAAAGCTCAAAGCAAGGTATACTTATAACTAAAAGTAAGTCATGAAACTAGAGTTTTCCATGCTTAAACTACCTATAGATCTACAACAACATCTGACATTCTACATACTCATGTATTGTTGGCGTAAAATTGGAGGAAAACTCTCACCTTGAAAGCTTCGAAGGTAAATCTTACTCTTTAGTGCACATAATGTGCTTTAAGCATCTATTTATTCCTATGGCCATCTTTGGGTGTCTTAAAACCATAAATTTGCTTCTTCTTACTTTTATAAAAATGGCTGAAAATGGGGCCTAACCTATCTAGTGTGTGTGTTAGCGGAAATCAAAGGGGAACAAGGTGAAAAATCAAGAAACACCACTAAGCAAAGGGTAAGTTTAGATTTGAGAGCTTAAAACCTTCTTATAACCCTTAGATCTATACAAGGATTTTATTTCCTCTTCATTTTACTATAGGGTCAAGATTCAGAGTGCCTAAACCTCCATTGGAGACCTTAAGGTTAATACTTAAATTTAATACACATTTTGGTGTTTTAAAGTGTTTTGCTGTTATATATTAATTATGGTCGTGGGTAAAGTTTGAAAAATGGTTAAGAATGACCTAATAATGAACTTAAATCTATGCTAACACCTAGGTTATGTCCTAGGTGACTTAAGACCCCAAAGGGCACCTATAATAAGTTTTTAGTGTTTTAAGGAGGTTAATTGAACAATGACAAGAATGAACTTCAAAGAATTAGTTAAAATCACCTAGGATAGGTCATAAAACTATATTGTAACATTTGATAATGTTTTCCAAGGAGTTAAGGACTTAAAAGTCCATATTACACGAGTTTAAGTAATTTTATGTAAATTACAACCTTAGGCAGATAGAACACCTATTTAAAGTTAAGCTTATGGTTTGTAATAAGGCCAGGTGTTTAGGCCAAGTTTATGAGCATTTTAAGGTTTTTTAATGCTTTAAAAGTTAAGGACGGTTTTGGTATTTTATTGGGTGTAAAAATCTGGTATTAAGAGGCTGTTTGGATGAGAAAAATAACCTAAAAAGGGTGGTGTAAAAATACCTACGAGATTAGGTATTGTTTGGAATTAGTTTAGTGCCAATATTGGGCTTAAAAGTACTTAAGATTATATTGAGTGTTCAAGGAATTATGAGATTGATGGATAAGTTGTAGACGGTGAATAAAATGGTAATTGGTGTTCTAGATGGTAAATTGGCCAAAAGTTAGACCATACTTGATTAAGGAATGTAAATTCCAAGTTTTTGTAAGTTTTAGGAGTTAAGTTAAAATCCTGGAAAGTATTAGGGGTTAACTCGTAATTTTTGGTGTTATGCCCCATATTTTTTATTGTTTCCTTTATTCTCTTTCTGATTTGCAAAGGGAGTTCATATTAATTTTTGATCTTATATTAGTATGTACTTATGGCATCTCTCAAATTAAGACTATGTTAGCCTTGATGAATGAGAGTTAAAAATATAATTTTCTCATCAATTATTTATTCGTAAGGAAGGGACTACTTAACTCTCTTACTTTATTTTCCTCCCTCCTTCCTTATTCAATTCACATTATTTTTTCTTCCACTTCTTTAACTTCTCACGACAGTTTCCTCACTCTCTCAACCCTCTATCGCTTTGCACATCTTCTCCCTCTCTTCTTCCTCTATGTGGATTCTGATTCCATTCCTCTTTGAGTCCTTCCCTTTTCCTTTCTAATTTTGATTTCGAATTCGGTTATTCAGTCCGGCTATTTGCGATTCGAGTGGAGATTCGTGGAGAGCGTTGTGTAGAGTCTACAGAGGTTTGCATTGCTTGAGATATGAGGTAGGTGGTAGACCGATTCAGTTCCATATGTTCACCCATGGGGTTTTCGATTAACGTTTTCTTATATGCTTATTTACCTCTCTGATTTATGGTGAGTTTGGTTGGTTTCTGATATGCGTTTTTGATGCGTTAAAACCTCGTGGGATTATGTTCGTTTTGCATATTTGATATGAAGTTTAGTGCTTTGACAATGGTGAATTTGGCTTTGTATTTCTATTCTGGTTTAACTTTGTTTTCTACCTTTTTTGTCGTGTCCAAACTTGCATCCGGACCTGTATGTCCGGACTTGCATCTGGACCTGTATGTCCAGACGTAGATTTGGACACTTCTGTTTACCTGTGTTTTATGAGATGTCTGGACTTCCATTCAGACTTGTAAGTCCGGATGGGGTGTGAAAACTAATGTTGGGTTTGCAGTTCAACTTGAGTCTGAACTTGCAAGCTCGGACACAAGTTCGGACACACGTTTTTCATCTTTCAGACTTTGTCCGAACAACCCCTTCTGTTTTCACACTGAACTTGCGTCCGGACATTTTTTATTTTCAAGTATGGCGTGCGTCCGGACACATGTCTGAACACCTCTGTTTTATGTCACAGCATGCGTCCGGACTTATAGGTTTGGACGTATGTCCGGACACGCCTTTGTTTTTACATAACTTCTTCGTTTGAGCTTTGTTTTGAGTGCCGTTTGTGGCGTTGGATTCCTCTCAGTGTCTTCAATCTGTTTTGACATGTTTTAGAATGTGGATATGTATGTTTTTGATTTTAAAGCCTTCGGTATGCTTTTGAACTCTCTGTTGCTCTCTCTCTCAGGTGCTCCTCGTAGCTAATCGTCCTTCCCTGTGCACTTCTGGACCCGGGTACGCCAAATGCCTGGCGGATACCAACGTGCCCACTAAACCCAATGGCATGACCTGGATGATCCTTCTTACCAAGAGCTCGTGTAAGAGGATCATCATTCCTCTATGAGGTCCAGGTGCCCTGGGTGAGCTGAGAGCTTAATTCACCTTAATACAACATACAAATACAATTATTAGTTTATCATAAGTTCATATACCAATGAAATGAACAGTGCGACTAAAAATGAAATGATATCACTTACCATTTGAGCAATAAATGCTCTTGTGGCTTCGTCGTATTGAGGATTTTTGGGTGTAGAGTTCTTCGGAATGTGGCTTAACTCCCATACTTTCATTCTTCTGCCACTGATATCCAATGAGCCATCCGTGGACAGATATCCCTTTGAGCAATACTTTTTCCACCTAAGTGGTGAGGGTACAAATTCTTCTTAGCATTCGCTTGTTGTGAAATACCCCAAACCTAAGTATTCTAATTAAACATCCATTTATGATGTAGTAAGGCTAAAATATGCCTTAGAAAGATTGGTAGACAATTTAAACCAAGGAAAACACAAGAAAATGCCTTAAGGGCAATTAAGGCAAAAATGTGCTCTAAGCTTGGAGAGACTTGGGTGATTACCCAAATATCATGCTAAGACCTTAGTAATATCCTAATGGTCATTTTAAACCAATTACCAAAGAAAACCAAGCTTGAAAACAAGTTAAAACACAAAATGTGCTTTAAGAAGTCTTAAAGCACATTTTTGAAAAAATTGTCTTGTAAATGGGTTTTGAGTGGCTAAATGTCCATAATTACTCTTTAATTAACATGTGTGCTAATTAGTATCACATTAGGAAGTCTAAATCAATGGGAAACCAAAAATTTCACAAATTTGTGCACTAATTTGTGAGTAGTAACCAAATAGTGCCTAGTTTAAGTTTTAGTTAACATAAGTCAATAAGTTGGTCAACAAAGACCATGACTAGCCTTATTTAAGAGGGGGCCGGTTTTTTAAGGGATGAGTCACCATAGACTTCATCAAATAAGAAAGGAAAAGAAGAGGAAATGAGAGAAAGTTACTATTTGCTTTTAAAAAGTAAAATATCTTACCTTTAGCTTACCTTCTCTCCTCCTCTTCATTCATTCTCTTCTTCCACGGTTTCTTCTTCTCCTCTACTGCTCCAAAACCGAGAGGGCTGCCTCCATAGATGCTCCATCTTCAAATGCTCATCAAACCTTCATTTTAGCTCCAAATCCAAAAATAAGCATAGATTATTCTTAGTTAGACCAAGACCTACCTTTCTACCTTTTCAAATCATTCAAAGCTCCATTTCGGTGCCAAGAGAAACCTCCATGGATGGAGGAAAGTCAAGTTTGAAGAGCTCTTTTGGTTCTCCATTCATCCAAGGTAATGAAAGTGATAGAAAAATCAACTTTCCATCCTTTTTCTTAGATGGCCGAAAATTACCACTCATGGGGGCTTTGTTTTTATGCCTTGTTCTAGCTTCTTTTATTCACCAAGGACTAGTGGAGGTCCTCTTTCATTCAATGCCCAAGTCTACCTTGAGACTTCAAAGGTAATCATCCACTTTCATACCTTAGAACACATTTTTAACCTAGGTTTTCATTCCTTAAGGTTAGTGTATTGTTTAGCACTCATGGGAGTCATTGGATATTGATTAGAACATTGGCAAAGGAAATTTAATGGGTGGCCGAGATTCATTCAAGGAGAAGGTCTAAGGAGGAAGTTAAGATAAGCTTGGAAAAACAAGGTAAAATGCTTACCTAATGGTGGTTTAAGGTTTAAGGGGTGGTATTTAGATAAGTACTAATGTAGCTTAAAGCTTGCATTAAGTAATGGGTTATATAACCTAGGAAAAAGGAATTTAAACAAGCTTGTGAACTTGTGACTAAGGAGCCAATGGGAATGAGTTAGTAAGATAAGTTTAAGATGGATTTTAAGAGCATTATAACTACTATGAGATTGATGGGTGTAATTGCAGGTTGAAAGCTATTACATGTGGGAAATTCAGTGTTTAAATTCATGTCATTTAAGGGCCTAAGAGCCATGTCATTTAAGAGCCTTAGTGCTATGCAATTTAAGATTATTGCATTATATTGAGTTTGTTGCGAATGAGTTGATTTTGGTGAGAAAATATGATGAGAAAGAACTTGATGTGTGTGAGATGGTTGAATGAGGAAACAATGCTTATGGCATGATAATATACTAGAGAAGCTATGGCGAAATTTGAGTAGAAAACAAAGCGTTTAAGTGATGTTATGAGTTAATATGACCTAGGTTTACTTGGGATCATTCTGAGGAATTTGAGTGGAAATGAGTTAACTAAGGAGTAGGAGTTTTGTTTTGAATGACCTAGAATTGTCTATGAGGAAATTAGAGTTTAAAGGGTGTATTGAACACACCAAAGTCATGGTATGAGAATGGTAAGACTTGTGCAAAATTTGGAGGTAATGGTGTACAATTTTTTAAGATGATTTAGGTATGAACTAGGGAATATAACAATGAGACGTTTTGATGTCTTGTGTAAGTGGTGAAGATGCTAGTAGTGGATTAATAAGGTCATAGTTGGATGGTAATGAGTGGACTTGGGTGATGGAAGTGAAAATTGAAGGAGAATGTTGTCAATTGTCAAGGAAAATGACTTGGAATGTAAAAGAGCGTGTGATCATGAGAATGGTGTAAGTTGAGTAAAAGGAGATGGAAATGTCTAAGGAGGGTGAAGGATAGTCAAGGTAAAGAAGAACAAGGTTAAGGTGCTAAGAAGATGGGGAGAAATGCATAGGTAAGTTCATGAGTTTAGGTTGATGAGTAGCAAAAGGAAAAGAAAGGAATTGTGCATGGACATGCAAGATAACCTTGGAAGGTTTAGCAAGCAACATGGGATGTAATAATGCTTAGGGAGAAGTCATATTGATTGGAAAGGAAACACTTTGGATAGTTAGAGTTTTAGACAAAATTACATGTTGGAAAAATAAGGAAATAGTAACAAGTGTTAGGAATTCTTGTAAGGATTGAGAAAATGGTTAAGGAGGTTTTAGAGGATGTTCTAAGGTGAGTTTAAGTGCCTATATGTTAAGACATAATGGGACACTTATGGAAGAGTTGGGCATCTTGGCAAGAAATGAGATAAGTGTTTAAGGGTATATAAGATGAGTTTTCTGGCACGTCCGAACTTCCGTCCGAATTTGGAAGCTCGGACATGCCCTGTTGCGTTTAAATTTTCCGAGTCTCGACCAGAGTCTGAACTACAGTCCGAACTTAGATGTTTGGACGCTTGAAATTTTTCCTGTGATTTTTCCTCGACCTATGTCCGAACTTTGGAAGCTCAAACACATGTTCGGACATACGTCTGGTTGCACCCTTTTGAGTCTCGGCTTGTGTCCGAACTTCGGAAGCTCGGACACAAGTTCGGACATGGTGCGGTTTTGACCAAAAACTTTGTTTAAAGGTTAGGAAATGATATCTAATCGTGGGGATTGATGGATATTGATGTTATAAAGTTATTAAGGGCATTCTTGGAGGGTGGCATGACTACTAAGTGGGTGAATAAGTATAAGGTATGAGGAGAAGTGATTCACTTATGATTAAGTTTGTAAGAACTTAAGTGGTGTTAGATGGGGATCATTAGTGACTAAGTGAGTTAAGTAAGTTAGCTTTATTGGAAAAGTAATTAACAACCTAAAATTGAATGAATGTTTTAGGGTTTGAGAATTTGGACTCCAGAGGAGAGTAAGCAACCGAACGACCAACGGTGAACGGTACAGTTCTTCTTGTGACCTGCTTGCTAACGAGGTGTCCCTCGGCTTGTGTGCTATGTGTTTTTGTGTGCTCACTAAACAAGATAAAGCATGCAACCGGAACATTATGTTTATTGTATTGTTGTGTGATGTTTGGAAACTAACACAACTTACCGTGAGAACCTACTAACTAACGTTTAGTAAGGAATTGTGTGAGACTAAGGAACACTCCCTAACATTAGTTTGTTAAAAACCGAAAGAGGTTTAACCAACAAACGTGGTCTTAAGACTTCTACTAACTGGTACTTGGGGGGAGTGAGGAACCCGGGACTGACTCCGGTCATGCATGCTATGGAAAGGGGGTCGGTATCTAAAGCAGATCCGACTTCCGCTTAAGGACTTGTCTTCGGACTTGTAGCCTATGGTCGGTTGACCGGCTCAGCTACGTTGGACATCCAGTCCAAGGTAGGTGGCATTAAGATGGCGTGGGGGGATCTAGCCTACATCCCCAACAATTTAAGAATGTTGTTTATTGCCGGTAAGTGTCCTACTGCTGGCTAGGGTTAACCAAGCCCTACGAAAATAAACAACGAACTAGGGGTTAACCAGTTCCCAATGAGAGAACGGTTGGCATATATGAGATAAGGTTTGAGATAAGTTGCAACCATTCCTATTTAAAGGATGGTTTGTATTATAAGACTGAGATAAGCTACATCCATTCCTTTTTAAAGGATGGTTGTTTTCTAAGACTAAGATAAGGACTAAGATTGAGGTAAGATAAGGGACTAAGATTAAGAGGAAACGTAACTTAGGAGGAGTGAAGTAATTGACTCACTAAATAAGGGAACACATTAAGTCGTCATTGTGTTGAACTTTGATTGTTTCATTTGGATGGTTGTTTTTGATTGCACTTTCTATTATGTGTGCATCTAATCACCTTCATGCTATCGACAATTAGTCGTCGTAGCCACGTTAGCTGGGGGCCATGAGAGGATCGTACCAGCATTCGTGCTGACCCCTTTGGGGGGCTGTTTTATACATAGGTGAACGTCAGGAGGCGGCCGAGCAAGAGTAAGATGGGTACGAGGTCACGGGTAAGTGTGGCCTACGAGTTGTGCATGTACACTCGTATGGCAAATTGAGTTAGAAGATGTATAAGATGTGAGGGGATTGTAAGAAGGATATGTATTTGGTTAAGATTGTATGTACTAATGTTCGGTATATTCTGTAGTCAGACATGGCAAGGTCCTGGAATGTATTGAATCCGCTGCAGGTTATATATATGGTGATAAGTTTGTGATAACCACGATTGGATCGAGATGGGGTGTTACATGTTGTTTCTCATGGAGAGCCTGCATACATTAATATGATCATGTTTAATGAAATTAAACACAAAAAGACATAAGGAAATTAAGAGTAATATATGTATGTAGACAATATATAGTTTACCTGAACTCCGGTGTGACGGTGACTCAACAAATTGTACCCATTGCTCTTCGGTGATGCCCTCGTAAACCTCCCATGGTGGCCTCTCACCACCGAGATCATGATATGAAGCATTTGGATCATCTGGATCATGCACCTTGTAGATGTACTTGTCAGCCAACTTATTCTTGTTGTCCCAAAACTGTTTCGACATCGATGATAGCACATCCTTTTTAAGTGCAGGATCCACGGAGAAACGAGCCTACATACATGATTATTCAGTTAGTAAAGTAAACATAAATATTCTATTATTTTACAAATGATCATACTAATAATGTAGAGATTTACCTAAAGACGCTCAAACATGGTATCCTTCAACGCTTAAGGCACTTGCTTCCAATTATGGTTTATGTTACAATATGTCTTCACCAAATGGCTACCGTAAGCGGTGAAGTCATTCTTCCAATTGCCATGAGGTTGGTTGTATTCATTGAATTACACCGGTTTTGTAGGAGGGCCCTTGTTAGCCTTCAGCCCACGTGTGAGACGTCTCTTCTTTGGCTTCTTGGCCTCTGGTAGGACAACTGATGGCTCTTCGGTTTGCTGTGAAGGGCCAGCCTCAGTCTCGCGTGCAGCTAACTAGTCGTTCTTTTTCTTTCCTCCTCTTATGACCCGCTTACTTGGTCTCTTCTGTTGTGGCTCAGCTTCTCCAGTCAAGAGAAACCGTCCAACGAGGTCATCCATAGGGTGATCATTGAAATACCCCAAATTATTAAAGCATGGATTAAATATTTAATCATATTAATTAAGGCCTAAACATGCCTTAAAAGTCAACTGAGAACAACAGTGGTCAACATAAAGCAAGATGTTGCACCCTTTGACTGTTAAGGGTAAATAAATACCCAAATAAACTTCTTAGGACCTAAAAATTTGTCCTAAGCATATTAACATACTACTAAACATATTATAACCATTGGACAACACTCCAACACAAATAAAAAGCATTTACATGCTTCAAGGTCAAAAAGGGCAAAAAGGTGCTCTAGGAAAACCTTAAAAATCAAAGGACCTCTAAATGATATAAAATTGAATTACATGATCAAATATCATGTAAGGAACACAACAAAACGTTGTCAAAGAAAACCAAGCCCAGAAACACCTTGCGACACAAATGTGCACTAAAACTCCTTAAAGCACGTTTTTGTGTAATCGCCTTCTAAATTGGTCTTGAATGGGCTAAAAGGTTATAAATACCTTTAAATATAATAAAATACCATATTATATGATATTAGGAATTTAATTCCAGAAATTTACAGATTTTACAAATTTAATATTAAAATATTAATAAAACCCTAAAGTGGGGCCCACATGAGTCAATATTGACCAAGCATGGTCAATGGTCAATTAATTGACCCATTTGGACCAAGGAGGCCGGTCTGAATAAGTGAGGAGACAGCATACAATGATTTTGGAGACAAATCATTACCTAATGTTCAATTTGCAATAGTAACTTACTTTTTTCAAATTAATCAAGCTTTCCCACCTTCTCCTTCCTTCCTTGTCCGATCCTCTCCTTCCCAGCCGAGTTCTCCCTTCCTCTCAAGCTCTCAAGTTTGTTCTTGAGCATGGAGGCAAGCCTAGCTCCTAAGCTCCTAATGTAAGTGTTTTAATGTCATTTTAGCTCTTTTTCTTCATCTCTTCACTACCAAACCTAAATTTCGTGGCTCAAACAATTCCTATGGCTTATCTCAGTGTTCTAAGGTTAGAACAAGAGCTAAACTCGGTTGAAGCCAGTAGAGGGACCAAGGTTGTTCAAATCTACATTTTAAGGTAAAAAGTGCTTTAAGCTCATAACTTTTGATTTCCTTCGAGTTTGGCTGTGAAACTTTGGTCATAGCCTCATCTTCTTATCCTTTCATGTGGAATCTTTTGGTTAGCCATTTGGAGCAAGGGTGGCCGAGATCCAAAGGAAATACTCTCTTTTAAGCATTTTTCCAAGGTAAAACCTAATAACAAGGCAGCACTTCGAGATCTAACTATTTCCTATGTCAATATGGTGGATCTAACACCTTGTGGTGTGTTGGTTCAGGTCGAAACCACTTAGAACTTCCCTTGCATTTTTAAGGTGATTTTGCCTTAATCTTACATTAATTATTCCTTATGGTTAAGCTCAAGCTTGGAGTGTGAAACCATATCTTGTTTTTGTGTATTAAACATGTCTAAATCAATTGGTGAATTTTCCTACAAGTGACCGAGCTCATACAAGGAATAATCAAGGTATAAAACACCTTAAACTTATGATTTTTATAATTTTTAAGCATATATATATATATGGCCGAGAGTGAAGTTACACAATAGGTTATATTGACCTAGGAATGGAAAAAAAATGACTAAGATAAATTAAGCTAGTCATTTAAGAGATTTAATTAACATAATTGTCAAATTTAAGAATTATGTGGAAGTTTGGTAAATAAATAAAAATTATGTGGTGAGGCCGAAATTTTATAAGTGTTTTGGGACATTTATGTGTAATTTATTTTGCAAGCCAATGTTTGTAATAAGGCAATGTTTTAGGCCATTTTATTTATGCATTTACAAGCTTTAATTAAGTTTAAGTAGTATAAATGCATTACCGAAATAAATGGGGTATTAGGTGTAATTAAATTAAATTTGGGGCTTTAGAATAATAAGGCCAAAAATTAGAGTTAAAAAGGAGTTAAAATAAAGTTTATAAGATTTATAAAGTTTTGGGGTTAAATGGTGATTTCTAGAAAGTTTGGGTGCAAACCGTAATTATTAAGAATTAATGGTCAAGGAAATATTAAGGTGGTCAACCTTGACCATATGCTAGGTTTTGACCAAAAGAAGTAAGTTAGAACTTATTTAAGGTTTTATAATAAGTTATGTATTTAATGGTAATATTTTTATAACATATGTGGTAAATATTATACCAAAAATAAAGGGTGTACAATGGTATTTTAAACACCCATGGGCTATTAGGAATTTTTAGGAATTTATTTGGTGGATTTTGGAATCAAATGAACTATATAAGTAATATATATAGTTATTATGTCATTATGACACTTTGGAGAAATATAGATGGTGGAATGGTAAATACCAAGAGTATATGGGTTAATAAGGAATTTATAACCCTTTGGTAAAATTTGGAGATTTTTAGAATTATATAGAGTATTTATTGAGATATATGTTTAATATATAGTTTTAATGATATTATCAAACTATATGTTATAAAATTGGGCCTAATGACAATATAAAATGTATATTGAGGTCTGTTCGGAATTTACAAAAAATAACCATAGGTTATACTCTTTTATAAGTTAGAAATGTTATATTAAATGGTATATATAACATGGTACAAAGAAAGGGGTGATTTTGTAAATAAAGGAAACTATGGTTTATAGAAAAGAATAAGATTTTCTTATGGTGCCTAAGAGGCAATAATAAATAGTTTTGTATAAAAAACTATAGGTTATAAGTTAAGGGAAATAAAAATATCATATCAAATGATATTAGAATATGGTATACATTACATAATGTTATGTGGTCAAAACGGAATTTAAATTAAGTTAAGGGCTATACTGAGTTAATAAGAGTTGAAAGATGAATTTTAGACTAAGGTCATAATGTTATAAATGTTATGACAATGATATAGTTTAGATGGAATTAATATAAGGGAAGGGTACTCACATAAAATACTGTGACAAGCTATAAATAAATGAGATTATAAACTAAGGTGTTATGGAATAAACCTTAGGAGTTGTAATTATACAACATAAGATGTTACATGATATTAGGATAATAATCTTAATATAAGTTGTATTAATACAACTAATGGGAAAAAAATCATCCAATAAAAGATGATAAAATGTAAACATAAAATACAAGAGTTTATGAAATCATGAGAATTACCTACGTGGTAAAAATATATACATACACAAGAATAATGTATATAAGGTGGATAAATATATTTTGGTTGAAAACCTTACGATTTAATGGTGGTGGTTATTTGGAAAAAAATATAGTTACAAACTGTAAGCTATGAATTTTGCTAAGATAATGGGTAATGAAATACAAAGAATTATAATGGATGATGGAAAAAAATAAATATAAGAATGCATGCATACATGCAACTATAGGTACGTACCTAAAACTAGATGTGGATAAGATTAAAAGCAATATAAGGAATTAAACTTAACAGTTGAAATAGTTTTGACGTACACGTTTTGAGTAACAAAGCCGACTGTTTCAGAAAAACGTAACAAACAACTGTAGAAAACGGGTGAACTGTCGGGGTTGCTTATTATTCGGAAATACCGGATGTAGTTAGTCATGGAGACTGACTTATAGTTTTATACCGTTTAGAGTGTACTTCTGACAAGGACGCTTGACGAGCTAACGGACTACACAGAGCGTAGGATCTTGCTGATTATACTCCACCGTAATACAATCAGGGTGAACGGTATGTAAAGGGGTTTGCCGAGTTGACTAAGGTTGCTCCTTGGGCTCGGATTTGATTGATACAATTGTGTGTTATATGTGTGTGGTTACATGTATGTGTTTAAGTGTTGATGCATTAATTATTTATGCACGGGCGTCCTACGGGACTAACACTACGTCGACTATAGATCGACTTATATAAACAACAATATGCGATGTGATGACATGACGGCTACTTGGTATAATACCATGATATTAATATTAAGTATATGGTAACCTAAGTAAAACACTTAGGGACGAGTCACGACATTGTCGGTCTCTAGAGCATGGATCTCTAACATAAATATCACCTAGCTGACTTCTAGGTATGCGTGACCCATTGGGCCGCTGGTTAATAAATATTCTCCATAAGACTAAGAGCAGATCTTAAACATTATGCGAGTGATGGTATGAGATTGAGGTGAGGAATCCCGGTGGTTTACGAACCACTTGGTGCGCATTTGTGATCACTGAGGGGTTTCCTAATTGGATTCCGCTCCAGGTTATATCCAACGAGCCCAAATAGGTTCGTGGATCAGGTGGCTACGGCCTTTTTATGGATGTCTTACGAGACATAAGTGAGTCAGGGGCCTCCGAACCTCTGGCGAATGAGCACCTTTGTGTGTACGGGGGACTACTGTCCATGGTGAGGTTATGGGTTGTCCTAACATGACGCCCTACTGACATTAATTAAACATGGTTGGATGGAGCCTACAAGGCTAAGGTAAATTAACTATGGGAACTGTACGCTACGGCGAATGTACATTGTACATATGGACGGGGCTTGAAAGCCAAACTAAAATAAATTGACAGTGGATGGTGAACACTACAGCGATTGTACATGTACAAAATATTGTTGTTATTGCACGATACGTTCGATATACAAATGTTGTTTGAGATATTCTATGAATGTTGGTTTGGATGGATGACTAATGTTATGAATTTTGGATGGTTGATCATGTATATATACATTTATGCTTCAGTTTTGATTATAACTGTAAAAAGGAAAAAGCATGAAACCAATCTAATAATAAGATGGTTAAAATGACAAGTGACCAATAGGGTCCAGGCCCGGCATACTCAGCGTCTATCGCTGATACTACACCATTTCAGGTTGTTGATCATTGCGGAGCTGAAGAGCAGGAACAGGGTAGTTGGAGATGCTGTATGGTAATGAAGATGGTGTATGGTCTTATGGTAAGGTTATGTATTTCTCAGGATTGGGTAGACGCTCACTTGTCAATGTTATGGTATGGACTTAGTTTGATGTATAGGAGTTTCTCGTTATCACTGCGGTTAGCAGTTTGTTTATTTTGGAAGTGGATGTGGTATGGCTACGTTGCTCGCATGGGCGAGTAATGGCCGGTGACACCCGTGTGAGTTTTGTAATTGTTATTTATTTTTCCGCTGCGAGACGTTTTATTTATTGCTACGTGAGGGATTATATCGTGATTATGGAGAGGGGTGTTACAATCATCCACTGCAAAAAATAATAATAAAGCATTCTCATCAGATAAAGTCATTATATAAATTAACATAAATACTATAAAGCATAACAATAACAGTTAAGATGACATTACAGTCTATATTCTACTAACAACATTACCTGACATGAAAACATAAATCATTTCATATTTTCAACCCAAACACCCTCATCATGGTCTGATCGTGCGTAAAGCAAATCGTTTTCGGTAACATCAATCGAATTCTGTAATCCAGTAGGAAACAAGGTTGTTTCCTCTACCGTTTCATTGTCAGCGTTATCCTCATTTTCATTTTCGATTACAACCGGCCTTCTTCCTGGAAGAACAACAAACCATCTGCAGTCTTTCGGATCCTCAACATACCACACTTGTTCGCAATCCTTTCCCAGAACAAATTGATCATCCTTATAACCGACACGTGAAAGATCAACAAAGGTAAGCACTCCATCATTTTGGTACCCGCGTCGGTTGTCCACCCACTTGCATCGGAACAACAGAAAGGAATCAATGTGGTAGTCTAGTTCCCAGATGTCCTCGATGACACCATAATACCAACTAGAGTTACTAACTGGTTGAGATCGGTTACCGCTGTGGTACTCAGTGGCAGCAGCTTTAATTTTTACCCCACTATTCTGGTTTATTGATTTGGCTTCTTGGCATGCAGTGTAGTATGTATACCCACTAATATCATACCCCTCAAATGATGTAATATTAGTTTCAGGTTCGATTGCCAAACATCTGATCTCTTCACTTATAGCTTCTGGATCTGATGATGCTAATGTCAACACATGATCTTTGAACCATTGGATAACAACTCGGTTTTGTTCCTTTGTCAACCAAATGTGGTCTTTCAAAGGATTTTGATGCCTTAACTCAACCATATGGGTTTCAAAATAAGGTTCAACAACCTCAAGGTGTTGTAAGACAAACAAATGTGCTTGATGAATAAGATGATGCGAAACTTGCACGATCTTTCTACCAATGACACCTTTACCCTTAAACCTGCCATAGTGTCGTGGTTTTGGGATACCAATTGACTCTGCCTCACTCAAATAATCGGTCACAAATTCTGTGACTTCCTCAGTCAGTGTTGCTTCATTAGTGCTCCCTTCTGGTCGATACCTATTCTTCATTCTACTTTTCAGAATACCCATGTACCATTCAAAAGGGACATGTACCGTAAGTATACCGGACCACAGAATTGTATCTCTCGAACGATGTGCACAATTAGATGCACCATTATGTCAAAGAAAGATGGTGGAAAATACTTCTTAATTTGACATAATGTGACAAAAATTTCATGTTGTAGATCATCTAGAGAGGTTACGTCAACTGCCTTGGAGCAAACAGCGTTGAAAAAGAAATATAACCGAGTTAAAGCATTTCTGACATCAGAAGGCAATATCCCTCGGATTGCGACTGGAAGAAGATGTAACATCAGTACATGATAATCGTGAGATTTCATGCCTAAAAGTTTCAAATCCTTCATCGATACAATGTTCTTCCAGTTTGAAGAGTACCCAGATGGCACTTTTACCGAGTGCAGACATTTGAAGAAACTAATCTTTTCAGCCTTTGAGAGTGTGTAGCATGCAGGAGGTAGGTGTATTCATTTCCCATTCTCTTGTGGGTGTAACTCCTTTTGTATACCCATGGTTTGCATGTCTTTTCTGACTTTCAATCCATCTTTTGTTTTGCCAGGTATATTGAGCAAAGTCCCACTCACTGCCTCACCAACGTTCTTCATAATGTGCATGATGTCTAAGCAGTGTCTCACAGGAAGATGACACCAATAAGGTAGATCCCAAAAGATAGAACACTTTTTCTAAATGTTCTTCACCGGTTTTGATGTGTTTTCAAATATATTTGCAATGTCCTTAACCTTTTCGTACACTTCCTCAGAGCTCATAGGTAGACGGGTGTAATACCCCGGATCTAAAAATGGCGATTAAATTACTCTAATATGATTATAAAAGGCCTAATGGTGCCTAAAGAGTATTGGTAAAAAGAATAAAACCAAAAGAAAAGAGAAAACGCTTGAAAAGCGAAAAACGCTAAAATGCGCGTTAAATGCGTATAAGAGATATATGATCTCGAGAGGGTCCGAGATGGATTCCTAAGGCTTAGTTAGGCCTAATAAGTATACGGGAATGATTCCCGAAGAAAACGAATCCAAATAATGGATTAAAACGATAACGGAGTTTTAAAGCACGTTTTTTGAGGAAACCCGAAAACGTGACTTTAAGTGGTCAAATGGACCCGTAAAAATTATAGTTGATTATTATAACTATAATTAAGTATTAATGGAAGCTTAATAGCCATTAAAAATAAAGAAACGAGAAAAATCCGAAAAACGGGCCCGGTTAGTGAATAGTGTCAAACCGGGTAAAATAACAAGCGTTTTCTGTCAGAAACCGAAAAACGCTCCTGGCTAAATAACTAGTGGGGGCCGGTTTTTAATAGTCCCTCACACACTCACACAAATAAAGAAAGAAAGGAAAAAAAAAGAGAGAAGCAAATAGTAAAAAGTGTAAAAGTAATAAGTTACTTTCTCTTTTCTCTCACCTCATTTTCTTTCTTCTCATTTGAATTCCTCACCTCTTCATCCGTAGCTCCCCTCCTCCTTCCTCCTTGAGCGATTTTGAGCTGCAACAACAAACAACAATGGAGTTCCCTCTTTCTCTTCATGCTAAGCTTTGTTTAAGCTCCAAACTCAAAAATAACCACATATTTGTGATCCTCTCCTCACCCTCTATCATTCTCTCTTTTCAAAACCGAAAATGGTGAGTTTCATTTTCGTGGGTGTTGCCCATTTGAGGAGAAAAGCACACCATTAGGTAGCTTGAAGCTCCCTCTTTCTATCAAGGTAAAAATATCCATGAAAAAGTCTTGTTTTCTCCATCTTATGCCTTGGCCGATTTTGGTCTCTAATGGAGCCTTGTTTATTCTCTTCTATGAGCATTGTTTCAATCCCTAAAAGCTTGGGGGAGTCACTCTTTGATTCTTGACCAAAACCCCATCTTAGGGTTTTAAGGTAATCACACATTTTAGAGCTTTAAGCATTTCTAATTTATGAGCTTAAGTGTTTCTACTTGAACTCATCTCTTGCCTTGTATATTGAATGGGAGATGGGCAATTTCTTGACCTTTGGCGATTTCCAAGCAAGATAAAAGAGAAGAGAAAGAAGAGGAGTGAAAAGAGTAAAGGCTTGTGAAGTTAAGGTAAACAAATTTACCTTGGAGCCTAACTTAATGCTTTAGGTATTTTGGGAAGGGTTAAATTAATTAATGAACCCTAACATGTAATGACATGTGATTTGTTGAGATGAGGAAGAGTTGTAGTAGTGCTTGATGCACTTGCGAATTAATGCTTGATTTAAGAGCCAAGGAGCTTTGCATTTAATGATGTATGTATTGTGTTACCTTTGGAGGAATTAATGAGTATTGATGGATTTGTATGTGTGCTGATAGAACCCTTGTGGTTTGGCTAGCTTTAGGATGAATGATGTGAGGAAATGAGCTTTGGGTAATGTTAAGAGATGTAGCCAAGTTATGGCGAAATTTGTGTAGAAATTTAAGTGGATTGCGTATGGTTGTGAGTAAGTAATGACCTAGAGAAACTAGGTGTTGATGGTGGTTGTTTTGGCTTAGAAAATCACCATGGGAATACTTGTTTAAAGAGAGGAGATTGATGCTAAAATCTGTAGCAAGAACTTGTGTGAATGCCTAAGGAGCTTTAGGAAAAAGGAATGAGAATTTTAGGCTTTAAGAGTGAGTCATGGAACTTGGTATGAGGTGTGCCCTATCTTGGAAGTTTTGGAATGGTTAAATGAAGAGAGAGCAATAATGCAAGTATCAAGAGAGGTTAGAAAATGCACAAGTGTGCATTAGTGCAAAAGGAGGATGCAAATTTGTGATTTTGGGCAAGAATTTGAGTAAGGGTTTAACCCATGATTTGAAGAGTTTTAGAGCATGTTTTAAGGTGATTAAACATGTGGAAAACTTGTGGAAAGTTTATGGAAAGATTAAGGGTGGTTTAAGGATTGATTTGGAGTGGAAAAATCAAGTTTGGAGCAGGTTTTAGCAGGGTCCGGGACTTGGTCCTTGGACAAAGTCCCGGACCACACCTAAATTAAGGCCGAGAGTGCAAGAGCTGCTTTGGTCCGGGACTATACTCCAGGACAAGGTCCCGGACCATGTGTAATTTTCACCCGAGAGTTAAGTTTGCAATTGGTCCGGGACTTAGGGTAAGGACCAAGTCCCGGACCACCCCCAGAAACCTACAGAGAGTGTTTTAAAGGTTGTAAATGATGGGGTTTGAATGTTAATGATGTTATAAGATGTTAAGGCCTTGTTTGGTGAGATGTAAAGGCCCTAAGAAGTGTTAGAAAGTGTTAGAAGTGTTTGAGATGTGAGAGCTTAAAGTAACAAAAGTGAAACCGAGATAACGGGATAACGGGGTAACTACGGGAATAACATTTAATTATGTTCCGTATGAGTTTAGTATTAACAATAATGTTTGAAACATTATCAGAGGATCGTGTGCGACCCGAGCAAGGTGGATGAGATGACACGGTAAAAGTAAAATCCGGTGAAAGGTATGATTTTCTCATGCCCCGTATGCTAACCGAGTTACTCTGATTTGTGTGTTTGTGTGCCGGCTTAATCAAGATTAAAGCATGAAAATAATCCCTTGTTTGATTATGCATGCATTGTTGTATGTTGTATGAGCTAACATACTTGTATGCCGGTGTGGTCTAACGTAGTGCATAGACCGACTCTTAGTGAGTAATGATTGACTAGAAACCCGTTGAACGGGTAGTCACATAACCAATGGAAGTATGCAAACACACATAAACTATCGATTTAAGTGTAATGATAACGCAAACATATAAACTCCCTAGAATGTGAGGAGATGTACGGGTTGAGTAAATACCCGATAACGGTTAGGAAACCTTATTGCAACAATCCACGAAATAAATATGAGTGGAGGGATAAACGAACCTCCATCGAGAGGATCGAAGTTAGTCCAATAATGTAAACATATAAGAAAGGTAAAAGAGACCTAAGGGACTATGTGACTCCCTTGAGATACGGTCGACCTCTTATAAGGATTTTACCCGGTATAAGAAAATATCAAATGTATAAGCATATGATTGTGAGGGTAACCCTTAAACCTAAGATTACCCGAATTTAAGGAAAGTTCCCAAAGTCATTAGAAACATCGAGAATGATGCTTCTTGACTAATATACATGATATTATTATAACTCCGAGAGAGGAGTGTATGGGAACGAGAGTAGTCCGAGAGTAGTCGGACCTAAGTAAAAGAGATAGGAACTAAGAGAGAGTTCCGTGAGCTAGTTGAACCTTCCCACCATGCTAGACCCAGAGTAGGGTCGAAACCGGGGAAGTAAGACTATGCTAGAGAGCCATGAGTTTTGGCTTAAGTATGTAATAAGAGTAACAAGCGTGACGTAGGAGACCTGTAGTGTCTCGAGAATCTACAAGAGCTTGAGTATGAATAACCCAAGAGTGTGGGTGAGATAATGAGTATAAATAACCCGAGAGAAAGGGGTGAGTATATGTATGAGTAACCCGAGAGAATGGGTAAGTATAAGAATGAGTAGCCCAAGAGAATGGGTGTGTATACGAATAAGTAACCCGAGAGAGCGGGTGAGGTATTGAATAAGTAAACAAGGCATAGTGAGGAATAACCCTCAATGCCTAAGAGTAACCAGTTACCACTAACAACATTGTTATGTTAGTTAGGAATCGTGTTCCGTGATTGGATGTAGATTCCTTGTGTGATATACATATATATTGTATTGCCATGATGCATGTTGTTTGATTAAAATGAACTCCATGTATATCCGACCCAAAGTAGTCGGCGTACCGCGGTTAGCACGCGGTATATGCGAATTTCATATTCAGCGTAAGCTGACCCCCTAGGGGGAACGTTTTTAGTGTGCAGGTACTTGAAGCTGACCACCGTTCGAGAGAGTAGGACGGGGACAGTTATGAAGCGTGGGTAGTTAGATCGTAATTACTTATGCATTTAAATGAGGTGTAAGTCCGAGTATGTTATCGGCATCCGTATATTGTAGACTCGGTATAGTAAAGAAGTGAAATGAGTATTGTATTTGTATGAAGTACTCGGTTGATCCAGTCCATCAGACCGTTACTTATGTAGATAGGCCTGGTTAGCCATATGGGTGGCTAACGGCGTTGTTTCACCCCTCGTTGTAGTTAGAGTTCCGCTGCGTGAGTAAGAGTAATTGGTGTCAAATTAAGAGGTAATGACGAGATTAACGGTTGGGGTGTTACAAAAATGGTATCAGAGCGAAGTATCGCTCTGATGACTGGAAATACCGAGCTTAGGAAATACCGAGTTAGGATATAGAGGCTTAGGGCTAAGGGTTGTGTGGTAGCGTGAGAGATGCGCTAGTTAGGAACTTCCAGTATGATCTGGATACCTACAATACCAAACCCGCCCTCCACAACCCCCGCATTAAAAGCTTGGGAAAGAACGCCAGAGAGACGGGGAAACCTAATCTGGCAGTTACTAAATATTTCAACATGAACTAGAACATGTCATGCGGTAGATCCCGAGAACCGGGAATCCCGGAGACGGATCCCGCTGGAATGACAATAACCGCACATAACGGCGAGAGATCGAGAAATCCTAATCCAAGGAGACCGAAATCTGTGGCAACTTGGGGCGACATGCTTAGCAGTCGCGAGAACCTAGCTGGCCGAGCAGCAGCAAGAAGAAAGCACCAACCGTGCAACAAGGCGGACACATGAGAAATAACGAGAACCGGGACACATGTCTACGGACCGCCATGATATGTAATACCACTAATGGTATATTAACCGACTGAGAACCTAGTTGAGAGTAGGTACACCCACCCTGCCACACCCGAAGAAGTTTCAATACTTCACTGATATAGCTTAGACAGCTTCGAGCATAACTACGGGATATACCCGAATAGGACTACAAAGTAGTGCCTACGTGAGTTAAACCTCGGTAACCACAGTAAAGACGTGGGAACGAGCAACGAGGTAAAGCATAAAAAAATTAAAGTAATTAAGGAACCCCGAGAGTGGAGGAACACCTAAATGAACGACAGTCATGTCAAGATGAGTGAGAAGCAGCTCTAAGGAGTAGTTATCCAACTAAAGGATCAAGGAAGAGCCGACAAGGCTACCAATATAACGTGAACGATACCGTGACCGGTATTAGTTATCCTAAAAACCGCCTGTACTGCGCACTTGCCACGGCAAGTGCAGTAAAAACGGACTATTAAGAGGAGCTTTGACAAGCGACCAGTACTTAGCAAGTACCAAAATGGCGAGAGAAGCCAATATGGCAAGACAACCCTAAGAAATTCTGAAATGAAACTTCGGAAAGGCCTGACAGCCTGCCCACTTTATTGAGGAGCATACCGGTCGGCGAGAAGCTAGACCTGGTAAGAAGCAACCGGCAAGGGAATGCCATGAAGATTTTATTTTCTAAACTCAAATTTTTCTTTAAAAACGCAAGTTTTCCAAAAACCCCCAAAGTTTTAAAACCAAACCAGTGAACCACGATAAGTTATTGTAGGACCATATAAGAGGAGTTGGCAACAGAATACTTCACTTAGGCGTGACCGACACTACAAGTGTACACAAACGAGACATGGAACGACCGCACTCCAAAGGAGCTTGCGGGCCTGACAGACCAGTTATGAGTTAGTCGGGTAAGTGGTAACGTATCAATAAGATACTCCATGTATGTATACAAGTAGAGTACGGTACACGGGAAGTAGCCCACTCCATACTACGGACGAAAGAGCCAATTCAAACCAAGACAGTTGGACACCTCGAATGATCGAAGAACATAAGGAAGCTTACCAAGATTAAGGAGTCTAGAATCCAGTAAGGTGACAGACCTAAGGATATAGCATTAATAAGCGCGAGAAGCACAGAGTATTAAGTACAGACATTGGATATGTCTCAGGAAATACCTAATAACTGGGTGAATACCAGTGTAAATAATACGGCGAATGCCTAAATGAACTTATTAATGTACGATAAACGGGATAGAATTCCCACTTTACACCTCACTGAAGAGAATAATGACCTGACCCAGAAGGTATTAGAAGGTACCAAGGATCTACCCAATAATGGGAGACATTACAACCCTAAACGGGATAGTCAAGGACATAGCCGCAAGGCGAAGTCACAACTGAACATAACCATGAGTACAAGCCAGATGTAATGGCATTACTCAGTAACACCCAGGAGCAATCCAAGAAGGGTGCCGGAGTCAACAGTAGTTGAACGAAACATCGTGCTAAGAACACAAGTGTTAAAGAGAACACTCGGGTAGAACCCGAAGGGATCCCATGTAACACGGGGTACCCTAAATTGCCAGAAAGCATGAATTAATGTCAAGATACTTAAAGGGCCTTCCATGAACGGAAGCGTGATGAAACTACCATATCAAAACCCAGTAATACCTCCAAACCATTTAATGGTATACGGAGAAGCGGAAACCTGTATAAACAGCCCACAAGGAGCATGGCGAGGCAATGTGGCTTATAAGCCGGTAACTAACTGCAACTTGTAGATCTAAACGTTGTAAACCTATGCATAGAAGCATAAGAGGAACAGTGGAGAATGAACCACTACCTTAGAGTGGGGATACCACTTGTTATTATGGGGCCTATGGAGCGGCATTTGCGTGAATCCTCCAGAGAAAGGCTACCACCTAGGTATGAAATGTGAAACCGCTAGTGCGGTGTAGTAAAATTTGAGCATGTGTATAATGCCAATGAGTATATGAACTATAGTAGAGTGTAAAGAGGAACCTCAATTGTAGCAATTCGAGACCGAAGAGTAATCAGTTGAGTAGTAAACACTGTATGTGTGCAATATGAACTGCAGAGTAAGCAGCGCGCAAGTGCGCAGAGAGACTTTAAGAATAACGTATATTGTTGAGCCAAATGAATGGCAAGCCATCGTGTAAATGGCGAGAACACCTGGGCGGAAGCTAAAGTAGTAGCGGATGCCATAGAAATGAGAAAGAATATGGTACGCAGCAAGCAACCATTGTAAGAGTATAGCCAGTTCATGATATGAAGTTGATGAGAAAATGTGGTAAAGGAGACATGTTCATTCCTATCTCATGAGAGATTTACTGTCAAGGGTTTACGCTTCTGCACTCTGTATGACTGAGTGTTTTGGTATTGCACTTGTGCGGTGATGATCGAGTGGGAGAGCCAGGAATTGAGAAATGTCAACAAAGCCTGTTGAGTGAGAATTTAGAGAGATAACCGTGCGGCCATTGGCTAAAGATGCACAAAGAACGTGGGCAGTAACCCACAGGGCCCAGGATCGATATGTGGAAAAATGCAGAGTAGTATGAATGAAGAACTCTGGTACAGAACCAAGAAACAAACATAATCCATGAGCCACTATTAAACGAGGAAGCACTACATGCTAAGTAGTAGCTTGACCTCAACCGACAATAAGTCGGGAAAAGTAAGCGAATAACCACGAAGGTATACAGAGTTATACAAATAGATTTCCAGAGAGTTGGAGAGAAAATCTATAACTCATCGAATTCGCATACGGTAAGAGATACCAAGCGACGATTGATATACATTGAGAATACCAAAGAGCGAATTAAGCTCTAGTTATCAGGTCACGCAGCAGAAGCTTGTGGACCGTGATTCAGGGTTAAGTATACCTATGTCATAAACCCCTTGAAGCCTTAGAGGCTAGAACCGAACCCGGTTATGAGTTAATTAACCGTACTGAAGTTAAAACACTTCATAATACTCGAATTAATGAACCAATGTTCAGTGATAACATATGGTTGGTTACGCGGGCGTAACCCCTTTTAAGGGGGGTAGGGCGAGAAACCGCTTAGAGTATGTTTTACGTATTGGTGCGTAAACTACTATGTGCATAGCACAAAAAGAAATTGTTTTGATGATTGGAACTTATGTTACATAAACATAGGTACCCATTCATTGTGTAATAATGAGTATGGTGCATGAGAGATGCAAGTAATGAGAATGTAATATTTATGAAAAGAGGAGTAGAGACTCCTAGGGAATGAGAATCCCTATAGTGTATGTCTAGTGAGATTAGACATGAGTTATGATGAGTATGAATCGGCATGAAACCGATGTGTAACCTAAGAGGGAGTGAGTTCCCTAGGTGATTTTATTTGAGAATAATAGATGGAGTGAGTTCCATCCTTTGGAGTTGTATGTTATGTGTTTTAAATTGAGCAACAATTTGAGTAAATGAAGCCACAAGTATGGAATACCTAGGTAAAGTAGTGAAGCAATGAGAATGACAAATGACCTAAGTACTAGGAACTAGAGATTAATTGAAACGAATTGTTTCGTGAATATGACTAGAAAGAGTAAAAGATAGAAAACAAAAATGTTTGACTATCTGATTGTTTGAAACTGACGTGGGAGGTGGAACTTGATCTGCTAGCGATCAAGGGAAACCGAACACAAATTGGGTGGAAGGATAGTTCAACACTGATGCTGATCACATCAGGGTTAGATGATTCCTGAAGCTCCCTATAGTGGTCACAAGTAATCACGCTAAGAAAGATACAGCTACCATAAATCTGATTTGGAGTTGTGTGATGTTTTAAAAAGAATTTTCAAACAGATTTTGAAAAAGAATTTCCTTCAAGTATGAAGATGGAAATGAAACTGGTTTGAAACCGCTATCACCCGCCGATGGCTGAGCCTTAAGTCTTGATGACCGGTAGAACGGTGGGCGTGTATTAGTTTTGAAACCATTGCACCGTACGTGCGGCGGTCCTAAGTGACCGGTTGGGGCGGTGTCAGTGTGTGATTTTTCCAAAGGCAGCGGGACGGGGAGAGTACCCTGAGAAGTTCCTGTGTTGAGTGAGTCAACCAGAGTGCCAGAGGATATGTATATGTGTAACGTTTTGATCAGAACCGAAGGGACCGTGGGCCAGAGAGAGTAAGTGCCCATTTGTCATGAAACGGCCGTGAACCAGAAAGAGTAAGTGTTCAACGTGACCGGTACCTGAGGGATCAGTAGTATATCACTCAACATGGATTCGAGGACTGTAGTGCCTTCTTGTCTTCGGACCGATTCCATGGAGAGAGTAAAAAGAGTATTTTTGATTGCTATACATGCTGTGATATGTGTGTGGTATGTGTAGTATGAAATGAGACTGACTTGTGGAGTCAGTAGGGTTATACATGTACTATAACCTTGGCATTGAATGCCATGAGAGTAACCACCTAGATTCATCAACTTTGAGGACAAAGTTCCTAAGGGGGGTAGATTGTAATACCCCGGATCTAAAAATGGCGATTAAATTACTCTAATATGATTATAAAAGGCCTAATGGTGCCTAAAGAGTATTGGTAAAAAGAATAAAACCAAAAGAAAAGAGAAAACGCTTGAAAAGCGAAAAACGCTAAAATGCGCGTTAAATGAGTATAAGAGATATATGATCTCGAGAGGGTCCGAGATGGATTCCTAAGGCTTAGTTAGGCCTAATAAGTATACGGGAATGATTCCCGAAGAAAACGAATCCAAATAATGGATTAAAACGATAACGGAGTTTTAAAGCACGTTTTTCGAGGAAACCCGAAAACGTGACTTTAAGTGGTCAAATGGACCCGTAAAAATTATAGTTGATTATATAACTATAATTAAGTATTAATGGAAGCTTAATAGCCATTAAAAATAAAGAAACGAGAAAAATCCGAAAAACGGGCCCGGTTAGTGAATAGTGTCAAACCGGGTAAAATAACAAGCGTTTTCTGTCAGAAACCGAAAAACGCTCCTGGCTAAATAACTAGTGGGGGCCGGTTTTTAATAGTCCCTCACACACTCACACACAAATAAAGGAAGAAAGGAAAAAAAAAAGAGAAGCAAATAGTAAAAAGTGTAAAAGTAATAAGTTACTTTTCTCTTTTCTCTCACCTCATTTTCCTTCTTCTCATTTGAATTCCTCACCTCTCTCATCCGTAGCTCCCCTCCTCCTTCCTCCTTGGGCGATTTTGAGCTGCAACAACAACAACAATGGAGTTCTCTCTTTCTCTTCATGCCCAAGCTTTGTTTAAGCTCCAAACTCAAAAATAACCACATATTTGTGATCCTCACCTCACCCTCTATCATTCTCTCTTTTCAAAACTCGAAAATGGTGGGTTTCATTTTCGTGGGTGTTGCCCATTTGAGGAGAAAAGCACACCATTAGGTAGCTTGAAGCTCCCTCTTTCTATCAAGGTAAAAATATCCATGAAAAAGTCTTGTTTTCTCCATCTTATGCCTTGGCCGATTTTGGTCTCTAATGGAGCCTTGTTTATTCTCTTCTATGAGCATTGTTTCAATCCCTAAAAGCTTGGAGGGAGTCACTCTTTGATTCTTGACCAAAACCCATCTTAGGGTTTTAAGGTAATCACACATTTTAGAGCTTTAAGCATTTCTAATTTATGAGCTTAAGTGTTTCTACTTGAACTCATCTCTTGCCTTGTATATTGAATGGGAGATGGGCAATTTCTTGACCTTTGGCGATTTCCAAGCAAGATAAAAGAGAAGAGAAAGAAGAGGAGTGAAAAGAGTAAAGGCTTGTGAAGTTAAGGTAAACAAATTTACCTTGGAGCCTAACTTAATGCTTTAGGTATTTTGGGAAGGGTTAAATTAATTAATGAACCCTAACATGTAATGACATGTGATTTGTTGAGATGAGGAAGAGTTGTAGTAGTGCTTGATGCACTTGCGAATTAATGCTTGATTTAAGAGCCAAGGAGCTTTGCATTTAATGATGTATGTATTGTGTTACCTTTGGAGGAATTAATGAGTATTGATGGATTTGTATGTGTGCTGATAGAACCCTTGTGGTTTGGCTAGCTTTAGGATGAATGATGTGAGGAAATGAGCTTTGGGTAATGTTAAGAGATGTAGCCAAGTTATGGCGAAATTTGTGTAGAAATTTAAGTGGATTGCGTATGGTTGTGAGTAAGTAATGACCTAGAGAAACTAGGTGTTGATGGTGGTTGTTTTGGCTTAGAAAATCACCATGGGAATACTTGTTTAAAGAGAGGAGATTGATGCTAAAATCTGTAGCAAGAACTTGTGTGAATGCCTAAGAAGCTTTAGGAAAAAGGAATGAGAATTTTAGGCTTTAAGAGTGAGTCATGGAACTTGGTATGAGGTGTGCCCTATCTTGGAAGTTTTGGAATGGTTAAATGAAGAGAGAGCAATAATGCAAGTATCAAGAGAGGTTAGAAAATGCACAAGTGTGCATTAGTGCAAAAAGAGGGTGCAAATTTGTGATTTTGGGCAAGAATTTGAGTAAGGGTTTAACCCATGATTTGAAGAGTTTTAGAGCATGTTTTAAGGTGATTAAACATGGGAAAACTTGTGGAAAGTTTATGGAAAGATTAAGGGTGGTTTAAGGATTGATTTGGAGTGGAAAAATCAAGTTTGGAGCAGGTTTAGCAGGGTCCGGGACTTGGTCCTTGGACAAAGTCCCGGACCACACCTAAATTAAGGCCGAGAGTGCAAGAGCTGCTTTGGTCCGGGACTATACTCCAGGACAAGGTCCCGGACCATGTGTAATTTTCACCCGAGAGTTAAGTTTGCAATTGGTCCGGGACTTAGGGTAAGGACCAAGTCCCGGACCACCCCCAGAAACCTACAGAGAGTGTTTTAAAGGTTGTAAATGATGGGGGTTTGAATGTTAATGATGTTATAAGATGTTAAGGCCTTGTTTGGTGAGATGTAAAGGCCCTAAGAAGTGTTAGAAAGTGTTAGAAGTGTTTGAGATGTGAGAGCTTAAAGTAACAAAAGTGAAACCGAGATAACGGGATAACGGGGTAACTACGGGAATAACATTTAATTATGTTCCGTATGAGTTTAGTATTAACAATAATGTTTGAAACATTATCAGAGGATCGTGTGCGACCCGAGCAAGGTGAGATGACACGGTAAAAGTAAAATTCCGGTGAAAGGTATGATTTTCTCATGCCCCGTATGCTAACCGAGTTACTCTGATTTGTGTGTTTGTGTGCCGGCTTAATCAAGATTAAAGCATGAAAATAATCCCTTGTTTGATTATGCATGCATTGTTGTATGTTGTATGAGCTAACATACTTGTATGCCGGTGTGGTCTAACGTAGTGCATAGACCGACTCTTAGTGAGTAATGATTGACTAGAAACCCGTTGAACGGGTAGTCACATAACCAATGGAAGTATGCAAACACACATAAACTATCGATTTAAGTGTAATGATAACGCAAACATATAAACTCCCTAGAATGTGAGGAGATGTACGGGTTGAGTAAATACCCGATAACGGTTAGGAAACCTTATTGCAACAATCCACGAAATAAATATGAGTGGAGGGATAAACGAACCTCCATCGAGAGGATCGAAGTTAGTCCAATAATGTAAACATATAAGAAAGGTAAAAGAGACCTAAGGGACTATGTGACTCCCTTGAGATACGGTCGACCTCTTATATAAGGATTTTACCCGGTATAAGAAAATATCCAAATGTATAAGCATATGATTGTGAGGGTAACCCTTAAACCTAAGATTACCCGAATTTAAGGAAAGTTCCCAAAGTCATTAGAAACATCGAGAATGATGCTTCTTGACTAATATACATGATATTATTATAACTCCGAGAGAGGAGTGTATGGGAACGAGAGTAGTCCGAGAGTAGTCGGACCTAAGTAAAAGAGATAGGAACTAAGAGAGAGTTCCGTGAGCTAGTTGAACCTTCCCACCATGCTAGACCCAGAGTAGGGTCGAAACCGGGGAAGTAAGACTATGCTAGAGAGCCATGAGTTTTGGCTTAAGTATGTAATAAGAGTAACAAGCGTGACGTAGGAGACCTGTAGTGTCTCGAGAATCTACAAGAGCTTGAGTATGAATAACCCAAGAGTGTGGGTGAGATAATGAGTATAAATAACCCGAGAGAAAGGGGTGAGTATATGTATGAGTAACCCGAGAGAATGGGTAAGTATAAGAATGAGTAGCCCAAGAGAATGGGTGTGTATACGAATAAGTAACCCGAGAGAGCGGGTGAGGTATTGAATAAGTAAACAAGGCATAGTGAGGAATAACCCTCAATGCCTAAGAGTAACCAGTTACCACTAACAACATTGTTATGTTAGTTAGGAATCGTGTTCCGTGATTGGATGTAGATTCCTTGTGTGATATACATATATATTGTATTGCCATGATGCATGTTGTTTGATTAAAATGAACTCCATGTATATCCGACCCAAAGTAGTCGGCGTACCGCGGTTAGCACGCGGTATATGCGAATTTCATATTCAGCGTAAGCTGACCCCCTAGGGGGAACGTTTTTAGTGTGCAGGTACTTGAAGCTGACCACCGTTCGAGAGAGTAGGACGGGGACAGTTATGAAGCGTGGGTAGTTAGATCGTAATTACTTATGCATTTAAATGAGGTGTAAGTCCGAGTATGTTATCGGCATCCGTATATTGTAGACTCGGTATAGTAAAGAAGTGAAATGAGTATTGTATTTGTATGAAGTACTCGGTTGATCCAGTCCATCAGACTGTTACTGTATGTGAGATAGGCCTGGTTAGCCATATGGGTGGCTAACGGCGTTGTTTCACCCCTCGTTGTAGTTAGAGTTCCGCTGCGTGAGTAAGAGTAATTGGTGTCAAATTAAGAGGTAATGACGAGATTAACGGTTGGGGTGTTACAACGGGCCACACGAGTTTTGGCTTGACTATTGAACAACTTTCTCTTCGTTACTCGATAAGGGTGATCTTCGGGGAGAAGACGTCGATGACACATATAAATATTCTTTCCACAATGTTTTAAACGGTCTGAATAATTGTCTTCCTTGCATATGGGACATGCAATGTTCTTTTAACCGTCTAACCGGACAAGTTCCCATAAACAGGGAAGTCATTAACGGTACAGAACAACAAAGCCTTGAGCGTGAAATTCTCTCTTGCATAAGCATCATATACCAAGGTCCCCTCATTCCACAATAGCTTTAGATCATCTATTAGAGGGGCAAGATACACATTAATGTTATTACCTGGCTGCTTGGGACCAGATATCAGGAGAGATACAATGATGTACTTTTGTTTCATACACAACCACTAGGGCAAATTGTAGATCACTAGCAGAACAGGCCATGTACTGTGTTGACTACTCAACGTATCGTACGGGTTCATTCCATTAGTACATAACCCAAGCCTTAGAATCCTATCTTCATGTCCGAAATGTTCTTTGTACCGTCTGTTGATGTTTCTCCACTGAGGCCCATCTCCTGGATGTCTAAGTTTCTCATCACTTTTTCTGCCCTCTGCGTGCCACCGCAAGTTCTTTGCATCTTTTAGATTGGCAAACAACCTTTTGAGCCGAGGTATGATCGGTAAATACCACAAAAGTTTAGCCGGGGGACTTTTTCTGAGGGGATGAGGAGTCACCATCCTTGAGCTTGTATCGAGCCAAAGAGCATTTTGGACAGTTGTCTAGGTGTTCATAATCACCCCTATACAACACACAATTGTTGGGACATGCATGTATCTTCTTATACTCAATCCCCATTGGACACATCCATTTCTTCGCCTCATAAGTGGTGGTAGGGAGATCGTTCCCATCTGGAAGCATATCATGAACCAACTCGAGAAATGCCGTGAAACTCTTGTCACTCCATCCATATCTCCCCTTCAAGTTGAACAAATTCAGAACAACCGTCAATTTTGTGTACTTAATGCATGTAGGGTACAAGCCTGTCTTGGAAGCATCCAATAATCTTTGATACTCATCTGGTCTGTCGACGAAGTTATCCTCAACATTATCAAGCATATCATCCATTCGCTCGTCGTGGTAAGTCATCTCACTGTCAACATTGACTCCTATATTACTCGGGAATCCATCCGAATCATTAGTAGTATTAAAGGTCTGCTCGGTTCTTGAGTGACACCGATCGTGACTGTAGGAAGCTGAAGCATTATCTTGAATAGGTTCTCTATGAAAAGTCCATCTTCTATAATGTGGCATGAAACCACGGGTCTTCAGATGAAATTGTACGGCGTTGATGCTTGAATATTGTCTAACCATACCACAATCAACACATGGACATGGAATTTTCTCCGCCTTTGTCCTATCCTTATGTTGCACTACAGCTTTGCAAAACTCTTTCAGCATCTTGTCAAAATGTTCCCCTTTATCACCATACATCCAGTCACGCTCCATACTATATGTGCAATAGATCATAGGTGTGAGTTATAGCCTATGTAAAACTAAAATGTTTATATAATATGGTTTGTATTAAGTTGCACATGTTTATTTCTTAATGGAGCATGACTGGGATGATTGTCAAGTAGTCTAGCCTAACTTTAAGGTTACAAACACAAAATAAACTAGCATTTTAAATTGAACAAATCGTTGCACTTCTAAAACAGAAACCGGTGTTAAAAACAATATTACGAATACTTTTCTACAATAAATTCGGCATGACCTTTGCATAATTGTACACATCCCGTGCTTGTTATTCAGCACTCACCAAAGTCATCACAACCACAAACATTCCAACAATGGAAGCAACCCAACTAAATCCAAATTCATGTCATCAAACCACATTTAAAATAAATCAATTCTTTCCTAGCTAATTGAAAAACAATTGCAAATTCAGATCATCAAACCAACATTTTCGAACCACGTTCTCACTAGCTAATTAGCAACAATAATCAAACCATATTTTCAATTCTCCACTGTATTAGTTCAAACCTGTAACACCCCTACCATTAATACATGCTTACCGTCCAATCTCCTTACACGTCAGATATACGCAGCGGATACTTACTTACATACAATGGGTGATACAATGCCGTTAGCCACCCACGTGGCTAACAGGCTACTATTACTGCTTACAGCATCGGTCTGATGGACCGGAATCCCGAGTATTACATATCTACCATATATATTTCATACACCAATACACGCTACATTCTTTCATTCGATACAATACTTCAAATACCATACAATATAATCCACATACCGAGTTTACTAAGAACCTTATACAAATATACTACCTCTTCAAAGTTCATACGTACTCACTACGAGACTACTTACTACCCGTTCCTCACAAACTACTTACTCCTAATTACAAAGGTGTGCCTCCGGTCTCTTCCTTGACCATATTCTATTCGGGTACCTGCACAAAAAAATGTCCCCCGAAGGGTCAGCTTTCGCCGAGCATGATAACCGCATACCCCGCGTACTAGTGAGGGTACGCCGACCACTTGGTCGAATACATGCGGTTCATTTTCATACAAGCATACATGCATACATGCTCTTACACACAGTATAATAATACTTACATAACATACATACATACAATTCATTACATACAAGGATTACGATATAACCATTCAATACTCACTTACCTTCTTCCGAATACACATACTTACTACATACACAAAGTACAGTTCTTGTTAGCTTCATTGTTCCACCCGGGTTAATCGGGTGGAGATTACTCTTTTACTCGTTACTTCATACATACACATACATACACATACATACTTACAGATCCATACTTACTTACTCTTACTCTTACTCAAGTTAAGTCGTCGGGACCTCCGGCCCTGGGGACTACACCGTCCCACCTCCGGGATTTACTTGACTCACTAATCCGGGATGCTACCCATTTAAGGGATTTGGGCCGCGGACCAGTTTAAGAGTCAGGAATTGCAGCCAACCTCTCGTGACTCCGCATCCTCACGCGTGGCCGAAGCTATATCGGACTTGTACTCATTCCAATTTACTCACTTAAGTTAGGAGTTAGATAGTTAAGAATTAGCACAAGTCAACATCCAAGCCACAATAATACAATGCACATATACATATACATACGAGGTACAATACATTACACAAGTACAATACTAGGTTCGAATACCATTCATCATCATTCATATATTTCATGAATTATACAAACTAGTGCTCAAGACAATAAATATCAAGCACAACATAAGTCAAGCACAGGTAAGTGCAATATAGTCCGATTCATGCATTTATCTTATTTAGGTGGTCAAAGCACACAAATCGGGGTAACCAGATTAGGATACAGGGCATGAAGAAATCATACCTTTCACCGTTGTACTTGTATCCCAACGTTCCTCCGGTATTCACAATTCAAATCCTATTATATACATACAACCGAATAATTAATCTAACTATCATTAACTTAATTCGGTTACCCTTACGCTTCCTAACTCATACTTACTAGGTCTTCACATTCCTATACTTACATTTTATTTACTTACTTTTAATTACTTAACAATGGTTTACTTACACACATATGCACATATGTATAGGTGGGTATACATATACATACATACATACATATACTAACCATAGTCTTATAGTTTTTTTTTTTTGTAAATTTTGACCCGACCGAACTTGCGACCGACCTTGCAAGTTCGGTCCGAGTCAGTAGGTTACATCGGGTGAAAATTCCAGGGCCGACCGACCTTGCAAGTCCGGTCCCAAGGTCGGTCCATTCCAGTAAGTTACTTAGTGGAAAAATTTTAGCCCGACCGACCTTGCAAGTCCGGTCGCAAGGTCGGTCCATTCCAGTAGCTTACTTGACGGAAATTTTTCTGGCCGACCGAACTTGCATGTCCGGTCGCAAGTCCGGTCGATTCCAGTAGGTTCCAGACGGGAGAATTTTTCTGGTCCGACCGAACTTGCAAGTCCGGTCGCAAGTCCGGTCGATTCCAGAAGCTTTCCCGTCTTTGTAAATCTGGGCTCGACCGAACTTGCAAGTCCGGTCGCAAGTTCGGTCGGGCCCAGTATTTGCATTTTTACTTCTGTTTTCAGTCCCATACTTTACCCATTGTTTCTCCAATCTTCTTACATGTAATTTCACATGTTTAAACACTACCTAGGCCCTTCAAATTGCCTTATTTCACCCACCAAATGCTTTACTAAATCCATCAATCCACTTACACAATTTCATCACTTCCCTTCCACACTTACAACAGTTTTTCATCCTCCAACGCTACAGATTTTTGCTCCTATTTCCCCCATGTATATTCTCATCTCCCAATGCCATTTCCAAAGCCTACAATGTATTACCTTACCCTCCAATTCATTCCCAAGCCACTACCATATCTATACCCAAGTCCAACACTCTTGTCATCAATTCTTCCACACTAACTCTTCCTAACTTCTCCAATGTATCTCTATACACTTTGTTACAGATTTTTGGGTTCTTATTTCCTCCATTACTTCCTCAACTAATGCTACCCCTAGTAGCCAAATACATCCATTCACTTCCTAGTTGCAACCCATTAACAAATCACCCCCAAATCTGTTACAAGCTACTAAACGCTCCCATTATACTCTCCACATACACCTAGTCACTACCTAGGTTGTTTCTCATCTTGAACACTTAAGTCCTCAAATTCCTAGATAAAATTTGACATAGTCTCCCCTATATTATTAACATTCTCCACATGGTTTCTCTCACACATTAACATCATCTCACCTGTTTATACACAACATCAATATACAAGCTCCCATACACATTTACCAATACTAAAACACTACTAAAAATTCCTGCACTCAACAACCCAATACCCAACTAAGTTTCAATACATTTTACATGTTTTTCAACGGTTTTAAGCACTTAGATTCTCCTGCACAAGACATTACTACACAATACCATTTCCATTACTCATTTCAAACTTCTAAAAATCTGTTACATCCATACATATACAAGGCTACACAAAGGAGAGTATCCTTACCGTGTTTCTCTTCTAATTTCTTTTCTTCCTCTTGCTTCTTCTTTTCCTCTTTCTCCACCGGTTTAGAAAACACAAATTCTCTACTCTACAACCCATATACATACACATTTCAATACACTAAAAACTAACCCTAGCTATTCTTAAACTTTAAGTAGGTTTTAGGGTTTAGAATTCTCATTACCTTGCAAGGGTGTAAATGAAGCTTGGTGTAATACCCCAACCCGAATTCCAATAAACTGAACGGCGGTCACTCCCAAATAAAATACAACTGCAGTGGAAATAAATACAACAACCGGGCGGTATTACAATGCCGTTGGCCACCCTTGTGACCAACAAGGCTAAGTCCAAATACAATCCTCAAATGTCACGGTCTGGAATACAGATACAACCCGAGATACTAGGAATCAAACTCAAGTAAAATACTGAAAAAAATATTAACTAATAGTAGACTCCCAAGCTTGGTCTACCCCACCTACACTCAGTGTGGTGATCTTTAAACTTCAGGTACCTGAAAAATGGGGGTGCCCCCAAAGGGGCTCAGCAAACAATGCTGGTATGGAAAACGTGCAGCCCATCGTCTACCGGGCCACACCAACTACTTTGTCGAACACATGCAGTTCATTTTTATAAAGCTGTAAACAAGCATATCTGATGATAACAAGTATCCAACAAGGACAATAATGTCACATAGAACAAGACACAGAAGGTCGAGTTAGCTGAACTGAAATTCTTTAATGTAGTCGGTCCACACAATGGGACTGACAGGTATAACTGAATATCTTAAATAGTGGAGGTATAGTGACCTCGTTAAGATTGAAAGGTTGGGTATAAAAACCCCAGGAGATAACGTAGTTAAACCCTGAACTGAGAGGCGTGGGAAATGAATCCCACTAGAGGAATGAAGTCTTCCTCAAACTGAACTGAGGGCATTTGAATCCCGGAAGGAATAGAGTCTTCCTCCCAACTGAATGTTCCGTCGCGACGTAGTAGGAGACGACCTGAGACAGGTACAACTCCTGTAGCATGCATGGCCAGATCCAACTGGGCTCCTCGTTCTCGAAGTATAGAATTGTAAGTGTCATATAAAGACGTTAAACAAGAACACAATGTATTGTCAATTATCACGTTTAGGATAATGACGTTTGTTATAAAGTGAAGTTAGTGAGAGACTTGAGTACAAGTCCTCGGTATACTGAAACGCAGGTATTTAATCCACTGGTATAGTAGTGTTTGTATGCGTGGGACATACACGTTGTAGTCAGCAACATTCACGCACATAAAATAATACACAGTGTGCAAGAGTAAAACAACAGTTTACATTAATTATCTTGGTCGTTATTTCAAACAACAGATAGCACACAAGCCGGTGTAATCCGGTAGAAAACAGGTTGCAAGAATCCCATACCGTTCACCGTAGACTGTACTTGTATTCCCGGTCAACGTCTGGTCAAACAAAGTCCTAGAATAGGATTAACTGAGAGGGTTAATTTATGTTACCCTTATATAATAATTCTATTGGATCTTTAACAAATCTCGTATTTGTTATTTCATGTGAGGTTTATTTCTTTTAATTACCTCATGATTTAATGTATAACTTATTTGTTATTCCTTTTGATTTATTATAAATCCTTTAATGCACATATATGTGTTTATTGCATTTGTTGTTTATTTTATTGTCTAGGTGACATAACAACTTTAATTTCTTAACTATATTTATATGTCATACATAGACATAAATTCTTAATTATTATTCTCCTTTTAACCATAAATAATATTTATTGTTTATCTTTAATTCCTTATAACATGTAAGCCATAGTTTAATTCCATAATTCCTTTAATAAAATTCTTTCTTCTAATCCTCAAATATCCATATAGGACCTATATTTATTTAAATCTAAATTCTTACTTGTATTTCGGTTATTTACAAAACAACCACATTAATTCATAAACTTTACATTTAAATTCTAATCTCTATATAACATAGTTTTAATTCCTCATCTATTAAATTACAAAACTACCACTAAATTTTGGACATAACTTATAATATTATAACTTTCAAAATAACTTAGCCCCTAAATCTCGGCATATATTTATATACTTTCATAATTGCAATTTACCACAAAATCTTATAACTTTACATAATGCCTTATAAACTATAGTTTTAATTTTAATTCTCCATAAATGCCGAATATATATATATAAATTCTTAAATTACCAAACTAACCCCAAAGTAATTCGGCTGTCATTTATTTTCCTTAATTACATTTTCACCCCAAAACTTTATATAGTATCTTAATAACTTATAACTAAAGTCTAAATATTAATCCTCAAAATTTCGAAAGTGAATCAATGATTCTCTTAATTATCAATTCGCCCACTAATAATTTAAACTTTCATACAACTTTTATAAATTACATAATAGCCCAAAACTTATAAAAGTTATTTTAACTTGTTTAAATTATCTAAAATTCATAAACTTAATTCCTAACCTTATATTATATCATAATTACACAAATACCCCTTTAGCTCTCGGCTTTCACAATATTCACTAAACTTTGTAAAAATTACATTTAAGCCACATAACTTAATTAATTAGCCATTTAAGCACTAATAAATATTTTTAACTCAAACTTTATGATATAAGTTTATATACCTAAGTAGGTCATTAATACCTATTTATCAATTAGTACATTCGGCCATATTTATTTGGTGACCATATAGTATATAAAAGTGGACTTATATGTCATAATAATTATACATAAATTCATAGGAGTTATATAACTCATGTAAAAATTATTGTAATGTCTTATATAATTCTTAGCTCAAAAATAAGCATTTTTGCCCTTGATAATTCGGCTTGAATTAATATGTGACATAACTAAATTTTGTGACACAAAAATGTGTCTTAAGGTAAATATTTTCTATATAAGTTATAGATTGTATTTTTGGCATATAATACCATATAGTTTCGGTCTTAATAAACCTAGGAGATGTACATAATTTTTGTATAATTTTTAGAAGCTTAACAAAGCTTATAACATAAAGATTTACTAGTAAACTTACTTCTTAACAAAGGTGGTTAAAGTGCTTGAACTCCTCTTGAATCTCCAAGCTTTCTCCAAGGGAATTTTGATGCTCCACTTCGGTTATATACAAGTGGTGAAGGAGTTTAGGAGTTAGATCTTGAATAAAGATCTTAAGTAGATTTGTAAGTAGTTTTAAAAGAATTTACCTTAAGCTTTTCTCCTTATAATTTCGGCTCACTAATGGTGGATGATGAACAAGTTTTCCTTCATGAAAAATGAAGAAGAAAAGAGCCTTAGAAGAGATTGAAATCGGTTACACAATAAAATGTGCTTTAAGGATTTTCAAGCTTGAAAACTACCTTAAGATAACCTTGAGATGCTCCTTGGTTTAATGTTGGTTAGGACAACCTCCTTGGATAACTAATTGATGCCGAACCCTTGTTGATATGCTAGGAAGAGTTTTGCTTCAAGGTTTGACAAGAAATGCTAGGAAATTACCTTAAAGATGAAGATAGAAGTTAAAACTCCATTAATGGACTTAAGAGCTTCAAAGGAAGAAGATGAAGCTAGAAGAGAGAGCTAGGGAGCCTTACCAATTCGTGGATGAAGAGGGCAAGGAGAAGAATGAGACTCACGAATTGTATAAGGTAAGAAAATGCATTTGGAATTTGATTTTTGCTTTGTCAATTTTTAATGTCAAATGACTTTACTTTTCCTTAGTTTATTACATGGTTTATTGGCTCAATAAAAGCCTCCTTTCCAGCATAATTTCGTGCATGTGGTGTGTGACAAGGCAAGAGTTGGAAAGGAAATAATTGTGAGCTAGAAGACAAGGTAATTTAGGTAAGTTATTCTTTTGATTTTTCTAAGTTAGGCTTGTCTTCTTCCTCCCTTGTAGAGTCACGAATTCAAGGGTCAAATGGGGTGTCTTAATTGACATTGAAGAGCCAAGGACAAGCATGTTAGGTCACATGGAAAAGAAGGAATCTAGAAAAGTGAATTCTAGATCTACTTTTTGCTTTTTCTCATTTGTTTTTGTTCTAGCTCACATGGCCTTATTCCATGGCCTAATTTCGACAGCTTGCTGGTCATATGAGACCTACATACTTTGACATTAAGTAATATAACACATGGGAAGGTGAGTCACCATGTTCTATGCCTTTTACAAACTTTTAATGCAATTTTTATACTAGTTTTTGCTCTCAAAATCGGCCCCTATAGAGAGTCTTGTTGACTAGTCACACCAACTGATTTAGAAGGTCATTTTAACCCTATTTAAGATTACCAATTCGTGGCATGTCAAAAACTACAAGGCAATTGCGTAAAACGCGTTTTCGTGACACCCGAAGGTGTGTTTTTGTGCTCTAAGGAAATTTTGGGAAACAATTGTTTTTATGAGTTCCAAGTGTTTGTAAACACTTATTATAGTAAATAAACATATACTAAGATGTTACATTGGGTTATATGGGGTTACATCCACCCGTGACATAATTTACGGGCCATCGGGACACACCCGGGCAAAAAGGAGCGCTAAGAAATCCTCCTATGGGTTTTGCTGAATTTTGAGAAACCACTTCGTGGGTTCTCTTTATAATGGTTAATAATGATGTTAGGAACTCAAGGAATTAATTTTATAGGAGTTCGTGCCACCTCGGCACTCCTCCGGACTTTTCGTGCTTTAAGGAGCGGGCGTGAGCACTCCCGATTTTGCGTTTTTGACTGAATTTAGCTTAGGGAATATATTTGTATATTCATATAATAATTGTATGACCATTTGGTTTGAATATTAGAGGGTCATACAAGGTCATGTTTGACCATATGCTTCTAAGGCATTTTAGCGTTTATGGAGAAACGACTATTTTTACGTAACGTTTTCATGCATGGGTTTGCATGCGTACGTGAAATGATTCATATTTGGATTATATTCCAATAAATAATGATTTAATAATATTATTTAGATTTGGGGTATTTCAATCTACCCCCCTTAAAAAAGGACTTCGCCCCGAAGTCTCATATCTAAATTATAAGGTTGTGGGGAATCAAGTTCCACTAAGTATCCACAACTCAATCTAGTTTTTAGGGATCAAGTCCCAAGTCTCTATATTCCTAAGTTCACAGTGTACATCAAACACAACAGGAATACTTTGGAACAATATAGTGTGATGTAATAACACAGTCACTTTTCATATCTAATAGTGCACAAAGTACATTCAAATACAGTGTTACACAAGAACACATACAAGACAAAGTGTCGCTGAGATATACTGAACAGTGTTACACAAGAACACATACAAGACAAAGTGTCACTGAAATGCACAAAAGTGCAACAACTGAAATGCCCAAAAGTGCAACAAAATGCATACTAAATTCACAAATGAAAAAGGCTCTACCCCCCAAAAAAAGAGGGGTACGCCCCGTACCCTAGACTAAAGTGTCTATCGGTGAATAATGAGGGAAACTTCGCTCGCATATCAGCTTCTAGTTCCCATGTGGCCTCTTCCACATCGTGGTTGACCAAAGAACTTTACGAGACTCACAGATTTGTTTCGAGTATCTCGTGTCTTTCTGTCTAAGATTCGTTGCGGTGTTTCCACATACCGCATTGTTGGTTCTAATGAGAGTGTCTCAGGTTGTAGAACATGAGAAGGATGAGGCATGTATTTCTTAAGCTGAGACACATGAAAAACATTGTGTACTTTGCCCAACTCAGCTGGCAAATCAAGTCGATATGCCACAAGGCCCACCCGCTCTATGATAGCGTAGGGTCCTACAAATTTCGGGCTTAGCTTGCCCTTTTGCCCAAATCTGAATACACCCTTCATGGGTGATACTCGTAGAAATACCTGGTCGCCAACTGCGAACTCAAGGTCTCGTCGCCTCTCATCAGCATATGATTTCTGTCTGTCTTGTGCTGCTTTCATGTTACTTCTGATTTGTTGTACTTCTGCCTGGACTTGCTCTAAGTACTCAGGCCAATGATGACGGTCTCACTAGACTCGTCCCAGCACAATGGTGTGCGACATGGTCTGCCATATAAGGCTTGAAAGGTGACATCTGTATAGAGGCGTGATAGCTGTTATTATAAGCAAACTCGATGAGATGTAGTCTATCTATCCAGCTGCCCTGGAAATCCAAGGCACATGCTCGTAGCATGTCCTCTAAGGTCTGAATAGTCCTCTCTGACTGACCATCTGTCTGAGGATGAAATGCTGTGCTAAGCTTCAACTCAGTGCCAAGTGCCTCGCGAGTAGCTCGCCAGTATCGTGAGAGAAATCTAGTGTCTCGATCTGAAACAATAGTCTTAGGTACTCCATGATGTCTGATAATCTCCTGTTCAAATAGTTCTGCTAACTTTGGCACTTTCCAAGTGTCTTTCATGGAATAAACCTAGCAACCTTAGTCAGTCGATCAACAACAACCCAAATCATATTAAGGCCTCCTCTCGTAGGTGGTAGTCCCACCACGAAGTCCATGGAGATATCATAAAACTTCCACTCTGGAACTGGCATAGACTGTACCATACCTCCTGGTCGTCTATGTTCGAATTTCACTTTCTGACAAGTGAGACATCGAATCACATACTCTGTCACGTCGCCCATCATACCACTCCACCAGAAATACCTCTTCAGATCTTTGTACATCTTAGAAGCTCCTGGATGGACAGATGTGGAAGAAGTGTGGGACTCTCGAAGAATATGCTCCTTTATATCTGTGCTGTCTCTGGGAATACACAATCTTCCCTTCAATCTGATTAGTCCATCATCATGTAGCTGAAACTCATATTTACCACCCTCAAATGTACCGTCAGACAACTTCTGACTGATCTCCATCATTCGCTGATCACTCTGCTGTGCTCTGCGTATGTCGTCCATAAGACTCGAGCTAGCCACAATGGCATTTAGAGAATGTGCTCGTCGACTAAGTGCGTCTGCTACAACATTAGCTTTCCCTTCTTTGTACTGCAAATCAATGTCATAGTCCTTAAGAAATTCAACCCATCTTCTTTGTCTCATGTTTAACTCCTTCTGGGTGAATACATACTTCAAACTCTTGTGATCCGAATATACGGTCATCTGGACACCATACAGGTAGTGGCGCCAGATCTTCAATGCAAAAACAATAGCTCCAAGCTAAGTCATGTGTGGGATAGTTTTCCTCATGTTTCTTCAACTGTCGGGAAGCGTAGGCGACTACCTTCCCATTCTGCATGAGTACACACCCTAATCCCCTGCCTGATGCATCACAGTAAACTTCATAACCCTCTGTGCCTTCAGGTATAGTCAAAACTGGTGCTGATGTCAAAGCATTCTTCAAAGCTCGAATGAGGTCTCACATTCAGTAGTCCATGTGAAAGGTGCGTCCTTCTTCATTAAGCTGGTCATAGGTTTGGCTATTTTGGAGAAGTCTCTGACAAACCTTCTGTAGTATCCTGCTAAACCAAGGAAACTCCTGATGTCCGTAATGTCTTTGGCCTAGGCCAAGTGCAAACTGCTTCTATCTTTGCTGGATCCACTGCGATCCCAGCATCAGAGATAACATGTCCTAAAAAGGAAACTCTGTCCTCAAAACTCACATTTGGAGAACTTAGCATAAAGCTGGTTCTCCCTTAAGATCTCAAGTACATGTCGGAGGTGACTCTCGTGCTCTTCCTTAGACTTTGAATAGATGAGGATGTCATCGATGAATACAACCACGGTCTTATCCAACTGCTCTCTGAATAATCTGTTCATCAAATCCATGAAGACTGCAGGTGCATTTGACAAGCCAAAAGGCATAACTGTAAACTCATAGTGGCCATACCGTGTTCTGAATGCTGTCTTTTCTATGTCTTGCTCCCTGATGGGTATCTGATGGTAGCCTGATCTCAAATCGATCTTCGAAAACACTTTTGCTCCTCTCAACTGATCAAACAAATCATCAATCCGTGGTAGTGGATATTTATTCTTCACGATACTGCATTAAGCTCCTGTAATCAATACATACGAAGGCTTCCATCCTTCTTTTTCACAAAAAGCACTGGTGCTCCCCAAGGAGATACGCTAGGTCGTATGTATCCCTTGTCCAATAAATCTTTCAACTGCTCCTTCACTCAGCCATCTCGCTGGTGCCATACGGTACGGTCCTTAGCTATGGGACCGGTACCTGGTAGTAATTCGATGGAGAACTCTACCTCTCTGGTGGCGGTAAGCCTGGAAGTTCCTTAGGAAAAATATCTGGAAATCGACACCACTGGCATATGGATCAAAATCAGGTCGTGCTCTACATCCTGAACATAGCATAGGTAACTTCCTTCTGCTTCCTGACGTGCTTGTACATGGACATAGCAGATATAACTTTTATCGACGGTGCTCTAGGGCTCTGACGGTAAGATACTGTCGCCCCTGATGGGCTCTTAAGTAGTAGTCTGCGCTCTGCACAAAGAATGCGGCCTCTGTGCCGCCCCAGCCAGTCCATCCCGGCTATAACATCGAATCCTAGACCTCTGAACTCAATAAGGTCAATAGGAAATTCCTCCTCCTTAATGCTGATAGTGGCTCCTCTATAAAGACGAGTGCAACTGATCTTCTCCTTAGACGAGAGTGCCACCTTAAAATCAGGTAACTCTACAGCGTCTAGCCCCAACTTCCCCACAAGAGAAGGCGAAACGAAAGTATGTGAGGCTCCGGAGTCGAAAAGTACTAATGCATCCACTCCATTTCTTGTATCTTGGTAGGTCTTTGAGTAAGGATTCCAATCCTTTCCTAAGCACATCATTTTCAGCTTCATTTTTGATCCTCCTGGAAATTCTGGAGTATAGAACCCTCCTGGTCCTGCTCCCAATTCCTGACATTTTCTAATGATTGCAATTTGTGTCTCTGGTGTTAGGGATCCTTTGAGTAATATCAAACCTGGTTGGATAACCTTACATTGTTCGTTCTCTGGTTCTTGTACTTTGATAATGGTTTCCTCCAGGGAGGGCGGTGAGGGGATAGGAAAGCATATATTATAGCTTCCTACGTGGTTTAAATTTTACTAGTGAGTCCTACTAATTATTTCCTACTCAATTAGGCAATCAAGGCATGCAAGCACTCATTCACATCATCCAATGCTCAGTAACAGGTTCACATGGTTTAGAAATACCTGGGTTGGTAGAAGGACCAGCCTCATCTGAGCGGTCCATGACATGCAGGGCGGGTCCCGATGCTGGGCCTTTGCCCTTATACCCCTGAGCCTGGTTTGTTGGTGGAGGGCGAGTATCGCTAGCTCCATTTTTAGGGCCGGTGTTTGGCTTTGCTCCCGGGCGGTAGTTCCTGCTCTCCGGGTTTCGGATACACTCGAAGGCACGATGCCCGAGTATCTGACAGTAGCGGCACATGACTTTCTCCCCTTGGCAGTCTACGCCGGGGTGATCCTTTCCACATTGCTTACAGTTGAAACGGCGGACATACTTCTGGCCCGTGTTTGAGCCATGTCCAGAACCTAATACAATTAAGGTTAATTAGTGGAGAAGGAGAAGGAGGGCCTTCTAATGGTGGTCTTGAAGCTCCAAATGCTCCATACCCATGGAGATGAAAGTTGTTGTTTTCGATTTTTGAAAAGATAGGAATGTAGCTCTTGATGAGAGGATTCCAATGGTGGTATTTTTATAATTTTTGGAGAATGTTTGATGGAGTAACAAGAGGAGAGAAGTGAGGTTTTGTGTGTGGTTCTTCAAACCTCCATAGAAATCGCATGGGGGAGGAAGGAGAAGAAAGAAAAGAGAGTGAGGGAGGAGGTGAGTACGTGAGTGAGGGAGGAGAATGGGTAGGAGAGAGAAAATAAAGTGAGGATGGGGGTTACTTTATTGTTTTTGTTTGTTTGTAAATTAGAAGGGGTGAGTGAGTGTGTGAGAGAGGGGGTAGGGGCCGGTTCACTAGCACACACACACAATTTTTTCTTTTTTTAAAAGTGGACATAAGTTTGTGTTATTTATATCTCTACCCCACAACTTCCCGTTTTTGACAGTTTTTACTAATTTCTCGTTTTCTTGATTTTTATTGGTTCTAAAACCTTACTAATATTTATTAATGATTATTTAGTTGATCAAAATTGTTACGAGTCTATTTGACCCGCTTAAAGTCACGTTTTCTCGGTTACCTCGAAAAACGCGCTTTAAGGTTCGTTAGTGATTTTAATCCGTTTTAAGGATCCGTTTTCTTCGGGATTTGTTCCCATATATTATTTAGGTCTTATTAAACCTTCAAAATCCATATAATACTCTAACCGAGGTCTCGTACCTCCTATGGTTATTTAACGCTTATTTATCGTTTTCCGCTTTTAAAGCGTTTCTTTATTTCTTTTGGATTTATTTTTCCTTACTAGTATTAATTGGGTACCATTAGGCCCTTAAATACATATGAGATAAATTTTATTCCCTATATTTAAGTTTGGGGTATTTCAAAACCGGTTTAGAGATTAAAACAAAATCCGGAGTTAAAATACGTACAGTTAAAATACGTACTTGTTTTTTAAGGATTTATGGAGAGGGGAGACTGGTGCCTGAGAGGTAGGCTTCTGTGCGAGAGATGCAGCAATACCACTTCTGATATGTCTCTGCAAGGGAGCAACAAAAAATAAATTAGAAAAGAAAAGCAGCAACAAATATTTATGTAACATAATTACATATATAACATATATATTCATATATATAAACAATAAATAATGTGTAACATAAAATAAATTATAGCAATTTATGGAAGTTTGGTAACGATCTATCACAATTTCAATAATGTTGGTATGGGTTGAAGTACGTGGAGTACAAGTTGACCTAGCTAGAGAACAAACTAAAACAAATAAGGGCTTCAGTCATTTGAAAAAGGTATTATGGGTTGCATTTTTTGTGCTCACGAACTGGGCCATAATTGGCTAAAAAAATAAAAACATAAGTTGAATATATTACCGGTTCACAAGTAAAGTGTTTTCAGCCCCGTACGACTTCAATCCAGAGCAGCAGATTAGTGTTTACTCTCTACAAAGACACAAAAACACAAAATGATCAAAAAGAACCAAAATATTTCATTCAAGCATTTTATCAAGCACCTTGTGTGCACATGTAGTTTCACTAAGTTAAAACTGCATACATACACAAATTTTACACACACCACAAATTTATCATTCACATTCACATTTACAATCACAATTTCAACAATCATCACAATAAATACATAAATTTAACCTATTTTCGAACTCACCTTCCCGTAGAAGCTCGAACTGCTGCTGATTAGTGTTTATCCCCTACTGATGCTGCTATCGGAGAAGTTCGAACTGGCGCAGTGGAAGACGGAAGCGACGAGTGGGCGACATAGGAGGACACGACGGCGGCGGAACCGGATGCAGGTGGCAATAGTGGTGGTGGCGACAGTGGTGGTGGCGACTGTTTGCCGTTCGCAACAAAGGAGAAGAGAGAATACGGTGAATGGGATAATGAGCGTGATAAACTGGTTAGGGCTGGTTTAAAACACCTATTTCGCAGTTGCTTTCTAGAAACCACCAAAATAGGTCCTCGATTCTTATAAAAAAATAAGTAAGACCTATTTCGGCGGTTCCTAACTAGAAACCGCCGAAATAGGTGATCAAATAAAAAAGGAAAAATATAAAAACACCTATTTCGGCGGTTTCTAGTTAGGAACCACCAAAATAGGCCCTTTTTATTTTTTTTAATTATTTACGAGGACCTAGTTCGGCGGTTTCTGGTTAGGAACCACCGAAATAGGTTCTTGTAACACCCCAACTACAACCTTACACTTAACAACCATTTGCAGCGGAAAACATAACTCAATCTTTAGTTAAATCTTTGGTGTTACACGCCGTTAACCACCCACGTGGCTAACAATGCTAATACTTATAGAATGTATCGGTCTGATGGACCAGATTCAAGAACACTTACACAATACAATCCTGTTTCATTTCCATCAAACAATTAACATTTACCTTCCAATTGTATCGAGTATTTACAACCGATGCCGATAACAGTTTCCGTCTTACTACACCTACAATGCATAAGCAATTTAAATAACTTCCCATGTACAGATAGCTACCCCGTCCTACTCTCGAACGGCTTCCAGCTCCTTGTACCTGAAAAGGAAAAAAGGTGGCCCCCCGAGGGGCTCAGCACCTTTGCTGGTATGGTAATCGTGCAGCCTGCATGCTACCGGGCCACGCACAACTAATTATCTTCTAAGCATGCGGTTGATTATATTTAAATCATGCATGGAAAACTATAAACACATAACACACATCCAATCAATAGGATCCATACAACTCAATCAACACATCAACACTTGTTCGATCACATTATTGCGTTCTTTAATCCCTTGAAGGTTTCTATCTTAATGGAGCTAACTCCTCCCTAGACTACATTTACCCGTTTAGTTGGGTTATACTTAAATTCCTCTTATGATAACCTGGGGTTGATACCTATGACCAACATACTTAACATAACAACACATATCACACCTTAACATACATACGACATGACTCAGGGAGAGTCACGTGAGGGCTCGTGCCCCAAGACGAGAGTTGGTTATCTCTTTGGAGCCTAGAGAATCTTTCTATTCCCATGTTAAGCTCATTACAAAATAATTTATTGTTCTACTTAGAGAACGTATATTTACTTAAGATGTGTCGGATATAACATAGTTTTGAACACACCGTACACATTTAATTACTTAGATATTTCGGTCTTAATATAGAACCGTACACACTATAAACATATCCCCTAGTCCGAACGTGAGTCAGATAGATAGCCTTGGTTAAGCTTGAGGGTGATTGAAGACCAAGAAGGAAAACAACCATAACATACAGAGAGGAAGGTGAATCAAATTTATATACCAACTCCCAAACAACGCGCGACCAGAACGACCGGATTCCTCACCCCCCATTAATATATATATATATATATATATAGTTAAGAGTTCCATTATGGAACCTATCACAACCATACACCATATGGTGTTACAACCGAGTTAAACACACAAGGAAGGTAAACATACTTACATGCACAAACAACACACAACTAACTCACGCATAGCCGTGGTTAGAACATTCCCATGGTTTGGGTCGTTAAATCCAAATACCGATTTCTTATGTGATCCTAAATTTGGTTTGCTATGGTTTAACACTTTCAAGGTTAAACGATATCGGAACTAAACACGCCACATAAATGAATTACTATAAACCCATTTCATGCTTATTCTTGCAAGGTGGCAAACACACAAAAAAAACAAGTTGGCATACAAGCCGGTGTAATCCGGTAGAACACAGGTTGCAAGAAAACCATACCTATCACCAAGGTCCACTCTATTGTGCCCTCTTATGTTCCTTGAATAATCTCGAACAACTGGTAACATTACAATTGCTTTCATTAACATCGGGGTAATATGATTGTTTAACATCTAACGCCCATAGTTAACCCCGTTAACTATTTAAATAACTTCACATTTTCAACTTGTTTTACTTTCACATTTTACTACAACTTTTCACCCACATAATTGTCTTTATAACTCACCTAACATGTCTTAAACAACCATATAACATCATTACCTATCAATCCCCATCATTACATATCATTTACTATCCTTAAACAACATTTTTAGAGTGGTCCGGGACTTGGTCCTTACCTTAGGTCCCTGACCAACACTTAAACAAACTCTCGGGAAATTTTACAGGGTGGTCCGGGACTTTGTACTGACCCCAAGTCCCGGACCAAGGTGTTTGTGCAACTCTCAGCCCTTTTTTGTGTATGGTCCGCGACTTTACCCTGGAACCAAGTCCCGGACCAAAGCTACAGATTTACATATTTAGCATTTTCAAGCCTTGTTCTACTTGTTCTCTTCACCCATTGTTTACCCAAACTTCACACATGAACTTAGGCATATCCTAATACCAAAATAACACTTTGAACCTCCTTAATCATTGTCCAATCTTGTTACTCAATTTCTTACAAAATCTCTTAACACTTGTAATATTTTCCTTAGGTTTTCTAAGTGGTAGTTTCATGCCTATAACTCCAACTAACCAAAACGTTACCTTACCACCATTACCACTACTCCAAGGGCATTATTTCTCACATACACCTCCCATACACAACTCCTTCTATTTCCACTAGTTCACACTTAGACCTTCACAAGGCATTGTTTTTCCTTTGTTTACCAAAACTTGCACAAGACTTAACCACACCACATAACACAACTTTGGTGTGTTTAAAACACCCATCTAAACTCCAAATCCACCAACACAATGCCTAAGTCATCATAGCACTCAAGAACTCCTTAATTCATTTTCTTTCACCAATTTAACACTCAACAATTCATAGTACAATCTAGGTCACCAAACTTCATTTAATCACCTAAAACTCCTTGTTTACTCACCAAATTTTGACATAGCTTCTCTTGTATCACCTTACACCAAAACACATAGTTTTTTTTTCATCCTTTAACCATCAAAGACATTCATCTTCACAAGCAATGTTCTTTACACATAACTAAACCTTTAAACTACACTACATCACAATATAGTGCATAAAATTAAATTGTTTGGCACTTAGGCCCTTAAATTGCATTAATCTTAAACACTGAATTTCCCACATAATAATTGCCTTTAACCTGCAAATACACACAACATTACATATGCCCTTAATAACCTCCTTGTGGGTATTCACTAACTCATTTCCCATTGGCTCTTTAGGTTATTTATTAAGCAAATATAGCTCAATTCCCTAATACACAAAACTACATTAAGAGAGGTCATTTACCTCTTCTCTTCAAGATTTTCTCACTTGTTTTCTCTTGTTCTTTCTTGATTGAAAATCGGTAAGGAGCTTTTATCATTTGTCAATCTTCTAAACAATACACATATAAGGGTAATGAGCATTAAGCTTCATACTTAAACTCATATATATAAACCCTAAATTTACATAAGTGTTTTAAACACTAAAATGGGAGTTTACCTTGGAATTTGAAAGAGAGCTTGATTTAGAAGCAAGAGAGGACTCCTCCTAGTCCTTTGAAGATCAATTCAAGCTAAATAAAGAGAAAGATAATGCACCATTAATAGGTGAATTTTCGGCCATATATGAAAATGAAGGGAAACATGAACTTTCTTTTATTTTCCTTACCTTGAAGCAAAGGAGAACAACAAGGTGTGAAGAGATGAGTTTTTCCTCCTTCAATGGAGATTCTCCATGGCACCAAAATTGAGTTGTTGAAGATTTGAAAAGATATAAGTGAAGAGCTTGGTCTAACTAAGACAAAGGTAGTGTTGAAATTGATTTTGGAGCATGGAGCCATGAGTTACAAGTAAAAGAAGATCAAGAATGGGGGTGAACTATAGCAAAACGATTTTGAGAGGGGAGGAAGAAGGAATAAGACGGTGAGGATGAGAGGAATGAAGAGAGTGAGGTGAGAGAGTATACTTTTAAGAGATATTTTATGTTATAAAGGTAATTCCTCTTTTTTCTTCTTTTTCCTTCCTTTCTTTATTTAACTAGCGTATGGTGGTGAGTCACCACATAGAAAACCGGCCCCCTCTTTAATTAGGAAGATATTGTATGGCTTTTTTTACCATTTAATCACTTATGTTGACTTATGTCTTAAACTAGCACTATTTGAGCACTATTCACAAATTAGTGCACATAATTAAGAAATTTATGATTTCTCATTGATTTAGACTTCCTAATGTGATACCAAGTAGTACACATGTTGATTAAAGAGTAATGATGGACATTTAGCCACACAAAACTCATTTCCAAGACAATTTTTCAAAAATGTGCTTTAAGGCTCCTTAAAGCACATTTTGTGTTTTAACTTGTTTTCAAGCTTGATTTTCTTTAGCAATTGATTTAACATGTTCAATAGAATGTTAATAGGGTCTAGGAATGACCTTTAGGTCTTATACAAGGTTACACCAATTCTAGGGCAAGTATTTGCTTAAATTGACTTTATGGTGTTTTCTTGTATTTTGTTTGGTTTAAATTGTCTACCAATATTTCTTAAGGACTTAATTAGCCTTATAAAATCATAATTGCATATTATTATGTCTTGTTAGGCTCTTTGGGTCCTCACCAAGTTTATTCCAAGCTTAGAGCATGTTTTTGCTCAAATTATCTTTATGGTGCTTTATTGTTTTTACTATGGTTTAAATTGTTCACTAATGTTTCTAAGGCACTTTTTAGCCTTAATATACCATAGTTTAATATTTAAACAACATATCAAGGTTTGGGGTATTTCAATCTACCCCCTTAAAAGAACTTCGTCCTCGAAGTTCACAGTTTTCCTCGTATCCTTTTAATTAGAACGCTGGGATTACTTGCAAGATACAACTTCTATACTACAACACACTTTTACATAAAAACCTCAGAATTAACAGTTCGGGTAACATATCTACATCCATACATAACATACTTACATAATAACCTCGGACTCAACGGTCCGGGTAACATAACAACATTTAGACTCATAGGTCTGGATAATATTTATTACACATACCACACAACATGTCTTAGCATGTATAACAATCAAAAATACCTTTTTTCATATCTTCATGGACTCCCATGTCGAGTACATATACACTGTGATCCCGCAGAACCCGGTCGCAATGGACACCTTTTGGTCCCCGTTCCTTTGGGAGATAAAAACAATCACATAATCTTTAACATATATACTTCTCATGTCACTGGTCCGAAGACAAAGGCTCATACGTCCTCAGCTCGTGAGCAAGTACTACAAAAATATTCTTTGTGAGGTTAAGTAGGAGAACTTTCTTTATTTAAAGTATTAATCGAAAGTTTTGAAAATCCTTTTTGAAAACGCAATACAACTCCAAGTCCAATTAATGCTATTTGCATCTTTCTTAGCATAGTTATTCGTGACCACTTATAGGGAGCTTCAAGAGTCATCCAACCCTGATGTGATCAGCATTAGTGTCGAACTATCCTTCCACCCCAGTTTGTGTTTGGCTTCCCTTGATCGCATGCAAATCAAGTTCCACCTCCCACTTCATTTTCAAGCATCAAGTAGTACACTCATTTCCAATTTTCTATCTTTTTAGTCATACTAGTCATAATTATTACATCTCCAAGGGATAGAACTCCGTCTATCAGTTATCTCTATTCACTTTTAATCAAGTTACCTAGGGAATCTATTTCTCACTAGGTTCTATGTCGGTTTCATACCCCTTCATAAATCATAATACTGTATATATATATTTATCAAAACCTAATACACGGTTTTACATTTATATACTGTCGGGGTTTTTGTTCGCTGGGAGTTTCTCTACTCCCTTACACTTGTACTCTTACACACAACAGCTAACAAAGTGGATACACTTATCACAATGGTATTCGCATCTTCTGTGTGCAATTACCACAATTAAACCTTTAATGAATGCGTATGTTCATGTAACACACGCACCAAGCATCAAAACAAATTATTTTATGCTATGCACACCATAGTTCACGGACACTTGTACGTTAAAACACACCTAGCGGTTTTAGGCTGTACCCCCCTTAAAAGGGATTACACCCACGTAATCAATCACTGAACATTAGTTTAAAAAGTTCTGCCGCCGTGAAGTGTTTTAACTTCCACACAGTCTGTTATACAATGCGTTCTGGTTAGAGGATCTTAACCATATTGGCGGTTTAGTCCCTAAACTAAGAATTCTCATTGGAGTTTGTTTAACTCATAATCGGTTTCGATTCTGGCCTGTCAGAAATTAGCCATTTCTCGTATTTACCATGCATATTCAACATCCGAATCATTGGCTCACTAGCATCTACTGTGCGACTCTGATAATTTTTGAGGTTAGTTTGCCCCATTCATTTTTTGTAATGTATTGTACATCTCCCATTTATCACCTTTATCTTGTGAAGAATGGTTTCTCAACCGACGCATGGTATCTCTTACCATGTGTGAATTCGGTGAGTCATTAAACTTTTTATCCAGTTTCCAGATAATTTACTGCATATACAGTTGTGTACGTTCTTAATTGTTCACTTGGTTTCTTCCGACTTATTGTCGGTTGAGGTCGAGCTACTACCTAATATGTAGTGCTCCCTTGGTTACTTCGAACACCTGAGATATATTCCCTACCGGTATTTGGTACTCAGTGTTACTGTAGTCACTTATTCCTAATCATGCCTCCACATTTAGTTCTGTACAAGTATTCTTTTATTTGTACGACCTTGCATTTCCTATGCATCGGTCATTATAGCATTAAAGGTCTCTTTCCAGCTTTGTTCGACTATAGTGATGGTTGGTATTTACTGGTGCGTTCGCACGACTTCCGTATCCACTATAGTTTGGTTACTTAGCACTCGGGGATTCTTATCCCGATGCTTTCAACTTGCTTACCATGTAAATTCACTAAGACTACCCTTCCATTCCTTATGCAACTGCAATAGGAATCCACATCACGTTCCAACGAGATCCTCATCTCATAATAATGGCTACTAGCTTACTGCCTAGTTTATTTACTATCACTTCCTTGCACCTCCATCGAGTTTAACTCACAACTCTGCTTGTTCGCCATATTATTGCTTAACAATACTCATACAACGGTCGCTTACTGCGCACCGTGTTCTTACTTCTTGTACAACACTAACTTACATGGCTCCACCCTCATATTAGCTTCCGCACATGTACTTTCATCATTCGTATTATGGTTCGTCATTCATTTGGATGACTACTAAAAATACTATTCTTCGAGTCTTTATGCTCCTTGAGCGTTGTTCACTCTACATTTAGCATCACACACCTATGGTGGTTGCTATTAGACTTATTACTCTTCCGGTCTCCACAACTGGTACAAACACTTCTTTTGGTACTATTCTTATTCAATTCATTCTGGGGTAATAACAACATGGTCAATCCTTATCGTATTTCTTGAACTTGGTTCACATAACTACCGCTCCCGCAGTCACACAATATTGAGAGGTATCCCCACACTTAAAGAAGTGGTTCGTTCTCTGCTCTATTCACTTGTATAACATAAACTTTCGTAATCAATTTAAATTCACACAACACAATAGGTTTGTGGTTTATATGCCTCATTACCTCGAGTTGTGCTCATTATCGGCTGTTCACACAAATTTTTACTTCCTCATCATGCTTCTTTTCATGGGATGCCCCTTAGGAATGTCAGTCTGCCCTTTGACGACATATCCCTTCGGTGTTCAACTCGAGTGTCTGTTTCAACTCTTGCGTTTCGATCACTACATTTTATTCAACTTCAGTTGTCCTAAACACCCTTCATGGACAGCTCCTAGGTGTTTCTATGTTATGCCATTACATCTGGCATATACTTGTGGGTACGTTTAGCTAACTACATCGCTTTGCGTTCTTGGCTGGGTTTAATATCCTCTCCCGTGAGATCAATATCCCCTGATAGCCTAGGTGATCATTCCGGGAATTTCATCCCATTTGTTGCACATTAATGTGTCCATATTAGGCATCTGCCTTGTCATGTATAGGCTGGGTCATCGTTCCAGCTATCATGTTTATCCCTCAGGATTCTTAAGACATATGTGTTGTCTTTACGTAACAGTCAGTGCACTTCGTGTCTCCTGACTCTTAAACATTCCCTTGAGATGAATTCATTACTTCCTTTAGTCTCACTAACTTAAATGGGTTCCTTTACTTCAACCATTCATGGTAATCAGTTGCTCTTGTTTGACCTTTACTGCTGACCGTAGTACGGAGTCGACTACTTCCCGTGTTCCCGACTCTACTCGTATACATGTGTGGGGTACCTTACTGATACATTCCTACTTACCCGACTAACCCATAAGTAGGTCTGCCAGGCCCACAAGCTCCTACCGGAGTGTGGTCATCCGACATTTCATTTTTGTACACTCGTAGTGTCTATCACACGCCTAGGTGAAGTATTCTGTTGTCAATTCCCTTATATCATCCTATGATAACATGCACTCAGTGCTTCCCGAACTTAATCAAGGGAAAGTCTATCCACTGTTGTATTATTATGAACTCAATCCATTTCCTCGGGTTGCTACCCTTGGGTTTGCCGATTTCCGTCTGGTTGTTCAAAAGTGAACTGGGTGTAACTTACCTACCGTGTGATGCTGAGGCCGGTGTAAGTCCTCTGGTTTGGTTTAAAAGAAGGTTAGAAATAAGTATTGGTTTGAAAGAAAATTTGGTTTTGAAATAAAAAAGAATTTGAAACAAATCCGAGTTTGGAAGAAAAATTCTCATGGTATCACAACGTCTTCTTGCCATAACCAAGTCTAGCTTCTCGCTGACTGGTGTATTCCCATAGGCATTAGTTTGGCTATTAAGCCCTTTCACGTTATGATTATCTCACTTAACTTCGTGGTACTTTACTAAGTACTTCGTAGTTGTTAAAAATTTTCCCAAACAGCCCTGTTATAGCAGCACTTGCCATGGCAAGTGCGCCATGTTAACTGGCTATCGGTTCAACGCACACCGGTTGCGGTATTATTTTTACCCGCACCATATTTAATGGCTTTGTTGGCCCTTACTTTTATGCTCTAATTGGGTAATTGATCTTCTGCACAACATCTCATTGGTCTTCACATGGTAATCATTAACTAGGGTGTTTCCCATACTTGGAGACCCCTATTTACTTAGTACTGTATCTTTCTCATAGCCCGTTCCCATGCATTTGTCGTGGTTACTGAGACTTGTCTCTTGTTTGGGTGCTACGTTGTAGTCCTATTGAGGTATGTTTCTTATACACTCCTATAGTTGTCTGAACTATGACAATCGAGTATTACAACCTCTTTGGCGTAGTAGGCCTGTTGTTACCCACTCCTGACTAGTTCCTTAGTCAGTTGGTATACCGTTGGTGTATTTTTTTAACAATTGTGGTCCCGTATACACGGCGGCTCGGGTTTCGTTACTTCACCTCTTGCCTGTTGCACGGTTGGTGCGTTGCAAGCTGGTTGTTCTTGACTGCTCGGCATGTCAACCCAGGTTGCCGGAAATTCCATTCTTCTGTGCATAGGATCCTTCATTCTTCGCTATTAAATGTGGCAAACATTGTTCAGATGTAAACCGTCTCCGAGATTCCCACTTTTTGGAATCTACCGTATGACAGGTTCTCCGTACTTACAGAGGTACTTAATAACAGCCAGATCGGGTATTCCCGAGTAAGAGAGGACTTCCATCTCTCTATCGTTCTTTCCCAAGTTATAAAACAGGGATTGTGGAGGGCGGGAAGGATATTGTAGGTTTCCAGTACACACTGGTAATTCCTAACTAGCGTATCTCTCATGCTATCACTCAACCCTTAACCCAACGTACTAAAATTCTAACTCGGTACTTCTTAACCTCGGTATTTCCAGTCATCACGCTCTGATACCACTTTTTGTAACACCCCAACTACAACCTTACACTTAACAACCATTTGCAGCGGAAAACACAACTCAATCTTTACTTAATTCTTTGGTGTTACATGTCGTTAACCACCCACGTGGCTAACAAGGCTAATACTTATACAATGTATCGGTCTGATGGACCAGATTCCTGAGCACTTACTCTTATACCCAAAATTTCATACCCCCCGGAAGAGGGTCTCTACTAATAGGCTAGTAACGAGGGTTCCCAGTTCGATCGGCACATTTCAGAGTACTAGGGACAACTTAGTCATCTCCAGGGGCAATTTCGTAATTTTTCAAGGCTCCTAAGCCCCCTACAGGCTTTCTCTCTCTTCCAAATAAGGGTCAAATCAGTTCAAAATGCTTTGAAATTTTAACCCATGATAGAGGATGACATTTTAAGCATAATGGCGTTGGAATTTTGATTTTTTGAATTTCCAATAATTTTCTAGCAATTTCTGATTGAATCTGACGAGAAATTGAATTTAAAAATATTCCAATATCCAAAAAAATCGATTCCACTTTAGAAAAATCAAAAATATCATCCTTTACCCATGTGTAAAATTTCACAATCAAATTCCTTTTGGAAGCCTTTGAGCTAAAACGTCGGTAAATCTCGGTTTTTACCGGATTTTTCTATCTTTAAGGAGGCCTATATAAGAAACCTTATCCCATGATCAAATCAGAACCTCAAGAACCCTAGACCCTCAAAGAAGGCAGCCGTCTCATTCTTTGCACGTTTTTACACATCCAAGCACCAAAATCACATCAAAATCCCTCGAAATCACCACCTAAACACACTTTTCAACTCCCAACACATCAACAATCATCAAACATCAACCAAACCACCTCAAAAACGTGAAGAACACCATCAACAATCAACAACCAGAAGCTCGGGTCGAACTCAATCCGGAACCGGCATCATCGGAGCCTACGTAGAATCCCAACATGAAGAGTCATCTTGAATTCGAAGGTAAAACAGGTTATAATTCTGCTTTTCTAACTCCCCACAACCTTATTAACTCTCTATTAAATTTTGGGCTCAAACCAACCCTTTTCGGCTTCTGTATTGCTAATTGCTTTTGCTTCTGCCTAGTTACTTGTTTGTCAAGTTTCGTGCATAATTCGATTTCAAACTGCAATATTTCAATTACTAACGTATTGTATACCTTTCAGGTACACTTACATAATTTTTTGTCGAAAACACCGTCGGGAACAACTAGAAAACCCCTATCCGTGGGTGGTCCAGGATCTCAGACCTATGGTCCGGGACCATGGACACCCACGGACGGCGGCGGGATTTTAAATTTTTCAAATTTTAGGTTTTTCTAAACAATGTCCGGGCCCACGGACATCCTGTCCGTGGCCCCGGACTTTTCAAATTTTCGTTTTCTGTTTTATTCGACTTTTATTTCCACATAGATTAACTAGGGTCCGTGGGTACGGACATTAGGTCCGTAATCACGGACGGAAACAAAATTTAACCTAATTCTGCCTCCGAAACCCTAGTTTAGGTAATTTCAACTTTCACTTTAATTTTATGTCAAAAAAACGTTAAAAACAAAAAAACAGAAGCACGCACCTAGATTAAAAACAACATCGTAGTAAGCCGTAAATAAACTAAGTAGAGGAAAAACGACCTAGGAGGGGTAATGAAAGTAATTTGAACCCTAAACAAGTCGAATACCAAGCCCCCGAACCCGAACTCTACCTTTCCTGATTTACTCTAGGTTAAAATTAGGTGGTGACTCATAATAGGTTCCAGTGAGCTAGCTTAGGTTTTAATAATTATTGTTATATGACATAGTTATTAAACTTAGGTTATAGGTGGACCTAAATCCCGACTAGATCCTAATCAACTTAATCAACATAGGATAGGGTTTAAAATCGAGGTTCACACTTACACAATACAATCCCGTTTCATTTCCATCAAACAATAAACATTTACATTCCAACTGTATCGAGTATTTACAACTGATGCCGATAACAGTTTCGGTCTTACTACACCTACAATGCATAAGCAATTTAAATAACTACCCATGTACAGACAGCTACCCCGTCCTACTCTCGAACGGATTTCAGCTCCTTGTACCTGAAAAGGAAAAAGGGTGGCCCCCCAAGGGGCTCAGCACCTTTGCTGGTATGGTAATCGTGCAGCCCGCATGCTACCGGGCCATGCACAACTAATTGTCGTCTAAGCATGCAGTTGATTATATTTAAATCATGCATGGAAAACTATAAACACATAACACACATCCAATCAATAGGATCCAAACAACTCAATCAACACATCAACACTTGTTCGATCACGTTATTGCATTCTTTAATCCCTTGAGGGTTTCTATCTTAATGAAGCTAACTCCTCCCTAGACGACATTTACCCATTTAATCGGGTTATACTTAAATTCCTCTTATGATAACCTGGGGTTGATACCCATGACCAACATACTCAACATAACAGCACATATCACACCTTAACATACATACGACATGACTCGGGGAGAGTCACGTGAGGGCTCGAGCCCCAAGATGAGAGTTAGTTATCTCTTTGGAGCCTAGAGAATCTTTATATTCCCATGTTAAGCTCGTTACACAATAATTTATTGTTATACTTAGAGAACGTATATTTACTTAAGATGTGTCGGATATAACATAGTTCCGAACACACCGTACACATTTACTTACTTAGATATTTCAGTCTTAATATAGAACCGTACACACTATACACATATCCCCTAGTCCGAACGTGAGTCAGATAAATAGCCTTGGTTAAGGTTGAGGGTGATTGAAGAGCAAGAAGGAACATAACCATAACATACAGAGAGGAAGGTGAATCAAATATGGATACCAACTCCCAAACAACGCGCGACCGGAACGACCGGATTCCTCACCCCCCATTAATATATATATATATATATATATATATATATATATATATATATATGACTTCCATTATGGAACCTATCACATCCATACACCATATGGTGTTACAACCGGGTTAAACACACAAGGGAGGTAAACATACTTACATGCACAAACAACACACAACTAACTCACGCATAGCCGTGGTTAGAACGTTCCCATGGTTTGGGTCATTAAATCCGAATATCGATCTCTTATGTGATCCTAGATTTGGTTAGCTGTGGTTTAACACTTTCGAGGTTAAATGGTATCGGAACTAAGCACACCACATAAATGAATTACTATAAACTTATTTCATGCTTATTATTGCAAGGTAGCAAACACACAAAAAAACAAGTTGGCATACAAGCCGGTGTAATCCAGTAGAACACAAGTTGCAAGAAAACCATACCTATCACCAATGTCCACTCTATTGTGCCCTCTTATGTTCCTCGAATAATTCTCGAACAACTGGTAACATTACAATTGCTTTCATTAACATTGGGGTAATATGATTGTTTAACATCTAACGCCCATAGTTAACCCCGTTAACTATTTAAATAACTTCACATTTTCAACTTGTTTTACTTTCACATTTTACTACAACTTTTCACCTACTTAATTATCTTTATAACTCACCTAACATGTCTTAAACAACCTTATAACATCATTACCAATCAATCCCCATCATTACATATCATTTACTAACCATAAGCAACATTTTTAGAGTGGTCCGGGACTTGGTCCTTACCTTAGGTCCCGGTCCAACACGTAAACAAACTCTCGGGTGATTTTACAGGGTGGTCCGGGACTTTGTATTGACCCCAAGTCCCAGACCAAGGTGTTTGTGCAACTCTCGGCCCTTTTTTGTGTATGGTCCGGGACTTTACCCTGGAACCAAGTCCCGGACCAAAGCTACAGATTTGCATATTTATCATTTTCAAGCCTTGTTCTACTTGTTCTCTTCACCCATTGTTTACCCAAACTTCACACATGAACTTAGGCATATTCTAATACCAAAATAACACTTTGAACCTCCTTAAAAATTGTCCAATCTTGTTACTTAATTTCTTACAAAATCTCTTAACACTTGTAATATTTTCCTTAGGTTTTCTAAGTGGTAGTTTCATGCCTATAACTCCAACTAACCAAAACGTTACCTTACCACTACTCCAAGGGCATTATTTCTCACATACACCTCCCATACACATCTCCTTCTATTTCCACTAGTTCACACTTAGACCTTCACAAGGCATTATTTTTCCTTTGTTTACCAAAACTTGTACAAGCCTTAACCACACCACATAACACAACTTTGGTGTGTTTAAAACACCCATCTAAACTCTAAATCCACCAAGACAATGCCTAAGTCATCATAGCACTCAAGAACTACATAATTCATTTTCTTTCACCAATTTAACACTCAACAATTCCTAGTACAATCTAGGTCACCAAACATTTAATCACCTAAAACTCCTTGTTTACTCACCAAATTTTGACATAGCTTCTCTTGTATCACCTTACACCAAAACACATAGTTTTTTTTTCATCCTTTAACCATCAAAGACATTCATCTTCACAAGCAATGTTCTTTAAACACAACTAAACCTTTAAACTACACTACATCACAATATAGTGCATAAACTTAAATTGCTTGGCACTTAGGCCCTTAAATTGCATTAATCTTAAACACTGAATTTCCCACATAATTGCCTTTAACCTGCAAATACACACAACATTACATATGCCCTTAATAACTTCCTTGTGGGTATTCACTAACTCATTTCACATTGGCTCTTTAGGTTATTTATTAAGCAAATATAGCTCAATTCCCTAATACACAAAACTACATTAAGAGAGATCATTTACCTCTTCTCTTCAAGATTTTCTCACTTGTTTTCTCTTGTTCTTTCTTGATTGAAAATCGGCAAGGAGCTTTTATCACTTGTCAATCTTATAACCAATACACATATAAGGGTAATGAGCATTAAGCTTCATACTTAAACTCATATATATAAACCCTATATTTATATAAGTGTTTTAAACACTAAAATGGGAGTTTACCTTGGAATTTGAAAGTGAGCTTGATTTAGAAGCAAGAGAGGAATCCTCCTAGTCCTTTGAAGATAAATTCAAGCTAAATGAAGAGCAAGATAATGCACCATTAAGAGGTGAATTTTCTGCCATATATGAAAATGAAGGGAAACATGGATTTTCTTTGATTTTCCTTACCTTGAAGCAAAGGAGAACAACAAGGTGTGAAGAGATGAGTTTTTCCTCCTTCAATGGAGATTCCTCATGGCACCAAAATTGAGTTCTTGAAGATTTGAAAAGATAGAAGTGAAGAACATGGTCTAACTAAGACAAAGGTAGTCTTGAAATTGATTTTGGAGCATGGAGCCATGAGTTACAAGTAAAAGAAGATCAAGAATGGGGGTGAACTGTAGCAAAACGATTTTGAGAGGGGAGGAAGAAGGATGAAGACGGTGAGGACGAGAGGAATGAAGAGAGTGAGGTGAGAGAGTACACTTTTAAGAGATTTTTTATGTTACAAAGGTCATTCCTCTTTTTCTTCCTATTCCTTCCTTTCTTTATTTAACTAGCACATGGTGGTGAGTCACCACATAGAAAACCGGCCCTCTCTTTAATTAGGAAGATTTTTATGGCTTTTTTGACCATTTAATCACTTATGTTGACTTATGTCTTAAACTAGCACTATTTGAGCACTATTCACAAATTAGTGCACATAATTGTTAAATATTTGATTTCCCATTGATTTAGACTTCCTAATGTGATACCAAGTAGTACACATGTTGATTAAAGAGTAATGATGGACATTTAGCCACACAAAACTCATTTCCAAGACAATTTTTCAAAAATGTGCTTTAAGGCTCCTTAAAGCACATTTTGTGTTTTAACATGTTTTCAAGCTTGATTTTCTTTAGTAATTAATTTAACATGTTCATTAGCATGTTAATAGGGTCTAGGAATGACCTTTAGGTCTTATACAAGGTTACACCAAGTCTAGGGCAAGTATTTGCTTAAATTGACTTTATGGTGTTTTCTTGTGTTTTGTTTGGTTTAAATTGTCTACCAATGTTTCTTAAGGACTTAATTAGCCTTATCAAATCATAATTGCATATTATTAAGTCTTGGTAGGCTCTTTGGGTCCTCACCAAGTTCATTCCAAGCTTAGAGCATGTTTTTGCTCAAATTGTCTTTATGGTGCTTTATTGTTTTTACTATGGTTTAAATTGTTCACTAATGTTTCTAAGGCACTTTTTAGCCTTAATATACCTTAGTTTAATATTTAAACAACATATCAAGGTTTGAGGTATTTCAGTTCCCGCCCTTTTCAAAAAACACCCTATTTTGACGATTTGTTTAACAACCGCCGAAATAGGGGCGCCGAAACAGGCCATTTTTGTACTAATGATTTAATAATACCATTTGAGAGTTAGAGTTATATTAATCTTCAATAAAGGAATATTAAAAATATATATTAAAAAAAGTTAAGTCTAAGACCCTTTTTTCTGAGTATATTTATATTTTGACTAGTTTAATCTAATTTTAAGCATCACATGTTATATTTTTATTTCTCTTATTTTCTTCTGGATCCGTTTCTTCTATCACAATCATTTATATAAAGTTTAATATTATTAATGTTGCTAGCTAGATAACGGATTAAGGGGGCGTTTGTTTTGTGATTATCAGGATAAAAAATCAGAATTGTTGTTTGTTTAGTGAGTTTCTCCTATTATCAGGAAATGCAAAGGGAATGAGTTACTTCAAAACTCTCCATCTTGACTCTCCACCCCTACTAGGGAGTAGGATTCCCTTTCATCATTACACTTTGACTGGTGACATATGTATATTGATCAATGACTAATGTCCATTGATAGGTGAATATTGATCGACAATTATTGGTTTTGACTGGTAGTTATTGACCATTGACCGGTTATTTATTTTCTTTTCCAATTTAAACAAATAACTGAAAAAATAAAAAAATTATTTTATATTTCTCTCAATTCTCTTTCCTGATTCCTTTATTTTTGTCTGGATTGAAACAAACGCCCCTCACAAAATAAGATATACGGAAATCAAAGGAGAGTTGTGTCTACACACGCGATAGATCACAGTAGTTGCAGTATCTAATCCATGCACGTAAACTTCGGTAATATAGTGTTGTGACTTGTGATAGCTTACCATATCTGCACATTCGAGTTTCAAGTAACATAATCACAACTGACTGCATCTTCTTCTCTTTCAAGCAACGCGCAACATATCCACATCCACATCCCCTAAAATGTAGGGGTGGCAATTCGGGTTAATGGGTCGGGTTGAAGCTCACCCATACCCGACCCGATTAAAATTGTATTGACCCATACCCGACCCAATAATAATCGGGTTACAAATTATCAACCCATACCCGACCCATATAAAATGATTAAACCCATACCCGACCCGTTTAACCCAACATAATTAGGCTATGCAAAATTTAAAGGACCTGGAATTAAATTTTTTATATGATTGCTCAAACGGAGTTACAAATGAATGAAACATTCAATATGGTAGATATTCCAGAGTTTTCATTATCCTCCGTCTTTTTTCTTTTTCCACATACATGTCGTGCTCAGTAGCACTTAACAGAAGAAGGTGATGTGTACGCGCTTGGGCCAAATATAACTGTATTTTCTCCTTCAGAATATAGAATCAAAACATAGACAAAAATCTTCAGAGTACAGAAGAGATAGGACCATAGTGGGAGCTGTGGAGGAGAGATCAGCACACTGTCTTTTGACAATCCACATAACGAATACTCTCGTTTTTTTATAAAGAAATACAACAAAGAATATTATCAAATAAACAACCTCTCACAAAAAAGATACTACATAATCTGTATTATACTAATAGTAGGTTAGCACTTACTTAGTAATATATTTATATTTTTATCTAATTATTTATTTATTATTATTTTTAATAAAATAAAATAAACGGGTCGGGTTGACTACGGGTTAGGACTTTAAACCCATACCCAACCCAAACATTTAATAGGTAACCCATACCCGACCCAATAATTAAATGGGTCAATAATCGTGACCCAAACCCGCTATTTTCGGGTTGGGTATGGGTCGGGTTATCGGGTTGGGTAAAAATTGCCACCCCTACTATAATGGTTGTATATACAGTAAAAAAGATATTTGAATGGTACTCTAATATCCAAGTTGCACGTCAACACAAGGCAGCCCTCAGCTATGATTTCTTTCCGTAAGTGTCTCGCTGATTGTCATCTCCAGGATCTGGGTTTTAAGGGTACCAAATTCACATGCACAAATAGAGGTCGTCGCCAGTTCAATGTCAAGAGTCGTATTGACAGATTTGTGTGTAATGATCAATGGTTACACCTTTTTCCAACAGCACTAAACATACACTTGCCCTGGACTTCATCTGATCATAGGCCTATAAAATTGGTTCTTTATCCAGCTTTCCGTAGGGGCCCAAAGCCTTTTAAATTTGAGAATTGTTGGGCTTCTCATCCTTTTTGTGTCTCTACAGTAAATAAGGTCTGTGCTATGTCAAATCTTAGTTACATGTCTAAGGTTAAACTGTGTGGAACTCAACTCCGTCAATGGGGAGCCAAACAGGTGTGGATTGAGCGCAAACTGATAAATTCAACCATCCAGGAACTGGACTCCCTTTCTTCAGCCATGTTGACTGATCAAGATTCTTCTAGGTGGGTTACTTTGTCGAAATCGCTTGACTCTTTGTTGCTTAAGGAGGAGCAACGTCTTTATCAGCGGGCCAGACAAGATTGGATTCAGGCAGGGGACAAAAATACTTCTTTCTTTTTTGCTAGACATAAGATGAGAACTCGTCAAAATACAATCCTCTCCCTCTCATCCGATGCACACTCTTCGCAGACTTCATGGAATGGGATAGAGTCTGTGGCTAGGACTTTCTTCAATGACCTGTTTACTTCTACTAATCCAGTCCAATCTCCACACTTGCTGGCTTGTGTTGAAGGTCGGGTACCACCCAATTTTCATTCTGAAATGGGCCAACCCTATACTAAGGAAGAAGTTATTTCAGCCTACTCCCAGCTTAATCCCGCTAAAGCACCTGGCCCCGATGGAATCAATGGCTCCTTTCTGCGCTCTTACTGGACAGCCATTGGGGATGATTTTGTCAATTCTGCTCTTTCTTTTCTTAATGCGGATACACCTCTTGAAGGTTTAAATCATACACATATTGCTCTGCTGCCAAAAAAACCATCTGCTGCAATGATAACAGACTATCGCCCAATTTCTTTATGTAACACCATTTACAGGGTCATTGCAAAGGTTCTAGTGAATCGTATTCAGCTGGTTATGCCATTAGTTATTTCTGATAATCAAGGCGCGTTTGTAAATGGACGTCTCAGCTCTGATCAAATAATGATAGCCCATGAGATTATGTTTTCCATGCGTGCCTCAAAGGCGAAGAAGAGGGGTTTTTTTGCTTTTAAAGTAGACATGGCAAAAGCTTTTGATCGCATAGAGTGGTCTTTTGTTGTTGCTGTTCTGTCACATATGGGTTTCCATCAGAATTGGATCAATCTGGTCTACAAGTGTTTATCTACAGTTTCTTCAGCAGTCTTGATTAATGGTTATCCAGGTGCTACTTTCTTTCCACAGCGAGGATTGAGACAAGGCGATCCTCTATCTCCATATTTGTTTATCTGCTGTATGGAAGTATTGACTTCAGCTATCGACTTAGCTCAATCTGTGGGAATCTACCAAGGCTTTCAGCTATCACGTTCATCTCTCTCGATTAATAGTTTACTTTTTGCAGATGACTGTCTTCTTTTTGGTGCAGCAACTTCACATAACGCTGCTGTTCTTAATCAGATTCTCCAAGACTTCATGCAGGCATCAGGTCAATGCATCAATCTTCACAAGTCCGGTTTAATGTTCTCTTCCAAGCTTGATCCCAATGTAAAGCATCAGATTGCTGCCCAGCTAGCTACTAGAGAGGTTTCTGATTTTGGCCTATATTTGGGATTTCCCAGTACTATTGGTAAATCCCGTTGTGCAATTTTCAGCTACATTTCTGACCGGATTATTAAGCGTATCCAAGGGTGGACGCATAAGGTGTCTCAAGCGGGGCGTACTCAGTTAATTAAATCTGTGCTTCAATCCATTCCCACTTATATTATGTCGGTCTACTTGCTACCTCGGTCCTTACTTAAACATATTCAACAGTTGCTAGCTCGGTTCTGGTGGGGTGGCACCACGGTCTAGTCTGCTATTCATTGGAAGAAATGGTCTAATCTGTGCAAACCTGTTGCGGAAGGAGGCTTGGGATTCAGGGATCTTCGGAGCTTTAACAGGGCTCTTCTGGCCAAACAATTGTGGCGTATTCTCACCCAGCCCACATCTTTATTGTCTAAATTCTATCACGAAAAGTATATTCACAATACTCCTTTCATGCTTCTGAAGTCGAGTTCTGCAGCGAGTCCAGTTTGGAAAGCCCTTCTCTCCACTCGTGATCTGGTTCAGTTAGGCGGAAGAAAGAAGATTGTTTCGGGTACTACCACTTCCATCACCGATCGTTAGTTGTCTTCAAAACCAGGGGGGAGGCTGTACACTTGGAAAATCCCACCGCTGGTCAGGCAATACGCATCAGTAGCAAGTCTCATTACACCAGAGAAGTCTTGGAACACTGATCTCCTTCACAACTGGTTTCTTCCTGTTGACGTGCAGTACATCCTAGCAACTCCAATTCACCACCAAGCCACTGGTTCACATCTCGATCCTCTCCCAGATCAGTGGTATTGGGGTCTCTCAACTTCTGGTGAGTATTCTGTTAAATCCGCCTACTATGCTGATTTCCAAGCAAGTTTATCTACCGATCACTCTTCTACTTCAAATAATCTGGGCATTGCATGCAAACGTCTGTGGGCAACTGAGCTTCCCTCACGCATAAAGCTTATGGGTTGGAAGGTCCTGTTGGGTATCCTACCTACTAAAACAGTACTAGCATCCCGATTGAAGAATTCAATGGATGTTTCTTGTGTATATTGTGGGCTTCCGGAAACTATATCTCATGCCTTGGTCCAATGTCCAGTCGTCCAGGAATTTTGGTTGCTTAAGTCCATCCCACTCCCATGCGTGCAAAATGATCAGAGTTTAATGGACTGGTTCTACAACATCTCTATGCACCAGCCTAAAAGTTGTTTGCAAGCTACTTCTGAACTACTATGGCTATTGTGGTTTGCCTGTTGTCAATTAACTTTTGGTCACACCAAAACATACACTCAGGGCTGGTATCATGCTATATCCTATTTGGATCGGTCTTCTACGTATGCGGCCTCTTCCTTCACCAGTTTCAAGCAACATAAACTCTTGCATGGTGCTCTCACTTGGCTCGATATCTGGGTTGATGCAAGTTTGGATATGCAGTCACGGGGAGGTTTGGCTTATATTGCTCGGAATGATGACCAGCTGGTGCATGTTGGCATTCATTGTTTCATGGGAAAATCTTCAAGTTTTGATTGTGAAGCGCTGGGTGTTGAGGCTGCAGTTGAAGCTGCACGATCTTTGGGGTTTCCAAATGTTCGTATCCTCACAGATTGCAAATCCATCATCGATTATCTTGCAACTGGCGCTTCCACTTCTCTTCCGGTATCCACCACGCAAATTCTTGATAGAATGTTGGCCAACGTTTCGGGTTTTAATCAACTATGTTGGTTCTATGTTCCTAGGACCGAAAATTTATCAGCTAACTCGTTAGCGAACCATGTACGCTGTTCTCAGGAACGAGCTTCATGGGGTCCGGACTACTTTCCGGTCTTTGTAACAAATCTTTGTGCAATATAATATACCACAGTCTGAGTTTCAAAAAAAAAAAAAACAATTAATTTTGAACTGTATAATATTAGTCAATTCATCGATGCTGCGCGCTGTTTGATCGAATTCGTTCTTTATTTATAGTATTTACTATAAACTGTTAGATTCATTTATTTTAGAAATTTGATGATTGTATTCATTAAAATTGAAGAACATTTGTAATTTCATCATGTTATATAGCTTTATATTTAACTGAATAACACTTTTTTAATTTAATTTGAGATACTGTTCGATAAACTTGTCCCTACTTCGAATTGACGACAAATTAATGTGTATGTATACATTTGTCTTGTCATCAGTTATTTTGAATTGGACATACATGTAGTGTGTAGCGACGGTCAATTATATTATTATTATTATTATTATTATTATTATTATATTATTATTATTATTATTATTATTATTATTATTATATTATTATTATTATTATTATTATTATTATTATTATTATTATTTATTATTATTATTATTATTATTATTATTATTCTTATTATTATTATTATTATTCTTATTCTTCTGCTTCTTTTCTTCTTCTTCTTCTTCTTCTTCTTCTTCTTCTTCTTCATTCTTCTTCTTCTTCTTCTTCTTCTTCTCTTCTTCTTCTTCTTCTTCTTCTTCTTCTTCTTCTTCTTCTTCTTCTTCTTCTTCTCTTCTTCTTCTTCTTCTTCTTCTTCTTCTTCTTCTTCTTCTTCTTCTTCTTCTTCTTCTTCTTCTTCTTCTTCTTCTTCTTCTTCTTCTTCTTCTTCTTCTTCTTCTTCTTCTTCTTCTTCTTCTTCTTCTTCTTCTTCTTCTTCTTCTTATTCTTCTTCTTCTTCTTTCTTCTTCTTCTTCTTCTTCTTCTTCTTCTTCTTCTTCTTCTTCTTCTTCTTCTTCTTCTTCTCCTTCTTCTCTCTTCTTCTTCTCCTTCTTCTTCTTCTATTCTTCCTTCTCCTTCTTCTTCTTCTTCTTCTTCTTCTTCCTTCCTTCTCTTCATCCTCTCTTCTTCTTCTTCTTCTTCTTCTTCTTCTTCTTCTCTTCTCTTCTTCTTCTTCTTCTTCTTTTCATTCTTCTCTCTTCTTCCCCTTCTATTCTCTCTCTCTTCTTCCTTCTTCCTTCTTCTTCTTCTTCTTCTTCTCCCCGTCCCCCTTCCCCGTGTCCCTCCTCGCCCCGCCCCTTTTCTTCTCGCACTCCTTTCTGCCTCTTGTTAGCCATAAATTAATTCTACTGAAAGATAAAAAATTCCTAACATATGGGGCTTCAAGTTCTCAGCATCACCTAATAATGGCTAAGTAAGATTAAACAAGGTTGATCCATTTCACTTCATTTTTATTAAACGGACATTAGATACACATGGAATGATACCTTTTGTCCACCATCACTGAGCACAAGTGCAGCCCCCGGGTTTTGCGATGATGCGACTCAACTTAGTGGCCCGAAAGATCTACAACGTGCAATGAAAGTTGTGGGCTCAAACGATACGGACATTATGGAAACATGGAGTCAGGAACATGCACAATAATTCTACATATCTTTTTTTTTTTAAAGCGGTATAAATATATTATATTAGGATAGTAATTTCAGTACAATATCCGGAATAGTCTCCGGTGTCCATGAACCCGACGTCTGTGTACTATGCGCCAACACAACATATCGTCAATTGCACATCTGTTCAGAAGCCAATTTTTTAGAAGATTGGAAATGGAAAGGCCCATATTCCATATTCTTCTCGATCCTAGTGTAAACCGCGCGCATTGAAAAGAAGTCATAGATCTGGAAGGAATTTGTTACACACTCAAAACGTACGGATCGGAGTTTTTTTTTTCCTTCAAGATTTGATTTCTTCAAATGTTGACACGAGACAATAACACTTGGAACACTTTGCTTCTTCAATTTTTTGTTGCTTAAAATCGGAATTCAAGCCTTTTGATTGTGGTTCGTTCGACCGTTATCATCATCAAGAGTTAAAAGGGGATGTTTGTTTCAAGCGCGGGAAATAGAATAAAATCAAGAAAGAAAATTGAAAAGAATTCCCTTTGATTTTTCTAATTGTTTGTTTGAGTCAGGGAAATGAAATACATAATTGGAAAACGGCTACCTGTCAATGATCATTGACTTCCAGATGCCGGTCAACAGTTCTTAATTGTCGGTCAACATTCATCGGTCAATAGTCATTAGTTATCAGTCAATGGTCATATATCACCGGTCAATGTGTACTGGGGAAAGGGAATATCATTCCCTAGTGGGGGATGAGGAATCAAGATAGAGAGTTTTGGGATAATCTCTTGCCTTTATCTTTTGTTGAAAATAGAAAAAACTGACGAAACAAACAACAGAAAAAGGAGTCCGGTCGCAAGGTCGGTCCATTCCAGAGATTCAATCCGTACCTAAAATTCAAGCCCGACCGACCTTGCAAGTCCGGTCCCCAAGGTCGGTCCATTCCAGAAACTTTTCCCTGTAGTGTAAACTTGGCTCGACCGACCTTGCAGGTCCGGTCCCCAAGGTCGGTCGACTCCAGACCTTTGTGTCAAAATTCCCATTTGACTCCAAACTTCACCTCATATATCATAGTATGTTCTAACCTCATTTGGGCACTTCAAACACACCTTTAGCCTTCCATTAAACTCATTAAATCATTCACCAATATCCACCTTAGCCATTATGCATTTCCTTGTACTAATGCGAACACTTGTAATGCTTTTCACTAGTCTTCTAAGTGGTGTTTCATACTTATCATAACCACCATGCCAAAACGTTTTCCCACCACCATAACATCATCTCCCAAGCAACTTTATTCATCCATCTCCTTTGCTAAACCTTCCAAGGTTATCTTGCATCTCCATGCACAATTCCTTCCCCTTTCCATTTATCACTCACCACTCCTAAATTCTTGAACATACCTAAACATTTCTTCTCATCCTCTTTTACTCAATTTACTCACCATTCTCATGATCTTACACTCTTATACATTCCTAGTCAATTTCCTCGACGATTTACAACATTCTCTTACACTTTTCTCTTCCATCTCCCTAGTCCACTCATTACCATCAAAACTAGAACCTTATTAGTCCACCACTAGCATCCTCACCACTTACACATGCTTCCCAAGACTCTCATTGTTATATTCCCTATTTCATACCTCAATCATCTTAAAGCATTATACACCTTCTCCTCCAAATTTTTGCACAAGTCTCACCATTCCTCATACCAAGACTTTGGTGTGTTCAATACACCCTCCTAAACTCTAATTTCCTAATAGACAATTCTAGGTCATTCTAAACCTCAAGAACTCCTTAGTTAACTCATTTCCACTCAAATTCCTCATAATGATCCCTAGTGAATCCTAGGGCATATTAACTCACCACCACCACTTAAACACTTTGTTTTCTATTCAAATTTCGCCATAGCTTATCTAGTATATTATCATGCCCAAATGTGTTGTTTCCCTCATTCAACCATCTCACACACATCAAGTTCTTTCTCATCATATTTTCTCACCCAAATCGACTCATTCATAACAAACTCAATATAGTGCATTAACCTTAAATTGCATAGCACTAAGGCTCTTAAATGACATGGCTCTTAGGCCCTTAAATGACATGAATTTAAACACTGAATTTACCACATCTTAAAGCTTTCAACCTGCAATTACACCCATCAATCTCATAGTAGTTATGATGCTCTTTAAACCCATCTTAAACCTATCTTACTAACTCATTCCCATTGGCTCCTTAGTCACAAGTTCACAAGCTTGTTTAAATTCTTTTTCCTAGGTTATATAACCCATTACACAATGTAAGATCTAAGCCACATTAGTACTCACCTAAACTCAACCCTTAAAACTTAAACCACCATTAGGTAAGCATTTTACCTTGTTTTCTCAAGCTTATCTTAACTTCCTCCTTAGACCTTCTTCTTGAATGAATCTCGGCCACCCATTTAATTTCCTTTGCCAATGTTCTAATCAATATACAATGACTCTCCTGAGTGATAAACAATACACTAACCTTAAGGAGTAAACCCTATGTTAAAGATGTGTTTTAAGGCATATAAGTGGATAATTACCTTTGAAGTCGCAAAGTAGACTTGGGCAATGAATGAAAGAGGACCTCCACTTGTCCTTGGTGATTAAAACAAGCTAGAACAAGGCATAAAACAAGGCTCAATGAGTGGTAGTTTTCGGCCATGTAAGAAAATGGTGGAAAGATGATTTTTCTTACATTTTTCTTACCTTGAATGAATGGAGAACCAAATGGTCTCTTTAAACTTGATTTTCTTCCATCAATGGAGTTTCTCCATGGCTCCAAAATGAATCTTTCAAGGATTTAAAAAGATAGAAAGGAGGGCCTTGGCTTAACTAAGACAAATATGCAATTTGTTTTGGATTTGGAGCTTGGAGTTGAATTTGGCAAGTGAATGTAGGTGAGGAGCCATGGATGGAGCTTCACGTTTTCCTTGGAAGAGAAGAGGAAGAAGAAACCAGTGGGAAGAAGAGAAATGAAGAGAGAGAAGAAGAAAGGTAGCTTATAAGAAGATATTTTGTTTTAAAAAGCAAATAGTACTTTCTTTACTTTTCTTCCCTTTCTTTTCTTATTTGATGAAGTCTATGATGAATCATCCCTTAAAAAACTGGCCCCCTCCTTAGATAAGGCTAGACATGGTCTTTGTTGACCAACTAATTAACTTATGTTGACCAAAACTTAAACTAGTCACTATTTGGCACTATTCACAAACTAGTGCACATATTTGTGAAATTTAGGTTTCCCATTGATTTAGACTTCCTAATGTGATACTAATTAGCACACATGTTTATTAAGATGTAATAATTGGCATTTAGCCACTCAAAACCCATTTCTAAGACAATTTCTCAAAAAGGTGCTTTAAGGAGTCTTAAAGCACATTTTGTGTTTAAGCTTGTTTTTGAGCTTGGTTTTCTTTGTTAATTGATTTAAAATGTCCATTAGCATGTTACTAAAGTCTTATAATGGTATTTGGGTGCTAATCAAAGTCACTCCAAGCTTAGAGCACATTTTGCCTTAATTGCCCTTAAGGCATTTTCTTGTGTTTTCCTTGATTTAAATTGTCTACCAATCCTTCTAAGGCATATTTTAGCCTTACTACATCATAAATTGATGTTTACTTAGCATACTTAGGTTTGGGGTATTTCACCAATGGACCAAGACACTACGGGCACTCCTTGTTTAAGAGATTCCGTTGTCTTGTCCTTATCTTGGTGTAAGCCAAGTCGTCCTTCTTTCTCATAGAAGTTGACGATACATAGGTCTGCTTCAAGTGCAGGGGTTGGATCATCTTCACATTGTTGTGCAAGTTCTACAGCTTGAGTAACAAGCGTTTGGAATTCAGTGGGTATTGATGGAGGTGTTGCTCCGTCTCCTGCCCGTGTCTTTCAGTATGTCTTGGTATAAGGGTTCCAATCCTTTCCCAAGCACATCATCTTCAGCTTCATTGTTGCTCCACCGGGTAATTTGGGTGTATAAAATCGTCCTAAACCCGTTCCTAGTTCGTTGCATCGTCGGATGATGGAAATTTGTGCTTCAGGTGTTAGGTATCCTTTTAATAAGATCATACCTGGGCGGATAACCTGACGCTGCTCGTTGGTGAAGTGGTGAGTGGTGATGTCGGTTTCTTCATGGAGCGGGTTTGAAGGTATTGGGTAACAGATATTGAATTTCCCTAAGGTGGTAGATTTCATCTAACGTAAGTTCTAGTTTCAACTAGTTCATTTCATACTCAAACACATACTTCGGTTTTACTTACTCATGCTTAAATTCATACTCCAAATACTTACGCATTCATGCATCCATTCATACAGGTATTCCACTACTTTAGACATGCTCTTTAAGGATTAAAAGTTACGGTTAATTCCTAGGCCAGACTTAGAACCGGTCCCGTCGCGGTCAATGATGTGCTAGGCCGGCTGCCTCTGCAGTGCGCCCTTTTGAGCACCTCAGGACCCCTGTCCCTGTGAGGTCTGCTGGGCCTGAGCATCGCCAGATGCAACCTCCTTGCCTTCATGCTGCTTGTAGCTCTGGTAGTTGCCCTTAGGCTTCGAGTTCTCTAGGTATACATTCGCACAGTGCCCCCACTTCTGACAGTTGTAGCATCGGATCTCCCTTCCTTGGCAATCGGTGCCGAGATGACCCTTGTTGCGGTTTCAGCACACATAGCTTCGGCCATCATTTTGGCTCTTGCCATAGCCAGCACCAGAACCTATAGCTTCTATGTTAGCAAGGTTCGGTATACTTATACTAATTCACATACTCATCGATTCACAAGTTTACTAGTTCAGTTTTGGGTCCTTACCCTTGTAAGGCTAAGACCTTAGTGGCTTCGCTGCCACTGGTGCAGTATAGGCGAGCTGTAACAGCTCAGCTGCCTTGCCCTTCTCAGCATGGGCACTGCTATCTCTAGAGGTGTTCTTCTCGGTTTGGTGGGAGTACTTCCCCTTCCTCTTCTTCCATGGTTTATTATGATTTTGTTCCTCGGAGTTATTACCTTTGCTGCTCACCTTGCGCTTTAGCGCTTGCTCTTCATCTTTCAGCTGGCAGGTGATCTTAACCCGAGATGTAGCGTGGTAACACTCCTGAAGTATTCGGCATTAGGTTACACATTTACATACGGGGATACTATTTCGTATTGTTCATGACATTTAAGGGTTCAATGTTGTTTACCTGAAGGGAGGTAAACCGTGTGAATCCCATGCCATATCGGAGTCGATGGCTCAATCCACCGTAGAAGCGGTCGACCAAGACTTGGCCGGTATATCCAAGGTCTGGTAGGAGTCTGAGAATAGAAGTGAAGGTGCGGTAATACTCATCAACCGTCATCTTCTCCGTCATCTTGAGAGCGTCAAGCTCAAGCCTCTTCTTGGTCTTGACATGCTCGGGATAATATTTAGATCAGAGAAGAGAGGTGAATGCTTCCCAACCGAATGCGGGATCGGCAACGTGCTCGGCCTTGACGAGCTTCCACCAGTCCATAGTCGCGTCCTTGAGGTAGTACGCAGCTATCCTCACTCGATCTCCAGCGGGAGTCTCGAGAGTCTCGAAAGCTATCTCCATTTCGGAGATATAGGCCTCGAGCTTGGCGGGGTCGCTCTCGCCTCTAAAGTAGGGAGGTTGAAGGTCGGCGGCTACCTTTACCCAATTGGTTTCACGGGGCTAAGGCGGGTCGGGCTGTTGTTGTTGTTGTTGTTGGTTCTGTTGCACTTGCTGCTGGGCTGCAGTCATGAGCTATGGCATCAGTTGTGCCACGGTGGCAGCGACGATCTCGGCGACCGTCTGCGCACCAGGCTCATCAGCCTGCTCTCCCCGGGGTCTGCCTCGACCACGTCCTCTTCCTGACATCTAAACAAGTGCGGATTACATTAGATACTATGACCATGTGGTCTTGATTCAAACAATGGTATCGTCTTTCAAGACGTCAAGGGCGTTATCAATAACGGTCATTCCTAGTTAGGTTTCTAATTCTTCACTGTAAAACGGTTTATAACCTAACTCGGTAATCACCACACTCGGTATTCTAATCAACAGAGCGAGACTTCGCTCTGATACCACTTTTTATAACACCCCAACCGTTAATCCTTCTATTATCCTCTAATCGTCTCCATACTTACTCCTACACGCAGCGGATACATTCTTACCCCTGGAGGGTGATACAACGCTGTTAGCCCTTCCGTGGCTAACAAGGCTACTACTACTTACTGTAACGGTATGAAGATTAGAATATACCGATTAACAGAATACTTACATTACAATTCCGAATACTTACTTACAAAGTGATTACCGAGTACCAAAAGTATACGAATTACATCCCATTTCTACAAGGCTATTCCAAAATTATGAGTTTGTACAACTACTCATTAATGCTAAGGTTCACAATTCATTTCTCAAAAAGGTGTACCACATGGTCCACCGGCTACTCAAAAAGGCGTCAAGCCATGTACGACTCGGTACACCATTCAAATCTACTAACTACTCAAAATGGATTAATCCCAGTCCTTACTCGACCTTCAAGCCTCACGCACTAGTGGAAAAAACGTTTTATAACACGGTTGTTTTCCTTTATATAACACGGTTATAGAGGGTGTTATATGCTGCGGTCGTATATACTTCTTGATTTTACAACACGGTTATTAACCGTGTTAAAAAACTGTTTTATAACACGGTTATGGACTGACTAACCGTGTTAAAAAAGTGCTTACCGCACTTCTTTTTTTTACGCCAAATCAAGTTTATAACACGGTTCTTCTTTAAACCCGTGTTATAAAGTCCACTTTTACAACACGGTTACGTCAAAACCGTGTTATAAAGTCCACTTTTACAACACGGTTACATTAAAACCGTGTTATAAAGTCTAATTTTACAACACGGTTACATGAGAACCGTGTTATAAAGTCTTTTCCGACAAAATATGAAGTTGTTTTATAACACGGTTATATAAACAACCGTGTTATAAAATTTGGTTTTTTAAAAAAAAAATCTGTTTCTCTACACTGCTTCACTACCTACAATTAACAATCAATGATGTCTATTACACATGACACATTTAATATTCAGCCACACCAGCTTGCAAAAGAGCCACTAAATTCATTTGCCATATATACACACTTTGTAACATTCACAAAATTCGACAATCGATCTCTTGTACAAGTACTACAAAAATAAATTACCACCTACTCTATAAGGACATGACCAAGAGTAATCCAAAAGTGTCAATTCTTCTCTTTATAATGTCCACTTCCATCAAGTGTTGCTCTCCGCAAAGATTGTGAAACCAGTCATATGCCTAATATTTAAAAACAATAGAAATATTAGAACAAGTATATATAGTTAATAAGTGTTGAAGAAAGAAACACTGCCTTTTACATACCTGCCCGCTAAGAAACAAAAACATAGTTCTTCGAGCTCCAACATGACAAAATCAACAAGACAGGCTTCCCAAATATCTAACTGCTGCCACTTTGAGCTTCTTCCAGCCCATGTCCAAACTTCCTACAACAGAAAGAAAAACAAAATATGCGAAGAAAGCTTTAAATGTTGATTTGTAATAAATACTTGCAGCAGAAAGAAAATAACAGATTAAGTTCTGTTTGACGTGTATTTACTGGAACTAAAGAAACCTTTGATAAGAGAAGGAATTTTGCAACAATTAGTTGGGACTTTACAATTTCCTGAGCTGCCCACTTTTTCTCTTTCCATTATGACCTTTTCTTAACAAAAAACAAGGTACCAACATCTTTCAGTTTTGTATCGCCTTGCGTTTCTGACTGTGGTATAACATACAGAAAACCCCCCACAAAAATGCAACAGCAAAACCCTTCTTACTTCACTATCTGATGATTGTTCCCATTTTATTAAATAAATAAACCCTACAGGACTTAATATAGACATCATTTGTTCGTTAATGAGGGAAGTTGATTTGCTTACAGCTTTGAGGTGATACAGTTTCCAGTTTGAAAGAGTGTCCTCCGAGCTCCAAGTCTCATTGTGTTTCCCATATGAGTTCTAGACCCCTTGATTATTTACTTAATCATAGAGAATATGTCAAGCTCAGAAACACAGAAGACCTTCACAAAGAAAAAATATTATTAAAGTACAAGTAACCATACCTCTGGCATGAATACAACCACAGCATCAGAACCCTGAGCACCAAACTCTTCACTATTTGCAGAACCAAGACCCAATACCTACACGGCAGTAGTTTCATAAACAAGTTACAATGTCAAGAGCCCTTCTTCCCAATTGATAAAGAGTGGAAAGGGATAAAAAGGATTTATTCCTTATGTTAAAAGGTTTGACAACTTACTGTTCTAGCGAACTCAATCACAGCAATCTGCATGCCCAAGCAGATTCCTAAATATGGTACTTTATTTTCCCGGGCATACTTAGCGGCCAATACCATTCCTTGTATACCACGCTCGCCAAACCCACCAGGGACCAACACACAATCAGCACCCTACAAAAATAAAATAAATTCTCAAGTTCACAAGCTATTACTGTGATTTTGTACACAGAAATTGGTTTGCCCAGCTGCTTTCTCAACCATTCTAATAAAAATATTTATTCTTTCAAAGCATACTAATCAATTAATGGAAAAGCGATTTCAGACGTCCCAGTGTCTTGATGAAGGGATACAAGATTGTAACTAACAAACTTTGGAAATAGAGGCTTACCTTTAAGGTCTCCCAGGCAGATGCATATGCTTCTGGTGTCTGTATAAGAAAAAAAAACACGATTCACATTCAGTATATCTATTTATAGCTCTCGTCCCTTCTTTTTGTTTTGCGTATATTCAATATCTAACTCAAAATATGTATAAGCTTCCAACCGTTTTTTCACTCTCATCTTCCAGATCAGAAGCAGCTATCCAGTCAATCTTGGGCATCACAGAGCATGAAATGCAAGCATGTTGAAGAGCCTGCAACGAAAGATCATCGATTCAGTGAGCTTACACAGGACAGGGTATTTCTTACGTATATATTTGCTTACAGTAAACTAGGCTAGCAAGTATCTGACATGCAATAAGTGACTGATCACCTTAATAACAGATAAGTAAGAGTCTGAAAGACCAACATACTTCCCAACCATAGCTATCCTGACCTGCAAGTAAACTTAGAACTATATATCAGTAATATGTGGGTCGTCAAATAGAGATGAGATGTTTAGATAAAAAAAATGCTTATATAGCACTAACAAGAGCAGTAAGATTGTCAAAAGTCTCAGCCCGAGTTTTCCATTCTCCTAAAGCTGGAGGATCTTGAGCCACGCAGAGAGAAAAAATATAAATTTACTACCACATCTCATTATGAATAGCAAACTACCACATAAACTGAAGAATAGGTAAAAGTGCCAGTAAAATGAATAATCAGAATTAGCAACTTTGAAAAACATAAAAACATGGTAAGAACTGTATCGTACCAACAGTAAATTAAAGACAGCTGCCGCAATGCCTCAATGAATGGCATAGACTCTATACAGAATTGGAAAAACTGCAAAAATCTGAAAACAAAAATCTGTATACTTCTTCTTCATTCCTTCCTCTTCTCTGATTAATTCGATTTCTATCTTTCCCAAGTGTATATAAATTTACTTAAGTGCCTTAGAAGTGTGTTAGGCTCATTAACAACTCAATACAACACTGTTAACTACTCTGGTAGTTCATTTTACAGAAAACAGAAAACTGTAACTGAAAAACTGATATAACACTAGTAAAGCTCCTCAGCTCCATGTTTTTTATTATCCAGCTATATATAACTCATCAACAGAATGATAAGCATAGAACCTCGTATTACAATGGAAGAAAATAAGTGAAATGTAAATATAATATATATATATATGAGTGTGCGATGTACCATTGCTTGCTCAAAGTTGTGCTTATTAAAATAGCTCTGTGTTGCATCTTGCCACCCATATACTGAATACTCAGATAATAGCCAACAGACTTAGCACAGGAGGGATGACATGTACTATGATAGTCGCCTACATTGCACTGGAAGTATGATATCCAACATAAAGGTTAATAATAGAATGATACACGAAACCAAAGCAACTAAATCAAATTCAGTAACTTTAATGCAGACACCAAATTTTCTGTTGCACACTGAGCAAACATCAGCCCCTTTGATGACAGAATCTTGTTTAAGAATTCAAGGTTATCAAACATTCAGTGCAATTAGACTCACTAATCCTCCAACACGATTTGCTTGTCCTCTTATGAATCTCCACATGCAGAAAAGATATTACGAAGGATACACATCGTATATATAAAAGCTGCCCCATAACAACTTCAGAAGGACAATTTCTTCCCACAGAATTCCTAATATATCTGCATACAGCGTATTTAAAATGTTAGATTACATTACCAATAACAAATGCTTCTGCTCCTTGTTGCAGACTTATAGAGCCTTCACCACCAGCCAAGAGCACTTGAAGTCTTCTATGTCTGTACCGATCTGAAAGAAGTTCAAAGCAATCACCATTATAAATGCATCCCCACTTCCGATGCAAGATACTATATACTCCTCAAAAAGTAAGCATAATTATCAGTTTAGTTAACTAACTATACTATAAAAGAATTATTATTTAGTCACTTATATACTTACGGTACTCTTTAGTGTTAATACACCCTCAACTATGACCTGAGTGAGTGAACCCTCAACTATGACCTAAGTGAGTGAACCCTCAACTATGACAAAACTAATACATCTATTACAAAAATTTGAAGCGAAATGACATATTTTAAAAGATACTAGCTTCACAAAATTGAAGCTGTTGTACAATTTTTGTAATAAAAACTGAAGTAAAACATCATTTTGAGTTCAAAAATAGACTGAATGATTTAACCAAGGTTATTCTTTAACATCAATCTATTAACATGCTATCCTGTTACAGCGGAAAACAATGTGAAGCAATGCCCTGAATGACCCTATATCTGTTCGTGGGAGTAAAAGTATGGTGCTAAATATGAAACAGCAGCTGAAGCAGATCAGAAACATGTAAAGTATGAAAGCCAAAATATTTCCAAATAGTAGCAGTTCGAACGGAAGAATCAAAAGGGACAAAGAATTGGCCAAAAAACTATTGTGATGACCTCTGTGAACAGCAGCCAAAGTTGGCCAAAATTTGTTATCTAAGTTGTAATATATAGTTTTCTATAGTATTCTAATTTTTTTGTGCAGATTTCCGTGATCGAGAGCTCATTTCAGCTTGAATTTTCAGAGTTATTACAGAGCATATTACTCATACCGGAATGGAACATCTAACACCCGTGAAATAGATGAAAAAACAAGCATAATTGATGGGTTAATAGCTGTTCATAATAGGGGCACACAGGGTAACACTTGCTCAGTTCAACAGTAAGATTATTTCCTGAACAGAGAACTGCAAGACAGATTTAAACTACACCAAAACAGATTGTGCAATGCATGTTCATAATCAATGTACTAGTGCAGATCGGTTCTGTTCATAATGGGCAGCTTTAAGCAGCTCGATTTGTCAAGATTTAAGGTACTTCAGTTAACACATTTAAGGTACTTCAGTTAACACATATCATAGTTAAAGATTGTGCATCACTTGAATACTATTTCATTAAGCAAAAGAAGAAATACCTGGTGTAACAGATTTGAAATTTCAGTAGCAGTAGCAATTCAAGTGCATAACTGAGTAGTAATTCAGGAGCAAACCGATCAGCAATTCAGGTGCATAACTGAGCAGCACTTCTGGAGCATAACTGAGCGTAAATTGCAAGTTTCAGGTTGCAATAATAATGACACTAAATAATGTATAAATTGGATTCAGGTTGTCACATAGATAGTGTAAAATTGGGTAGAATCTGGGCAAAATTTAGCAGCAACAAGGGAGAGTACTATATTCATTTCCTTAAATCTAAAAACAGCCATCAAACACTGGGCAGCAAAACTGAGCTAACAGCCTATCCACGTGATAATCAGGGGTTAAAGATACCCGAGCCGCTAATATAAATGGCAACTAACACAACAACACTTGTAATGACCTCTAGCAATACAAGTGATACTACAAATGACAGTGTTTACAAATCATGGTCAGATGATACATCAAAAAAAAATACTAAGGAAAAAAAGCTTAACTATCAAATTACCATTAGAATCTTCATGGTCACACTCTCACTTGGAAAGTGGGGACTCAGTTGCACGGACTCGAGTACTTGGTATAGTAGATGAAGAGATTGTTTTATCACTTCCAGTTTCAGAAGCAACTATCCCTTGAATGTCTTCACTGACAAAAAAGCTGTAAAAACAAATGAAAAACTGTTGTATAAGTAAATTGCATTTAGATAGTAATTGAAATGGTGAATATAAATATGGCATCACCAATGAAATATGTGGATGCTAAATACTGTAACAGGTTTTCATAAGAAGAAACTTGTACAGAGAATATAAATATGACAATAATTTGAAGCGGTGGTAATAGAAATGAAAATGAAGTACAAACTGGACTCACAAAATTGAAGCTGTTGTACAATTTTTGTAATAAAAACTGAAGTAAAACATCATTTTGAGTTCAAAAATAGACTGAATGATTTAACCAAGGTTATTCTTTAACATCAATCTATTAACATGCTATCCTGTTACAGCGGAAAACAATGTGAAGCAATGCCCTGAATGACCCTATATCTGTTCGTGGGAGTAAAAGTATGGTGCTAAATATGAAACGCCCAAACAGCAGCACAACTCAAAGTTACACAGTATACATTTATTTAAAGCAGTAATGTAATGCGGTAGAAAGATTCATTTAACCAAGGATAAAGCTGGATCAGAAATTTTTTGCGAAAGATGCGCAAGGATTCAAGTTACAAGAAAGCATTTAACCATGATTGTTGGAAGTGCTGAAACAGAAACTTAATTCTGTATCAAAATTTCATAAATATGTTAGTGTTTTCGGTTGCTTTTCTATCAGACCATATACCCCCTGTCTCTGCCAATGATGTAGCAAGGCTTGATCTTCATGAGAACTGGAAGGACAGAATACCTTTTGCACTTACTTGCTTCAGATTTTAGAAATGGATTAAAGATTTTTTAAAAAATTTAATTTTAAAAACAAGAGCCTCCTTTCCTTAAATCTCAGCTTGCTACTGAACATTTTTGATTTTGCGTCATTGCAAACAGCTTCTAAGACGAGTGCATTATACAAAAACATGGTAATATGTAACCTCTTTAGGCCAAAGCTTTTTAGACTTAAATAAAAAAAACAAGTGAAGTAATAGCAAGACGTGAGATACCAAATGCTATGAAGAGGTTTTGACAGTAAAGGAGAGCAATAATTTTATCAACAAATAGATATATAATGAACAGATAACAAAGATCAAAAGCAGTTTTTGAAGCAGTCTAAACCTTACAGCAACTGAAACAGGTACAGCCGTACAGGCTTTCTAAGCAAAATTTGTGGCCGTAAATCAGATTTGTGCAATAATGAACCAAAAACCAATTTCTAAGAAAATGGCTTTGTATGAATCATGACAGCTGCAATGATTCCTTTATCTTTGGCAGTTAATGCTTAAAAAACATAATGAGAGTAGCTCAATGATTCAGTAGTGGTAATTGATTGACCAATGATTGAAACAACCTTATAGCCTCATACTAATATTTTGGAAATTAATACTAACACCTACATCATTAAATAATGACCTGATAAGTGACGCTTGGACATAAGAAAAAAAAGAGGAGATCGGATGATATCATTGGAAGGAGGGCACAACTTGACTGAAATTGAAGAACTGACTACATCAGTCCTATTAGTTGATGTTACAAAGAGATATGTCAATCCCCCGAGACAAAATCTAAGTTATTCAGTAAACAAACTATGTTCAGCTATGCACTCTCCATATAGTCATTGGCGGGCATGTTTGATCAAAGTCATCAAAAGCGTGCAACAGAACTTCAACAAGTAGCCAATTCATAACCAGATGAAGAACAACAGCAGAAGAACGTTCAAAGACAAACCAGAACCACCACTGGATCGAAAGAAGGAAGCAAGAACAGTGAGGAAGGTCACCTGAGCTTCGAATTCGTCGGGTCTGCTACAGCTTCCTTCGTGTCTTGCTTCTAGTGAACTGGAGCAGCGAACTAGGCGGCTATCGTGGTTAGCGATGAGCGACGGAGGAGATGCCAGGGCGATGGTGAACGAGCAGTTGTGAGGTTGACGGCGAACTGGGCAGCGAAGAGGTTTACGCTTCTTTGTTCAATTGGAGCAGACGAATCGGTGTATTTTGGCGAGGATGCAGCGACGTCTTTGCGATTGCGGTGGAGGTTTTGGAGACGTCGAAGGGTGCCAACGAAAATTTTGAGTTGTGGTTTTGGTGGGTTCGCGGGGGAGAGATGGTAATTAAGAAGGAATAATTAAGAAGGAATATAACACGGTTGCTTACTAAACGTGTTAAAAGGTCTTAACATACAACTCGGTTTCAAAAACAACCATGTTGTAAAACTCTTCCACTTTTTTTAACACGCTTCTAACAAAACACCGCGTTATAAAATTACCCCTTATAACACGGTTTTAACACAACCGTGTTAAAAAGCTTTTTTTCCAGCGTTGGTTTATTTTCATTGCGTATTATAACACGGTTATGTTACAAAACCGAGTTGTAAAACATTTTATAACACCATTACTTTAAAACCGTGTTATAAAATGCGTGTTATATAATATTTTTTCTACTAGTGACGGGTACCTATAAAATTCAAAACAGTGCCCCAAGGGGCTCAGCTTAACGCAGCATATGAAATCCACATACCCCGCGTACTAGCGAGGGTACGTCGACTATTTAGTCGAAAACATGCGGTTCATTTTACTCTTACATACATACATGCTTTTATACACAATATTACAATACATCACAAAGCATACATACATTCATTCCAATACATACAAGGAAGACTTTACAAGTCAACCATTCACACTTACTGTTACAGAGATACGCTTCTCCAATACATACATAATGCTTGTTAGCTTCTTTACACACCCGGGTTAATCGGGAGTACATTACTCTTTTACTCAAGGTCAATGACTTACACTAGCCAAGACCATTACTCATACAATACTCTACTTACTTACTTACTTACTCAAGTTAAGTCGGTATGACCTCTGGGCAGGGACTACTATATCCCACCACCGGGCTTTATGGTGGCTAACAAATCCAGGATGCTACCCATTTAAGGGGTTTGGTCCATGGAAAGGATTAAGGCCAGGATTCGGATCTAACCTCTTGTGTCTCCTTATCCTCACGCATGGCCGAAACTATATCGGACTTCTACTCATTCCATTTTACTCATTACTCAAGTTAGGAGTTAGGTGGTTAGGAATTAGTAGAAGTCATTACTTCCATGCCAAAGTTTATTACATTACACAAGTACACAACGAGTTACACATACACTTCATTCTCATCCATTCATTTCATGAATTATACAAACTAAATGTTCAAGACAACTAACAAGAACAATATAATTCAAGCACAAGTAAGTGCATCAAAATCCGTGCATTTACCTTATTTAGGTGATCAAATAAGCACACAAATCAAAGGAACCAAGTTAAGAATCAGGGCATGAGGAAATCATACTGTTCACCGTCGTTCTCGAACTCCGATTTTCCTTCGGTGTTCAAATATCCAAGTCCTATACATACATAGAGTTGTATGATCAATAATCTATTATTGACCTAACTCATTCCTTCATTAATACTTCTAATGTACACTTACTAGTTCTTTACATTTCATACTTGATTTGAAAATCATTCTTTACTCATTACTTCTTGAACTTACTTTCTTACTTATGTACTTACTTTCTTACTATTTTTATTCTTTTAATGGGGTGTTACCAAGCCCTCATATATATACATATACATATACACTTATATGATTACCATTTTTTTTGGGGCCCGACCGACCCATGTGTAACCCAACCGACCCAAAACCCTCTAGGTCAGTCGAAGTCAGAAAGAATTCGGCTCCTGAAATTCATCTGGACCGACCCACGACCGACCCAACCTCCTGGGTCGGTTGAAGTCAGAAACTTCGCTTCAGAAATCCTTGCCCAACCGACCCACGATCGACTCACCCGTCTGGGTAGGTCGAAGTCAGAAAATTTACGCTCCAGTGATTCTAGCCCCGACCGACCCACGACCGATCCAACCTTCTGGGTCAGTCGAGATCAGAATTATCTATTTGGCTTTGTTTCAGTTCTCTTCTTTTACCCATTTCTTCCCTAATCTTCCTACATACATCCTAGCATGTATTAGTACTAATTAGACTTCCTAAAATACCTTAGTTCATCCATTAACTCATTACTAAATTCATTTCTCATTCTTATGTTGATTTACACAATTTTCCTTATTCCCATTCCAGCACTCATAGCAGTTTTTGTTCTTCTTATGCTACAGATTTTTACTCCATCTCTTACCATTCAATACTCCCACTACCAATGCTACTCCTAGCATTCTAAGTGCATTACTTCACATCCTAGTTCTCCCCATTATCTAGTTTCTCTCAAAATCTGTTTTCAACATGTTTAGTCAATCATAACAACTACAAAAACACACCAAGTTATTGTCTAGGTTATTCCCTCTCCTTACACATCTAAGTCCTCCAATTTATCTACGAATTTGGGTAGAGTTTCCCCTATATTTTTCACTTTTCCCACATACATATCAGCTCATACATTCATTTCCTAATCTCCACAGCAATATAAGCACTAACAACACAATACATTTTCCTGCACACACACATTTCTTTACCTAAGGTTTTTCCCCAAGCTTTTAAATACCCTAAACAAGTTTTAAAACAGTTACATTCTCCCCTTCATTATACTACTACATGGTTACTACTCAAAGCTACATACACTACTCATTTTTAATACTTAAAAACTGTTACACTACACCATACTAATCTAGCTCAAGGTAAGAGAATTTACCTTGTCTTGCTAGTTTCTTTTTCTTTATTTCCCATCTCTTGTTTTCTTCTTTCTTTCTTCCTTGTTCCTCCTTACAATCTTAGAAATGCTACAGCCCATACCAAAGGATGATAATGAGCATTAATACAGTCCCTAAACTTCCAAAATCAGCCCTAGTATACAAGGAAGGTTTGGAGCTATAAAGAGTCTTACCTTTGGACTTCTTGATGGAGTTTGAGCCTTAAAAGAACAGCAAGCTACAGTCCTTCTTGGAGGAGCCAAAAATCGGCTGGAACAAGACACAACAAGGGGGTTTAAAATCTGGAAAATTTCCAAGATGAAAGAGAAGGCTAGAAATGAAAGATTTTCGGATTTCTTTTTACCTCAAAACACCATGGTGAAGAATGAGCTTCTAATGGTGGACTCAAACCTTCAAATGGAGAATACCCATGGAGATGAAAGTGGGTATTTTCGATTTTTGAAAAGAGTGAGATGCTCTCCTTGACAAGGGGATTCCAATGGTGTGGTTTTTATAATTTTTGGACAAGATTTGGGTGCTCAAAATGGAGAAGAAAGTGGAGGCTGGTGGTGGTCTCTCAAATCACCATGGGTGGCTTGGAGAAGGAAGATGAAGCAGAGAGGGGGGGTGCTTTACGTGAGAGAGAGTAGAGTGGGGAGGAGAGAGAGTTGTTTTTTCTTTATTTATTTATTTGTCCTTTTATGAGTTAAAAAGAATAAAGAGGGTGAGTGAGAGGGAGGGAGTTCGGCCCCCCATATACACACACATACATTTTTAGTTTTTGATTTAAAAAAGTGGACACATTAGTTTTGCTTTATTACAGTTTACACCCCACAACTTCCCGTTTTTACAGTTTTTACTAACCAGAACCCGTTTCCGGAACTTTCTCGTTTATTTAATTTTATTGGTTCTAAACCTTCATTAATGTTTATTAATGACTATTTGGTTGAACAGAATTATTACGAGTCTATTTGACCCGCTTAAAGTCGTGTTTTCCCAGTTTCCTCGAAAAACGCGCTTTAAGGTTCGTTTGTGCTTTTAATCCATTTTAAGGATCCGTTTTCTTCGGGATTTGTTTCCTCATGTTTATTTAGATGTAATTAAGCCTCAAAAATACTTATTAGCCTAATTAATCACTATTTTTAATTACGCGGTATTTCACAAATACCGTAATGGTCTGATGGACCGGAATACCCGAGTACTTAAACAAATACAATCATCACTTCATTTCTTAACGGAGTCTATACAACTCTCCAGTCAATAGAGTACTCAACACTTGAAATCCAATATACCGAGTTTTTACATTCTAATTGCCGATAAACTTTCAGTCTTACACCATTACAATTACAAACGTGATTAAATAAATCTACCCATGCATAACAGCAACCCCGTCCTACTCCCGGACGGTAATCAGCTCCATAGTACCTGAAAAAAATGGGTGGCCCCAAAGGAGGTCAGCACCTTTGCTGGTATGGTAGATGTGCAACCCGCTACTACAGGGTCACACCCAACTAATTGTCGTATAATCATGTGACTGATTTGATTTAAATCATAACATGTAATACTGCAACATACAACATGCTCGCATTTATAACATGTATTCAAACAAAGAATACAATCAACAAGACTAACACATTGAGTTTGTTAGTCTACATTACTTTGCTTTTTAGGCCGTGGGGGTTTCTACCTCAACAATGCCTCATTCTCTTTAATCAATAACTCGTCCATCTTAGCCAGATAGATTTATTCATACTCTTAGATCTATAGACACCCTCGGTCTCGATCAAGTTTTCTTAATTATTCTTCTCTTGAATAATTCTCAAATCAATTCTCTTGACCCCCGGGCAGAGACATCTTAATTCTCACCACCGGGCTTTTCTCATACTTACCCGCTCATCTCTCTAAGTTGGGTCACTATGGTTAAGCCTCTTAGGCCTCCGGGTAGAGACGCACATATAGATCTCATCACCAGACTTTAATAGTACTAGTCTTACTTCCCCGGTTTTGACCCAATACCGGGTCTAGCATGGTGGGAAGGTTCAACTAGTAACTGGAACTACTCTCTTAGTTCCATATTCTTTTCACATACGTCTGAATCTCCATCGGACTTCTCACATTTCCAAATACTCCTCTCCTCGGAGTCACAATATAACAACGTATATTAGCCTAGAAGCATCGCTCTTGATGTCATCTAATAGCAGAGGGAATTTTCTTGAATTCTTGTATCTTCAGATTTAAGGGTTGCCCCAACATTTCGAATACTTATATGTTCGGGTCGTTTTCTCATATCAAGTCGAGTCCTCATATAGGAGGTCGACTATCATTAAGAGGGAGTTCAATAGTCCCGTATATCTCTTTTCACGTTTAAGTTGAGTTCATAAGGTTGAACTACAGCTATACTCTAATTGAGATTTCTTACGTGTTTCTCCACGTTTTAGTTACTTTATGTATCACCCCTCTATGCAAACCGCTAACCAAACGTTATTCTATTGTGAGTTGATCTACGATATTCAGTTAGATCACATACTCAAGTAAGGATGGTTAGCACATACAACAAGCATTGAAATATATATATATATCAAATGCAATAAACATTTTCGTGCTTTTATCTTGTTAGGTCGGCACACAAACAGATAGCACACAAGCCGAGTGTAACTCGGCAGGACACAAGTTGCAAGAAAGCCATACCTTTCACCAAGGAATTACTCTAACATTTGTCTCACGCTCCTTATACAGTTCTCGCATCACTGATAACATTTCAAGCGTTTCTATTAACGTCAAGGTAATATAGAATTTAAATGACTAATGCGCCCGTAATTAACCCCGTTATCCCGTTAATCTTAACTTTACTCATGTGGTCTTAATTTCTCAACTTTTACATTCAATCTCATACTTGTTTATACTTCTAAGGACCTTTACATGTCACCAAACAAGTCCTTAAAATCTTCTAATACCATTACTAATCAATCCCCACCATTTAAATTCATAAACTAACTCACGGTTAAATTTTACACTTGATTTAGGACGTGGTCTGGGTTCCTAGCTCCTGGACCAACCCCTATGTACAACTTACGGGTCATTTTAACAAGTGGTCTGGGACTTGTGGCAAGGACCAAGTCCCTGACCAACCTTTCTGGCCAATTCTTGGCCCTTTTTCTTGTGTGGTCCGGGACCTGATCCAAGGACTAGGTCTTGGACCCTGCTACAACCTATAACATTTTGACAGTTTGAATTTACATTCCAACCTCATTTTTCACCCATTTCTTTTCTAACCTTTACACGTGTTTCTGAACATGTTCTAACATCAAACACCCACATTAAACCTCCTCAAATCCTTGATCAAACCTTTCACTCAAATCTTTATCAATTATACAAGTTTTTACTTTCATTTTCTTCACTTTGAGACTTAGCTTCTAGATTTCTAAATTGCACTTTTGCTCACCACATTACTAACTCCGTGTCTTACTCACAAATGCTTACACTCCACCATATGACCATACCAACCCCTCCTTAGGAAATTGCATCTCCATTAGCTAAGCTCACTCATTATTTTCAAAGTCTTACACACTAGTTCATCTCTAGGCCATCCCAGGAACTCCTACATCACTTTTGCCACAGATATTTTGCACAAGTCAATCCAATCCTTCAACTAACACTTTAGGGTGATTAATCAACCCAATCAATCCTTATAAACTCCTAGTTAACCCTTAGGTTCTCCAAGCTCATAACATCACCTAAATTTTTTGATTTCTATAGGAATTTTGCCATAGTTCCTCTACAATTCTAGCATGCCCAAATGGTCATATCATTCACCTAATTCAGTTAAAAACTAACCAAATCCATAGTAGATTCTACCAACACACAAGTTCATCCAAAATCCATCAATTAACAATATAATGCTCTAATCTTAAATTGCTCGGCTCTTAGGCCCTTAAATCACACAATTTAACAATCAAACTCTCACTAGCTCAATGCCATTTATTTGCATTTTCTCAATTCATTTTCATCCCCAATTATACCAACCTAGATATAATTCCCCAAAGGACATCACTACTAGTTTTAAGGCAGAGCATTTACCTTAAGTTTTCAAGTGCTTCTTTTTCACTTCTCCTCCATTCTTCTCTTGCTTGCAACCGGCCAATGGGGAGTTTAGTTTCTAAACTATAAACCAATGCCAAATGGAACAATAATGAGCATCAAGAGAGTACTTGAATTCTAGGACTAACCCTAGAATGCAAATGAAGGTTCAAAGCTCTAAGGAGAGAGATTACCTTCAAACTTCTAGATGAAGTGCTTGGAAGCCAAACAAGCAATGCTCCATCAATTTTGAAGGAAAAACAGAGCTAGAACAAGAGGCAACAAGAGCTGGAATTTTCGGTCACCAAGAAAAGCTAGGAAATGGGAGTGTTTTGAGTTTTCTTTACCTTAAACCAACAAGGGAGTAATCTAGCTCACAATGGACTGCTTCTTCCTTTAAATGGGGCTCCACCCATGGAGTTCAACTTTGGATTTTGGAGATTTCAAGAGGTGGAAAAGAATCTCCAAGACTAGAGGAGCAAGAATATGTAATTTTTGTTGGGTTTTAGCTTTGTTTAAGCCTTGAATAACGGAGAGGAAGCTTGATCTAGTTGGGAGGCTCACCAAATCTCCATTAGCAAGGGAGGAAGAAGAGATAGTGCTTGGGTGGAAGGAGAAAAAGTAAGAGAGGGGTGGGAATGAGAGAGAGAGAAATAAAAAAGCACATATGTACTTTATTTACTTTTTGCTTTATTGTTTTATTTTCTTTTCTTTTCCTAACTAATAAGGAGCCAATATGGATGAAGAGGGGAGGATGAGTCAGCACCCAAAAACCGGCCCCCTACTTATAATCAGGCAGGGGTGTTTTCGTCGTTTCGCAAGAAACGCTCATAAATTCCCGGTTTGGCACTATTCGTCAACCGGGCCGGTTTTCTGGATTTTTCTCATTTCTTTAATTTTAATGGTTCTTAAACCTCCATTGATGTTTTTATAGTTATATGATCAACTATAATTTTTACAAGTCCATTAAACTGCTTAATGTCAAGCTTCCAGGTTTTCTCGAAAAACGTGCTTTGGGGCTTCATTTGCGTTTTTAACCCACCATATGGATCCGTTTTCTTCGAGAATTGTTTCCACATGTTATTAGTGTGTAACTAAGTCATAGGAATCCATCTAGGACCCTAGTCGAGGTCAAATACCTCCTATGGTTGCGTAACACACATTTTTATGTTTTGTGTCTTTTACGCGTTTTCTCTTTTCTTTTGGCTTTACTTTCTTCACCAAAGTGCTTTAGGAATCATTAGGCCTATAAATATCATATTAGAATAATTTAATCACCATATTTAAGTCTAGGGTATTTCAGTAGAGGAAAAATAGATTTGAATGGTAACGAAAGTAATTGAACCCGGAAAAAGCTATATACCAAGCCCCCGAACCCAAAACTCTAACCTTTCCTAGTTTCATTAGGTTAATACATGGTGGTGACTCTTATTAGGTTCCAGTGAGCTAACCTTAGTTTTAATAAGTATTGTTTTACAACATAATCTTAAACTTAGTTCAAAAGTTAAATCAATAACTTGAGCAGATTCTTAGTGCTAGACAACATAAGATACGATTCGAAAATCAAGACTCACATGACCTGAATGGATCTTGACCTGTGAAGGTAAGATTCATCCCCATCATCCAAAATCTGTGGAGCCAAGACTAAGAGGCCGAGACTCAAACTCCAACCGGTTGTTCTCGTGCAAAGATCAGAAGTGCGTGAGTATGAAAGCGGGAAAAGACAATGGGTTTATAGTGATTCCGTCAATTTAGCTTACGTCCACTAGATGATACTATATATTTATTTACTCTTTGATATTTCAATGATACAACTCTAAAGAGAGTTTGAACTATTTTTCTCTCTTCTATTTTGTGTCTCCCTTCAATTGAAACCTTCCCCCTCTACTTATAGGCATTTTGGTGGGGAGTTACCTCCTAATCTGCTTTTCCCACGTGGTACTATTTTATTGGTAATTACTTTTCTCATTGCAACATGCCTCTGGTCCTGAGTTCCTCTGGAGACCGGGAGTTACTTTCAGAAAAATCTGTCTCGGGACAGAGGAATTTATCGAGGGATGAAGCTGCTCACCTAGAATCGGAGATGGTTTCCCGAAGATGAAGGTGAAGACCAGGCCCGAAGACAGAGATGAAGACTAGGTCTGGAGACACTTCTATTGTAACACCCCATATGGGTAACTGTCCAGCAACCTAGCTCTCAAACCATTCAAGCTTGAAAACTAGCCTCTTTAGGCCATTAATCCTCACTTGGGCTTAAAAGTGGAAGACCTTGTTGTTGTAGTCAACCCATATGTATCCTTATAAACCATTCACATTACTACTCATATCCTGATGTGGGATAGGGGTATTACATACTCCCCTACTCAAAGAACGCGACGTCCTCGTCTGAAGCCTAACATCCAAGTCTCATGGACCTCCTCGGTAGGTGTCGGATGGATGATCCACACACGGTCCCGAGTTAGCTCTGATACCATTTGTAACATCTCATATGAGCAACTGTCCAACAACCTAGCTCCCAAGCCATCCAGGCTTGAAAACTAGCCATTTTAGGCCCATAATCCTCACTTAGGCTTAAAAGTGGAAGGCCTTGTTGTTGTAGTTAACCCAAATGTATCCTTATAAACCATTCACATTACTACTCATATCCCGATGTAGGACAGGGGTATTATATCTATCCCCCAGAGGTGACTTGTAGTTGCTTCAGTAGTCCTTCCTTAGGTTTCAACCCACACATCATTCCTATAAGTTGTAGATTTTAGCACTAAAAAGTGGAACTTGAAAAAGAAGGTAAAAATTTACATCATTTCTTTTTTTTTCTTATCCCCTACTCCCACAAGTTCTCTTTCTTTAGATTTCAAATAGAATTAACTTAAAAAGAAACTTGGTACAATTAGTACAATTAAAGTCCCACCGGTTGCATCTGCTTTTAAAGTCCTACCGGTGTCTTTCTGCCCGAAGAAATACATTGAAAATTCTGGAAAACACTCTGGAAATAATAAGCTTTTGATGATGGACTCTTTGACCTTTAACATGTAATAGTTAAGAAGTCCAAAATTCCAGAAGTCCATTAATATTTAAGAAGTCCACTTTAGAGGAATCCTCATTTTGAATAACACTCAAAATGTCTTGATGTTGTAGATATTCTGATTCTTGATTTCCAATAAGAAGTTTGAAAGAGAAGTCCATAACTAAATGATATTCATATAATAAGTTATTGACATGGTTTCTTTAGACTTTTGTAATAATTCTTTTAGAGAAAACCAATGGATCTTTTCAATGAGGATTATTCCCATTTATGAAAAGTGGAAGATAATACCCATAATTTTATTCTTGCCGATGCTAATAACATAACGATAGTTCCCTTTGAAGGACAAGCAAAATGTTACCAACAAATCTAAATTCCAACCTGAGTCGACTACCGGTAGTACAAAACATAAAAATCAACTTATAATCAAGCATAAACTAGTATTGAGTTAAGAAGATTACGTAGCAAATCATAACTAGAGAAGTCCTTGTCTTAAGAACTTACCAAGGTTTTTAAAATAAAATTTCGACTGAAACTTTACAAATGTCAAAGTTTTTGGGCTTACCCGCAGCAACCGGGCTCCTAAAGTTTGATTTTATTTAAAATCAATGTTTACTCCTTTTTGAGTAAAAATCTTTTTCGTCATGGCATACCATGACCATCACCGAGGTTGTTGCCGGTGGACCAAAGCTCCCTTTATTTCTGGAGATGGCTTTCACGTCTACCCTTTCATTAGTTCTAAAACATCCGGAATCTCTTACGTTTAACCTCCTCCCATTACTTTTTAAGAATGTGGGGTTAGTCTTTCTTTCATCCTCCTCCTATTGTTCAAATGGCGGGTTCGTCTTTCTTTCTTTTGCTTTTTGTCCTAGCACACATTTCTTTAGTGAGTACACTGTATCTAGATATTTCAAGCTTTTTGCTTTTTAGAATATGAAAATTCAGATCCCCTTTTAGACTTTCTCTGGCTTTGATACATGTTTCTTTGTTTCTTTGCTTGCTCATACATTGTTTCTCAGAGAATATATGGCTTCCAAAATCATTGGTAGTACAAAAAGTGGTCATAAATTGAAGCAATGTCAAGCTTTTATTTAAGAACTTCAGTTGCTTAAAACAGTTTTAGTACAACAGTGAAAACATAGATGAAATGGTGAGTTTTTAGAGGGTAAAAGGTTATTGCGGTCAGTTTCAATAATGTAGTAACGATGATGTTCATATTTAGAGAAACAAACAGTAGCTAAGTCGAGTAGAAGCCAGACAAAATTTCTAAGCTTAATGTATTGTTAAACAGATAAAAACAAAAACAAGCTTCTTAACAAAATAGGAGCAAAATAGCTAATTTAATGAGTTATAACAGGAACAGGAACAAGATATTGTACATTTCAGCAGCAGGCATTCCTAAAAGATAAAGTAAATTAGTACCATGTTTCTCACTTCATAAATCAGCAAGGTTTGAAAGAGTCAATCAAAATAGACTAAAACATGCTCTACTGACCTGTAAACAGAAGCATAATGCGATGCGAAAATAAGCATTTCCAAGGCTAAGGAACTTGTAGTTTGCCTACTGATAATAGTAAAAATGACCTAAGTTTGCCTAATAACTTAAGGTTAAATTAGCAAAAATTCAGCACTTAAGAACTGGGTGAAATTTAGATCATAGGTTGATCATAGTGATAGTATAAGCAGTGACAGTACAGCCATGCTAAGAAGCAAACATATTCTGATTTCAACGAATGATTTTGGAAGCCACATATTCTCTGGAGTACCAATGATTTTGGAAGAATATGTCTCCGGAGTAGATGTCCTAGGAGACTCATGTTGCTGTATTTCTTGATTTTGAATTCAACGAATGGCGGTGCCTTGACTAGTAGGCTTCAAGTCTTTGATACTGGTACAACGAAGACCACCCTAGGGTGTCTCACTGTTGTCCTGCCTTTTAGAGATGGATCCATTGTCCGCAACTTTATTTCCCTTCCCGGAAGTTATCCCCAAAACTCATGATGATGAATCCCCCAATCTTTCTTCAGTCCCCAGACGGGACCTGTCCTTCGAACATGACTTAATTCCCAGGCGAAATCTGACGATGTATCGTGGGGTACTCCCGAGCAAGAAAGACTTAGGTGTGTTGATTTCGAGATAGGAAACGGAATGGAATTAGGAAAGGGAATAGAAAGGAAAGGAAAAAGACTTCCCCGAATCAAGAAATTTGTTTGATTTTAACACGGAAACGGAATAGAATTCTCAATCATTGTCTTTGTTGTTGTTTGATTCCAAACAGAGAAGTGTTACTTAATTGCATTATAAATAATATATTAATATTTATCTAATTTTTATGTGACATATACTAATATTTATATAAATTATATAGCATATAAAATTAATTTTAAATTATAAATGATACAAATTAATATTTATATATATATATATACAATATATATTAAGATTTATATATCTGATATATAACATTTTTTAAATTTGTCTATATATAATATTAATTTTTAATTTTATAATATTTAAGTTATAAATAATATTTATTAATATATTATAACATTTATTTAAATTGTAAATAATATAAATATATATTTATGTAAATATATAACTATATATTAATTATAATTCTATAGTATAAAATTCTAAATAATAATATTATTAGTATTATTGTAAAATATTTAATTAAATTATAAATAATATTTATAAATATTTTCATATATAATATAATATATATATATATATTTCACAATATGAACAATGTATATAAATATTTTTTTATCTTTATAGTTTAAAGTATAAATAGTATTAATTAATATTAATATATTTTATATATCATGGTTGTTCATTTTTATTTAAATTATAACTAATATGTATAAATTATATTATATTAATATTTATTTAATTTTTTAATAATATGTATTATTATTTTAGAATTTTACTGTTGTTAACTTATAAATAATATTTATACATATATATATATATTATATAAAGTATTTTTTCATTTTTGCAAATATAAATAATGTATATTAATATTATATAAATTATACATGAATACTTATTTTAAATTATAAATGATATGTATTAAATATTTATTTAATTAATATTATATTCATATCCATATTTATATTTATATTTATATAAATTTTAAATAAAATATATTTCTATTCTTATTAGATATAAATATTGTATATTAATATTTATAAAAATTATGTATCATATATTAGTATTTATATAGATTATATACCATATATATTAATCTCTATTTATGTAAAAGATGAAGAAAGGGGTAAAAGAGAGGAAAGGGAATACTTTTCTCTGGTATATTGGGGGGAATCGCCAAAAAGGGATATACGGTTTTCGAAATTGGAAATGGGGGAAACGGAATCAACAAAAATACAAAACAAACAACCAAGAAATGATTCCGTTTCCCTTTATTGATTACCCCGAAATGAACGCACCCTTATATCCTTATCGCTCTTCTTTGGAGACCGAGAATTCTCTACTAACGAACTACAAATTCTTTGTGAAACTCCGAAAGACGGTGTACAATAAACTTTTGGAGACGAATTTCAAGACCTCCATATTAGACCATGGGCTGAATGGGTACATATGTTTATGTAACATAAATTCTAATCATCAAAATAGTTTCTTTTGTGCTATGCACTGAAATACCCCAAACTTAGATATGGTGTTTAAGTGATAAGCTAAGATATAGGGAGGCTAAATAATGCCTTAGAAACATTAAGAAACACTTTTAATCAAAGAAAACATAAGGAAGCACCAAAAGAGCAGTTTAAGCAAAAACGTGCTCTAAGCTTGGAGAGACTTGGGTGAGCACCCAAATATCATTATAAGACCTTAGCAATATCCTAATGGTCATTGTAAGTCAATTAACAAAGGAAATCAATCTCAAAAACAAGTTAAAACACAAATTGTGCTTTAAGGACTCTTAAAGCACATTAATGAAAAATTGTCTTAGAAAGGGGTTTTAAGTTGTTAAATACTCATGATTACTTATTAATTAACTTTTGTACTAATTAGTATCACATTAGGAAGTCTAAATCAATGGGAAATAAAAAATTTCACAATTATGTGCACTAGTTTGTGAATAGTAATCAAATAGTGCCTAGTTTAGTCTTTAGTCAATTAAGTTTTGTTAGTTGGTCAAACAAGACCATGACTAGCTTAATTAAAGGGGGTGTCCGGTTTTTAAGGTGATGATTCACCACATGATCAAATAAGAAAAGAAAATAAGAGATAAAGTAAAGGTTACTATTTACTTTAAGGAAACAAATATCTCACCTTTACTTACCTCTCTCCTCATCTCTTCATTCTCTTCTTTTCCACCGGTTTCACCATCTTCTTCCCTTCTCCATTCACGTAGAAGACAACCCCATGCTAGCTCCATCTTCACTTGCTTGCCAAACACACATCTTAGCTCCAAAATCAAAACTAAACACATATTCTTCTTAGTTAGCTCAAGCTCCTTCTTTCTATCTTTTCAAAACTTCAAGAGCTTTGATTTGGTGCCAAGCCAAACCGCCATTAGAGGAGGAAACTCAAGCTTGGAGACTCCATTAGCTTCTCCATTCTCTTAAGGTAAAGAATATGTAAGAAAAATCAAGTTCCCACCATTTCTTCACATGTCTGAAAATTATCACTCATGGGGCTTCATGTTTATGCCTTGTTCTAGCTTGTTTTCTATTCTCCAAGGGCTAGAGGAGGTCCTTCTTGCTTTATATCCAAGCTTATTCTAAGACTCCAAGGTAAAACAATCAATTTAATACCTTAAAGCACATTTTTTAACCTAGGGTTTGTTCCTTAAGGTTAATGTATTATCTAGCACTCATTAGAGTCATTGGATATTGGTTAGAACATTGGCAAGGGGAGTTTAAGTGGTGGCCGAGAATGTTCAAGGAAAAAGGCTAAGGAGGAAAGTTTGTGAGCTTGTAAAAGAACAAGGTAAATTACTTACCTTAAGGTGTTTTATTGTTTAAGGGAATGGGATTTAGATAGGTGATGAGTTTAGTGTAGAGTTTACATTGGGAAAGAGGTGTAAAAACCTAGGAGAAACAATGATTATACTTGTGAACTTGTGACTAAGGAGCAAATGAGAAAAAGGAGATAGTTTAAGAATGACAAGGTGAATTATAAAAGAATTTATATTGCAATGGGAGCCTTGTTGTGTGTATTTTCAGGTCAAAGGCTATATATATTGAGGAAATTCAGTGTTTAAGATTTATGCATTTAAGGGCCTAAGAGCCAAGTCATTTAAGGGCCTAAGTGCCAAGCAATTTAAGTTTATGCACTATATTGTGATGTAGTGTAGTTTTGGTGTATGATGTGTGCTAAGGAGGTTTAATGAGAATTTGATTGTTGATAGCTATTTGGTGGTGAAAAACTAAATTGTTTTGGTGTAACAATATACTAGAGAACCTATGGCAAAATTTAGTGAAGAACCTAAGAGTTTAAGATGTGTTAGGAAACTGTAGGAGTTGTTTTGATGAAAAAGAGTTAAGTAAGGTGCAAATAACTAATGGCCTAAAAATGAATGAATGTTTTAGGTTTGTGAATTGGGACCCCGGAAAAGGTTAAACAAACGACAGTCGACGGTGAACGGTACAGTCTTTCTTGTGACCTGCTTGCTAACGAGGTGTCCCTCGGCTTGTGTGCTGTCTGTTTATTTGCTATGACTAAGACAAGATAAAGCATGCAACCGGTAATACTTGTTCTCATTGTGAATGTGTTTTCTTTGCACTAACCCACGAGACTTGAGATTGTTACTAACTAAGTTAGACATATTTGATGTTAAGGAAAGGAGTTAAGTATTGGTATCTGTTGGTTAATACAGTTAAGGTTTAACTAACACATGGTTTGCAAGATTTCACTAAACGGAACTTAAGGGGGAGCGAGGAACCCGGACTGACTCCGGTCATGCATGCTAAGGAAAAGGGGGTCGGTATCTGAATCAGATCCGTCCTCCGCTTAAGGACTTGTCTTCGGCTGTTGCCTAGGGTCGGTTGCCAGCTCAGCTACAATGGACTCCCGGTCCAAGGTAGGTGGCATTAAGATGGTGCGGTAGGATCACCTAAATCCTAAGTTTAAGATAAGATACAACCATTTCCATTCTAAAAACAGTTTGTATACTGAGATTAAGATAAGGATAAGACTGAGGTAAGTTAAGGTGAACTGAGGTTAAGTGGAATCAGATCTAAAGGAGGTTATTACTAACCCACTTGGTAAGGGAACGCTTGAGTCGTTCATTTTTGTGTGAACTAGTATGTTCATCTGGGATGGTTGTTTATTGCACTTCATATTATGATTGTGAATCTAATCAATTTCCATGCTTATCGACATTAGTCGTCGTAGCCCCGTTAGCTTGGGGGCCACGAGAGGGTCATACTAGCATTCGTGCTGACCCCCTTTGGGGGCTGTTTTTACACTTGCAGGTAGAGGCCATGAAGTCGCACCACGAGAGTAGGAGCGGTTAGACTTAGGATGGGTTATTTATTTTTGAGCACGGGTTGCGCATGTGCGCCCGTTGTTTATATTTAAACTGATGGAAGTTTATGTTGTCCTTGAGATACTCAAAACTCGGTTGGTGGGCATTTTGGATGGTATGTATATTTTGTACGGGGATTGGTCTCTGGAATCGGCCGAACTTGGGACCGACCTTGACAGGGTCGGTCGGGCCTAAATTTTCAATGGGGAAAAACTCTCGGGAATGGACCGACCTTGGGGACCGGACTTGCAAGGTCGGTCGGGGGTAAAATTTTCAAACGGTAATATGTTCTGGAATGGACCAACCTTGGGTAAGGTCGGTCGGCCTTAAACTTGTAAAAAAAACTTTAAGAATCAAAAGATGTTAATTGGTATTAGGGTACCCCATTGAAAGGGGAATGATGATTAGGGACGTAAGGACCTAAGGAACTAAGTTAAGTTAAGTGTAAACTTTAATGTTAAAGATAAGTTTGTAAGCTTAAGTTGTAAGGACTTAAGAGGTGTTAAGAGGGGATCATTAAGGGTTAAGTAATTTAGAGATTAAGTAATGTGTAAGAAATTAACGATCTAAGTTGGGTGAATATTTTAGGATCTGAAAGTTTGGGACTCGGAAGAGAGTAAGCAACCGAATGACCAACGGTGAACGGTACAGTCTTCTTGTGACCTGCTTGCTAACGAAGTGTCCCTCGGCTTGTGTGCTCTTTGTTTTTGTGTGCTCACTAAACAAGATAAAGCATGCAACGGAATATTATGTTATTTGTATTGTGTGTGAGGTTGAAAACTAACACAACTTACCATGCGAACCTACTAACTAACGTTTAGTAAGGAATCGAGTGAGACTAAGGAACACTCCTAATATTAGTTGTTAAAACGAAAGAGGTTAACTAACAAACATTGTCTTGAGACTTCTACTCACTGGTTTGGGGGGAGTGAGGAACCGGGACGGACTCCGGTCATGCATGCTAAGGAAAAGGGGTCGGTATCTAAAGCAGATCCGACTTCGGCTTAAGGACTTGTCTTCGGACTGTTGCCTAGGGTGGGTTGCCGGCTCAGCTACATTGGACATCCGTCCAAGGTAGGAGGCATTAAGATGGCGTGAGGGGGGGGGGGGGGATCTAGCCTACATCCCCAACAATTTAAGAATGTTGTTTATTGCCGGTAAGTGTCTTGCTACTGGCTAGGGTTAAACCAAGCCCTACGAAAATAAACAACGAACTAAGGGTTAACCCGTTCTAATGAGAGAACGGTTGGCATATATGAGATAAGGTTTGTGATGAGATACACAACATTTCTATTTAAAGAACGGTTTGTATTCTAAGATTGAGATAAAGATTAAGATTGAGGTAAAGTAAGGTTGGACTGAGATTAAGAGGAAACACAACTTAAGGAGTTAAATAATTAACTCACTAATTAAGGGAACACATTAAGTTAATTGTCATTTGTTTGAACTTTGACTGTTCATATTTGGATTGTTGTTTATTGCACTTTTTATTATGTTGTGCATCTAATCAACCTCCATGCTATCGACAATTAGTCGTCGTAGCCACGTTAGCTTGGGGGCCATGAGAGGATCGTACAGCATTTTTTGCTGACCCCCTTTGGGGCTGTTTTTACTACATAGGTGAACATCAGAAGGCGGGCGTCACGAGAGTAAGATGGGGTAGACGTGTGACGTGTTAAGTGTGGCCTACGAGTTGTGCATGTACACTCGTATGGCATTTTGAGTTAGTAAGATGTATAGGATGTGAGGGATTGTAGGAAGGATATGTATTTGGTTAAGACTTGTAAGTACTAATGTTCGGTATATTATGTTAATCAGACCGTGGCAAGGTCCTGGAATGTATTTGAAACAGTGCACTAATCCTAATGCGACCAAGCTCGATCCCAATGCAACAGTACATCTATCCTAGTACGTCTCGATCTAATCTTCTATCCTACCTTACCTGGTTTCAGACACAGAGTTTCGCGAAAGTAGAGAGGGAGAGAGAGAGCTTCTATTAGAATCGAATGCGAGTTTGATTGCCCAATATCACGTGTCTTATTTCATGGGGGTACACCCTTATTTATAGTTTTTTGGGCCTAGTCCCTTGGTGCCAGCCTGTATTTTACATGTTTAAGTACAGTTCTACCCCCTCTTTAGTATCTTTGACCGACCACAAGCGGCCGGTCGAGTAACGTTTGCTTTGCCCAAGTCCCATTTTCATCCGGCTAAGGCGGCCGGATGCCCTACAAGCCCTAATCCCATCGGCCAAAGCGGCCGGATGCTTTACGCGCCCTTTAATCTCATCCGGCCAAAGCGGACGGATGCTTTACGTGCCTTTAATCTCATCCGGCCAAAGCGGCCGGATGCTTTACGTGCCTGCTTTGGTCCGGCGCCATTTCTTCCCTTCTCATCAGTCCACAAGTTCTATCTTTCTGAATTTTGGTGAAGAAAAATAGAACTTCTGTGCCTTGTGCTTTGGTGAAAAAATTTGCGACTTCCTGCGGCCAACTCGACTCTTTCTTTGGCTTACCCAAGCTTTGTCGTCTCTTTATCTCGTCCCACAAGTTCTTTTTTTCATACGTGGAGAAAAGGAACTTTTGTTGGCCACGCGGAGAGCTCGTGTCCTGGTGTTTCTCTTTTCGAATTTTCCGCCCGTTACCGATGTAGAATATGCAGGGCCTTCCCTTCGACTGGACGTCGGTAGCGTCTTTAGGAAGCGTGCGACCCCTTCTCTTTCCCTATAAAAAAAGACACTTTTTATATTTTATTTGAGCGGGAAAAAACTTCCCTTAAAGCCCAACTCTTCGAGTTCTCTCCTTTTTCCTTTTCTCTACTGGCCCGTTACTTCGACCTCTCTTCTTCTTGCTTTCCTGTCGTTGTGCACTACCCTTCCTCTCATCGCCGTCGTCCTTCGATTCTCGCCTAACTTGACAATGGCTTCTTCTTCCACTAAACAGTGCAAACTTGCTGCTAAATTTCCGCCCGCCATCGGAGCGATTCAAGGCTCTCAGTCCCCTAACGGCTTTCACCCTTCGTACCTGAAGCCGATAAGACCCTTCCGCTCTGGGCGTCAACCTTCTCCTTCTTCTCTCAACTACTCTTCCCTCTGTGACTGTCTCGGGGGGGTCGAAGCTCCACTTGGCACACAAATTTATTTGCCAACCTCTGATTCTTACCCCCACGACGATTTGGTTGGGGTACGTCGTCTATGCCGACTTCTTCCGGTCAGGTTTGGACCATTCCCCCAACCCTTTCGTGCTAGGGTTCCTTCTCCGTCGCTGCTGCACCCTCGCCCATCTTCACCCTAAAGCTATTTCACACCTTCAGGCTTTCGTTTCCCTTTGTGACGATATCAAAATTCGGCCGGAGGGTACTGATTTCGTCCGATTCTTCACAGTTAGGAAGGATCCTGAGAGCCTAACCTCATTGCGAAGAGTGGGTATTCTCTTTTTGACTACAAAAAGGCCCACGAGTGGGGGTCGCGGTGGTTCGTCGTCGTTCCCCCGTCCGGCCGAGTGCTGGGATACCATACGCTGCTGAGGCCGGAAAAGGTCAGTTAATCAGCCCCGAGACTCCTCCGGCTGAAATTCTCGAATTTCGAAGGTTCGCGGCGGTAAACAAGAAATTGCCGCCATCGAGGCGTTTTTTACACAAAAGAACGCTTGTCTTTCTCTGAAGACAATCACAGTAAGTGTTCTCTTTTTGCTTAGTATGAATTCTGTCGTTTCTTTCGGTCTCCTTATCGTTTGGATGTATTGTCGCAGATTTTTTCCAGAAGGGGGACAAGATTGGTCCCTTCTATAACTGGAACTTTTTCACCTTCAAGAATGGGGGCGAAAAAATTGACTACTACGACACGCTGGATGCGGCCACTGATGCGGCCGAGCAGCTTTTGGAGAACGCTGCTCCGGCAAAGCGTTCAGACGAGAGGTTGGAGATGACAAGCTGGTAATTTGAAGAAAAAAGAAGGGCTTGAATCTCCTGTTCATGCTGACGCCGGATTGTCAGGTACATGGCACGTGAGCCCCAAGTCTGGGCGCCGTGTCACACTTCCCCTCACCCCTGGTTCAGGTTCTGACCTTGGTTCTCGCCGGGGCGGAAGTCCGGTCATCCGACTCCTATTTGTGAGTTGTTTCCTGATTGACGGGTTACTTTTCCTTAGATCCTTCTCAGGAAAACACCCTGGAGGCCGGAGACTTCTGTGCTGATCCTTCGGCTGGAGAAGGTTTTGTTTGCTTTGTCGTCTTCTCCTGTCTTTCAAGTTTCCTTCTTTTTTTTTGGTATTCTTTTTTAGCTTCATTCTTCTGGTTCTAATTGTCTTTATCATTGCGGCAGACACTGCTCCTGCCAAGAAAAAATCAAAAAAGAAAACGCATCGAGGCCGAAGGCCGTAGAGCCACAAACCTCTGGTGATCCCGAAGCTTCAGGATCATTCTCCATTGACGTTGCTGCGGCCGTGGATGCGGCAAGGGATAGAGCAATGGAGTATCGGCAGGTGCCGGAGGACCCTGAGCTCCGAAGTAAGCAAAGAGAGGATCACGTGGCCTCCTTTGCGGAGGGTCCTGAGTCCCAGGGGGAGCAGAGAGAAGGCTACATAGCTTCCTCCTCCTCTTCCCCTCCTCCTCCTGCTCAAGAGTCCTACACCGGTCCTTCCCAAAAGGAAGGGTGGTTTTATCATCGCGGGCACCCTCTTCCCTTGATATCCTGCGACGCTGCCAAGTACTCCTCTATTTGGAAGGAGGCAATTAAGAGATCGGTCATCCGGACGGAATCTTTGCTCCTCCGGCGACCTTCACTGCTACCAAGGAGAGGCTGCGGATCGGGGATGGGGGGGCGGATGCCATCATGCGACATTCCATCCCAGCAAAAGAAGCGTTTGACATGATGGGGGGGGAATTTTTCAGGTTGACATTTACGTTACTCGTACTTTCTTCTTTTGTTTTGTTTTTGGATTTCCTGAACTTATGCATTGTATTGTTTTTTTAGGTGATGTCCATGGCCCAAAGTGCTGAGGTTCACTTTGGCAACCTCCAATCCAGGCTTCGCTATGAGGAAAGCCGAGCCAATAGAGTTGAAGAGGAGGTGAAGCTGTCCCACTCTTCTCATGACGCTTATATTGACCAGGTCGAGTATGAGATCGACCGCAAGGCAAAGGAGAGGACTGAGGCGATTAACAAAGACCTGCAATTGTCCCGGCGTGAGTGCGAGCGTCAGCGCGATGAGTATGAGGCGCAGCTGAAAAAACTTCGGGAAGAGAACTTCTCTCTGAGAGGCCGGATTAAGGAGGCCGATAATACATTGATAGAGGTATGGAACTGTCTCTCGTTTTTTCTTGAATAAGGGCCAGCTAGCTTGATCCCTGTTTGACCTGGACATTATGCTGGACCAGGTTCGCTCCTTGCACTGGAAAGAAGTAAACGATCTTCGGAGCGAAATGAACAATCTTCAGGCAGAGAAGGTCTTTTTCCACCAGGAGGGGCAATCTTTCAAGCAGGAGGCTGAAGATCTTGGACTGGAGAAGCAGTCTCTTAACGGGAGAACGAAGCTCTTGTGAAGGAAAAAGAAGAGCTTCTGCAAGAGCATGCGCCTGCTGGAAGAAAAAGCTGCGCTGGAAGAGCAGTCAAGATCTTCCTTTGATCAAGAGAAGCAGTCTCTGCTCCGAGACTGTTCTCTTTTGGAAAAAGAGAAGAAGCTCTTGATGCGGATAAAATCGCCCTTCTAGAAGAGAAAGCGAGGCTGGAGGGGAAAAGGAGAGAGCTGGGGTAGCGAAGTCCCGCTCTCAAGCGGAGAATACCGAGCCATTAGGTCATGGTAAGCTTTCAGGCCTACAACCTTTTCCTCTCTTTTTGGCCTTTTCTTCTTCTTATTCTTTTTGTTCCGGCTAGGCATGAGTGCTGCCAATTTATTGAAGCACGTCACCCAGTTGAGTGGACGGATAGCCCGCGCTAAGGAGGAGCTGTCATCCGCCAATTCTGAACGTGACAAGTACCGTGCCCAAGTCCTGACTCTCGAATCTCAAGTGACCAGGCTCAAGTCATTCTCTTGGCAATCTCAGGAGGAGATACAGAAGCAAGGCACCATCAACGCTCATTTAAAGGAGTCCTTTGCTTCTCAATGCCGCCGGTTAGTCGACATCTGCCAGCAGATCGTCTCGGATCATTCTCTCGAGAAAGGAGGTTGCTGGATGATGACTTGTATAATAAGTTGGAATTCAAGGCTGTCGCCCAAAAACCAACTTCTTCCTGGAACTTGAGAGATTCTGCCGCAGTCCAGGAGAGACATGCTTTGGTGCTGGTGAAGCCTCATTCCTTCCTGCCGGAAGCAACATCCTGCCGTCCGCCGGAGGGACGCAGCATCTTGCCAGGAGGTCCAAGTCTTCCGGGAGTGTAGTAGGTAGCGGCGATAGATTATTAACCGCCGGAGAGAAGAAGCCGCTGACAAAGAAACTGCAAAGGCAGTAGAATAGAGTAGAATAGAGGTTGTTTTTTGTTACAACATGTATTTTCTGTTTCCGAATGATCATATGTTGTAATTGTCTCCACCCTATTGCTTTGGGAGAAATATAAGCTATATTTTTATCATCTCCTGTTATTTGTCTGCGGAGCAACTCTTTTTGAGCCGAGTTTTCTATCGTCACGATATTTCTTTCTCCTGTCTTCTACCTCTCTTTTAAATAGTTATCTTATGCAAGTTATGCCGGCGCGGTTTGCAGCTTTGGATTTTTGTTCCGGCGGGCCCCCTTTTTCCCTTTTGGAGCATGGTTATCTATGGTTTTAAGCTGGGTCTTCCTGCAGCTTGTTGGTCAGTTTTGTTTTGATAATAATAATAATAAAAAAAAAATCATGTTAGCTTGCGGCACGTTGGCCGGATGCTGTTTTTTCAAGGCATGATAGCCTGCGGCTCGCTGGCCGGTGCTTTTCTTTTTCTTTCAAGGCATGATAGCCTGCGGCTCGTTGGCCGGTGCTTTCTTTTTCTTTCAAGGCATGATAGCCTGCGGCTCGTTGGCCGGTGCTTTTTTTTCTTTCAAGGCATGATAGCCTGCGGCTCGTTGGCCGGTGCTTTCTTTTTCTTTCAAGGCATGATAGCCTACGGCTCGTTGGCGGTGCTTTCTTTCAAGGCATGATAGCCTGCGGCTCGTTGGCCGGTGCTTTCTTTTTCTTTCAAGGCATGATAGCCTGCGGTTTGTTGGCCGGTGCTTACTTTCAAGGCATGATAGCCTGCGGCTCGTTGGCCGGTGCTTACTTTTAAGGCATGATAGCTGCGGCTCGTTGGCCAGTGCTTACTTTTTCTTTCATATTCAAAAAATAATATTTTTATTGATGAGTTATAAATTTTACACATAGAATTTTTTCAAACATTCTCCATGCCAAGAATGCGGCAACTCATATCCCTCAGCATTTTTAAGCGATATGAAGCCCGTCCTGTCTTTGGTGTATGATGTATGGTCCTTCCCATTGGGGCTCCAGCTTCTTGGGTTGCTTAACTTCCCGGAGGACTAATTCCCCTGGGGCAAAACTTCGTTCTTCACCCTCCTGTTGAAATACCTTTCTACCTTAGATTTATCTTTTGCCATCCTTACTGCAGCGGCTGTCCTGGTCTCCTCAAGGAGATCAAGGTGATCCTGTACTCCCTGATTGTTGGTCTCTTCGTCATATGATTCCATCTTATAGATGGCACCACAATCTCTGCCGGAATGACGGCTTCTAAGCCATACGTCAATCTAAGGCGTCTCTCTGTCGGTCCTCTTTCTGTTGTTCGGTACGACCATAGGACCTGAGGTAGCAATTCTGCCCACTTTCCTTTTTTCTCATCGAGTTTCCTTTTTATCGCCTTTACTATTTGGCCATTTGCATTCTCAACCTGCCCATTCGCCTGAGGATGGGCTACTGATGCAAATCTCAAGTCGATCTTCCATTCTTCACAAAATTCTCGGAAGCCTTCACAATTGAACTGTGTTCCATTATCAGTTACTATGGCTTTTGGTATGCCAAACCTGCATACCACATATTTCCAAATGATTCTTGTGACTTCTTAGCTGTGATGGAGATAGTAGGCATTGCTTCAATCCACTTTGTGAAGTAGTCGATAGCAACGTACATGAATTTTGAACCTTCCTGGTGAAGCCTCCGGGAATGGACCCACGATGTCCAACCCCCACATAGCGAAGGGAATTGGGCATAGAACAGACTTTTGCTCAGCCGAAGGAATGTGTATCTTATTTCCATGTTCTTGACACTTGCGACACCTTCGTATATTCTTTGCAGTGCTCCATCATTTTTGGCCAGAAATATCCGAGTCTTAAGATTTTGTGAGTTGTGGTCCTTTCTCCCTGGTGATTTCCGCAGAGCCCATCATGTATCTCTCTTACCAACTCTGCCCCTTCAGCTATGGTGACCACTTCAGAGCAGGTCTTGCAAAAGATCGTCTATACAGCTGGTTATCCTCAATAAAGAATGATGCGGCCCGCCTCTTTACTACTCTGGCCTCCTTTTCTTCCTCCGGCAGTTTTCCATGCCGTATGGAATCTAATAATCGCGGGGTCATCCAAGATTCTTCTTGATCATTTGTCTCTACCGCCAATACTGAGCTTTTTCATACTTGGGGAGGTTCTGACTTCCATCCATATCTCATTGGGGACTCTCTCGGCCATACTTGCCAATTTGGCCAAGGCATCAGCTTCGACATTTTTTCACGTGGAAGATGTTTTAGCTCGCATTTTTGGAAATTTGCCTTGTAGTTCCTGGACCTTGAGCAAGTACCTCCATAGTTTCTCTTCTTTAACCTCATAAATGTTGTCACTTTGTCTCGTCACTAACATAGAGTCTGATACACCTCTAACTCTGTTAAAAATAGGTTACTTTCATAAGTGTTATCCCAGATAGATTTTTATAAGTATGGAAATAAACAGGGAAGATATCTATTCTATGGAACCTGTCGCCCCCAGGGCTGTGGCCACTTCCAAACCTGGATAAGAGCTTCGTATTCGGCTTCATTATTAGTGACGTCAAAGTCCAGCCGGAAGGCATAATTCAAGCTTTGCCCATCCGGCGCCTGCACCACTATTCCAGCTCCTGCCCCGCTTTTTGCATCGAGCCCCATCAACCAAGATGACATATGGACTCGAGTGTTTGTTTCTCTCTTTTGCGAAGCTTGTTTCTTTTATGAAATCTACTAAGGCCTGAGCTTTAATCGCCGTTCTGGGCATGAAGTGAATCTCATATTGTGTCAGCTCTACTGTCCAGCTTACCATCCGGCCGGAGGCATTCGGATTGTTCGCAATTTGGTTGAGCGGCAATTGGTCCTGACAAAGATTCGGTGCGACTGGAAGTAGGGTCGTAGTTTTTTTGATGCCACTACCAGGCAAACAAGACTTTCTCTATATTAGTGTACCGTCCTTCTGTCGGACTCAAGATTTTGCCTGTATAGTAAACTGGTATCTCCCTTTTCTCTTCCATGATTAAGACTGCTGCAACCGCCCAATCTGTTGCGGACACAGTAAAGTATAGATCCTGTCCCGAGCAAGCTACACCCAATTTAGGTAAATCCCGGAGCATCTCCTTAATCTTCTCAAATGCTTCTATACACTCTTGCCCCCACTGGAATTTGCTGTTCTTCCTTAGAATATTGAAGAATGGGATTGATTTTTCCTGAAGCTTAGAACAGAACCTACTAATGCTGTGAGTCTTCCGTTCAAAGCTTGGACATCTTTGATATTTCTTGGTGGGGAAAGGTCGAGAATTGCCTGACTTTTTTCCGGATCACTTCGATACCTCATTGCCCAACAATGAAGCCAAGAAATTTCCCTTTGGTTACTCCAAACCACACTTCTCTGGATTTGCTTGATTTGGTATTTATCCAGAGTGTCAAATGTTCTTCCAAATCCTTCATGTGTTGTTCCTTTGACGGGCTTTTCACAACTATGTCATCAACATAAGCTTCCACATTCCGGGCAATTTGTTGACAAAACACTTTGTCAATCATTCGCTGAAAAGTGGCCCCCTGCATTCTTTAGGCCAAAAGGCATTACTTTGTAACAGAATGTTCCGGCTGAAGTAATGAAGGAAGTCTTTTCCAAATCATCCTCTTTCATTTTTATGATTATTAGAGGAGGAGAAAGCATCCAAAAAACTTAGCACGGAACTCTGGGCATTGAGACCACCAATCTATCTATTGATGGTAGAGGATAAAAATCCTTAGGACATGCCTTATTTAAATCTGTGAAATCTACGCACATTCTCCATTTCCATTTGCTTTTTTCACCATAACAACATTAGCCAACCACCGTGGGTAAGCAACCTCCCTGATGAATCCGGCTTTGAGGAGTTTTTGGACCTCGGTTCGTGCGGCCAAATCTCTTTCCTCCCCTATTACCCTTTTCCTTTGCCTGACCGCCGGATGTTTAGGGTCCACCCTGAGCTCATGCCGGATAACGCTTGGGTCTATGCCAGGCATCTCGTCCGTGCTCCAAGCGAATGTTGCCCTTCTTTTTTCCAGGAACCTCATTAAGTGAGTCTGCTCTCCACTGTCAAACGCAGTTCCTATTTTAAAAAATTTAGAAGGGTCAGATTTTAAATGTACCTCTCTGGGGGGATCTTGGGCTGTTCGACATTCTTCTTCTCCTTGATCCGGCCCTGAGGAGGAAGGTAACCTTCCTTGAACTCTTGTCTGATCCCACAGTTTTGACCACCTCCTCATTAGGAAGGCTGTCCATGATACGGACTTCACACATTCGGGCCATCTTTTGGCTTCCTCTTATCGTGACTACCTTCCCTCTTGAGGTTAAGTACTTCATTTTTAAGTGATGAGTGCTGTGGATGGCTTTGAAAGCATTGATCCCTGGCCTCCCGAGGTACATGTTGTATCGAAAGACCTGGCACAATAAAAGTTGTGAGCCTCTCTGTTCTCCTCTCATCTCCTTGGCCCAGGGTCATTGTGAAGTCTATATTGCCAGAAGATGTGGTAGAGACACCTCCCACAAATCCTCCTAGAACCGCCGAATAGGCTTGATCTGGTCCTCAGGCACCTCCAGCTTCTTAACTGCTTCGACTGATATGACATTTGCTCCGGCCCCACTATCGATTAGAATTCCCTCCATCATCCGATCGTTTACTTGTGCACGGATGACAAGTGGATCGTTGTGTGGGTATAGAACTCCATCTTCATCTTCGTCGGAGAAGAAAATTGGAGGAAAATTTTCCTTTTTGGCATTTTTCTCTCCGGGAGCTCTTGATGCACTTGATGAATGTGTCTTTTCCTTTCATTAGGGGTTAGTGGTCCTACTTCTGAAAATAGTCCTGTGGGTTTTCTTAGAGGAAGTTTCGTTAGCTTTCTTTTTGGAAAAGAAAGGAGGTTTATTAATAGTAAAGAATGCGAAAAGAATGGAATTTTATTTCTCCTCTTGGTAATATGATGTTTTGACAATCTATGCGATACAAAATTTCATCCTAAAACAGATTGCAAATTGTACTCCAAATATTTATCCTGAATAAGGGAAAAGGAACTTTTACTCTCCTTTGTACAAACCTTTTATCATCCCCACTGATTTGCCGGGGTCAAGCCTGGGGTGGATCTCTTCCTCTTGTCGCCCTCGGGGTGTATTCTGGGCGTTGCTCTGTTGACCGCCATACTACCTTTGCATTCCGGCCTGTTGCTTTCCTTCTTCTTATTCTCCTCATGACTCGGAGCTCTTTGGCCAGGGTAGCACAGTTTACAGTCCGATAACTGCGATTTCCATGGAATTCGCAGAATGCAACCGGAATTTCTCCCTGCGGCGGCTTCCTTGGCGGAGGAAGGTAACCCTCTCTTACTGCAGCGGCATATTTCCCTGGGTCAATGTAGACAACAGTCTTTGCCCCCTGGTGCTGCGACCCCTGAGAGGAAGATCCGGCGGTTGACCTGCCATAATATGGCTTGTACCTTGACCCTCCTCTTCCGGCATTTCCCCCGAGTCCCTCCTTCTTCTCCGGTACCCTGCGGCTTTGAAGCTATCGGCCAGCTCTCTAGCCTTGTTCTCGGCTATCTCAGATTTCAAAAAATCATGGATCATTTCAGCTAATCTCCATGAGTCTTCGGCGCCTTTGTCGCAATTTTTCCCAGCTAGCCGAGGCTGACCAGGCCATTCCCAAAGGCCTTAATCAAGATCTTTTCATCAACATCGTCGATCTCTGTGACCTTCTTATGGAAACGCTCGCTGTATTCCTTCACGGTTCTCCTTTTCGCTGTTTAATGTCCATCAATTCTATTGTTTCTTTTTAAACCCTCTTACTCGCAGCAAAATATTGCTGAAATCTTCAGTCAATTGTTTGAAGCTCGTGATGGACTGAGGCGGTCTCGTGGAGATCATCCCAATGCTCTTTTTGAAAGTATTCCGGGGAACAGATTGCAGAGGGCGAGGGGGCTAATCCCCTGAGTGTTCATGGCGAACATGAATTTTTTTGATATGCTGAGCAGGATCTCCAGTCCCGTCATACTTCTCAAATGCCGGGGCGACAAGTGCGGCGGAGAGTTTCGCCTTCCTTATCCGCTCTGAGAAGGGGTACAAGCTCATATCTATTTGATCATCTTCCTCCATCTCTTCTTCGTCGATGATTGAATTGCGCTTTCTATCCTTACTTTCCTCCCATTCCTACCTTTGGAGTTTCTGTTTTTCAATTGCTCAATGCTTCCGTCATCTCGTCCATTTTCTTGGTACTCCTCGTCCCTTGCATCAATTCCTGCTGCAAAGTCTCATTTCCCTCTACGATTTTTTCGTCAATGGACCTGACCAATCCTTTCAGCATGTCTTCTAGATCTTTCTTGGAGATGGCCTCTAGCATCTCCGAACTCATCCTTTCCTCGGAGTGGTGGTGTTATCTTCAACAGCGTTCCTTGATGCTTTCCTTGATCTTGGTGCCATCTTTCGTGTTTCAATCCTGCAAAAAACGTCATTAGTTACTTTAGGATTTCCACTATGAATCGCCGTAGATACTTCCCTGCTTCTAGGTGGTCTCGTGGTTGCTTCTTGCTGTTCGTTTCCCATAGACGGCGCCCAAATGAAACAGTGCACTAATCCTAATGCGACCAAGCTCGATCCCAATGCAACAGTACATCTATCCTAGTACGTCTCGATCTAATCTTCTATCCTACCTTCTGGTTTCAGACACAGAGTTTCGCGAAAGTAGAGAGGGAGAGAGAGCTTCTATTAGAATCGAATGCGAGTTTGATTGCCCAATATCACGTGTCTTATTTCATGGGGGTACACCCTTATTTATAGTTTTTTAGGCCTGGTCCTTTGGTGCCAGCCTGTATTTTACATGTTTAAGTACAGTTCTACCCCCTCTTTAGTATCTTTGACCGACCACAAGCGGCCGGTCGAGTAACGTTTTGCTTTGCCAAGTCCCATTTTCATCCGGCTAAGGCGGCGGATGCCCTACAAGCTCCTAATCCCATCCGGCCAAAGCGGCCGGATGCTTTACGCGCCTTTAATCTCACGGCCAAAGCGGTCGGATGCTTTACGTGCCTTTAATCTCATCCGGCCAAAGCGGCCGGATGCTTTACGTGCCTGCTTTGGTCCGGCGCCATTTCTTCCCTTCTCAGTATTTGAATCCGCTGTAGTGTTTGTATATATGGTGATAAGTTTGTGATAACCACGATTGGATCGAGATGGGGTGTTACAAAAAGTGGTATGAGAGCATAGTTACGCTCTGAAGATAAGAATTACCGAACTTAGGAGAATACTGAGGTTGAGGTTGAGTTATGGGTTAAGGGTTGAGTGATAGAGTGAGAGGTGCGTTAGTTAGGACTTCCCGGTATTTACCGGATATCCCTAGTACCTAGACCCGCCCTCCACATCCCTAGCCCTGAATACGTGGAACAATGCAGAGAGAGAAGAAAGCCTTCTCTTACTCGGAATAAAAACCCGATCTGGCAGGTAGTTAACAGTAAGCAATACGAGAAACATCTTGTTGAACGACAGTTTACAAGAACTTGGGGGTTGTAATGGAGCGCAATAGTGAAGCAGGCACTACCAATGGAATTCTACCAATAAGGGAACGGTAATTACCGGCAACATGGGTCGACATGCTACGCATTCGAGTTACACCGCAACGCTAATGATAAGAAAGCACTACGAATGCAAATGGATAAGAAAAGATAAGCGACATAAGTACCGAACAGTGGTCTGAATGAGAATAGCGTGGGATAATACAAAGCAAGAGAATTAAGACTACGGAAGGTCGAGTTAGAAACGGGAACTCCAAACCCCATACAATGAAAAAGATTACAAACCTGGCTGACATAGTGCAAGCGACAGTGAGACGGGTACAACTGTATACCGGAATAGGACTACGATGTAGTGCCTAAGGGAGAACCATTACTTAGTAACACGACAAAATACGTGAAGATGGGAGCGAGGATTAAGACATAAGTAAGTGACGAGGGGTTCCCTCAAAAAAGAGGAACACCCTGACAAATGACAGTACTGTCAAAACAACCAGGAAACTGCCGGATGGTCAGTTATCCAAAATAAAGAGAATGTCGAAGGAGTCTCAAGGACTACCAAATATATAGAAATTAAGTGGAAGTACCAATACTGACGCACACAGTACTGGAAGCCCATCTTGCATGGCGCACTTGCCATAGCAAGCGCTACCACGGTTAAGCTACATGGAAAGCCATCATGGTGAGATAGTGTTGTAGTAATACCGGATTGTAAATCTATAAGAACGGGAGAATGAGACCTTGGAAGGGCCTGACGGCCTGACCATGATTAGATGAGTGGATACACCAGTCAGCAGGGAGCTGAACTTGGACAGAATACTAAATGATATAAATATTAGAACGGTATAACCTACTACAACAACAACCGACTGTGCGGTAAGAACATCAATCCCAAACCCGAGAGTAAAACATAAGAGATCGCTCAGTAATGCGAGCAAAACACTACGTAAGTGATAACGTACAAGGAGTGCATGATGGAATACAATGGAGACCGTCGACATAAAAACTTTCACAAGAATGGGATAAGACTCCCAGATTGATCACTAAGAATACCAGTAATAAGCATTCTTCAATGAGGATTTGGAAAACCCAGAAAACAAGGATAGAAGAAATGAACGTAAGCTATAACCTACTAAGGATTAAAGACGTACAAACCCTAGAAAAGGAAAGCTCAGAGGACTACCCCCACAGAGCGAGCATAGTCGAGCCGAACAAACTGATGAATGACAGCTAACACTGTTTATCTAACTCATTAACACCCAAGTATGATTGATCATCAACGGGTGGCGTAGTCAACGAAAGTTGAACGAAGCGTTGCGATGGAAGTATAAGATGACAAGATGATATCCAACTTGGACGCCGTAAGGCAACGCCTAATACGAACCTAACCTTGATTGCTAAAAGACATAAGTCAAGTAAAATGATAGTATTGTCAAAGACACTAAGTAACCTCAGATCACCTGAATAACTTCCATAGTAGAAGCAGGATGCAGCAACTTACCATGAATCCCGATACTACATTAATATGTAACCTAACGGTGGATAGTGTTCAAAGAACCAGAAACTTATGAGGATAACCTACAGATGAGTAAGATTACTAGCAGTGAACGAGCACCGGCTCTAACCCAATGACATTAAGCACTAAGAGCCTATGAGCCAAGGATGTAACCCCATCATAGCGAGGCATAGTAAGTTATAAGGGAGCTATTTAAGCCATGAAGGTACTACAATTAGTAGATATGAACGGTTACAACCTATACTTTAGATTGTGTAAGAACTACCAGGAAAGGGCACCAATGAGAATAAGGGGATAATGCTAAGGACAGGGGCGGAGAACGAACCATTCCTTTTAGGGTGGGGATACCTCTCTGAAATACCCCAAACTTAGGTATGGTGTTTAAATGATAAACTAAGATATAAGGAGGCTAATAATGCCTTAGAAACATTAAGAACATTTCTAATCAAAGAAAATATAAGGAAACACAAAAGAGCAGTTTAAGCAAAAACGTGCTCTAAGCTTGGAGAGATATGGGAGAGTACCCAAATATTGTTCCAAGACCTTAGTAATATCCTAATGGTCATTTTAAGTCAATTACAAAGAAAACCAAGCTTGAAAAAAGTTAAAACACAAAATGTGCTTTAAGGAGTCTTAAAGCACGTTTTTGAAAAATTGTCTTGTAAATGAGTTTGAATGGCTAAATGTCCATCATTACTCTTTAATAATATGTGTACTATATAGTATCACATTTGGAGGTCTATATCAATGGGAAATCAAAAATTTCACAACAATGTGCCTTGTTTTTGATGAATAGTGAATTTATTAGCTAGTTTATAACATAAGTCTATATAAGTGAGACATTTGGTCAATAAAGACTAACTACCCTCATCACTAAAAGGGGGCCGGTTTCTTAAGGGGTGAGTCACCACCTTTATGACTCTTAAGTGATTAAGAAGCAAATAAGTCTTTTAAAGCTAAGGTACTATTCACCTTTTTACATAATATCTAACATTTTAGTGATTCTCTCTCCTCACTTCTTCATTCTTCCTTGTTCACACGGTTTCTTGCTCTCTTTCTCTTCTCCATTCACGTAGCGCCACCTCCATGCTAGCTCCATCTTCTCTTGCACACATCTTGCTCATTTAAGCTCCAAATCCAAAACAAAATAGATATTTTCTTAGTTAGCTCAAGCTCCTCCTTTCTATCTTTCAAAACTTCAAGAGCTTCATTTTGGTGCCAAGTCAAACCACCATTAGAGGAGGAAATTCAAGTTTGGAGACTCCATTGGCATCTCCATTCTCTTAAGGTAAAGAAAGTGTAAGAAAATCTAGGTTTCCACCATTTTCTTCACTTGACCGAAAATATATACTCATGGGACTCCATGTTTATGCCTTGTTCTAGTTTGTTTCTACTCTTCAAAGGGGAGAGGAGGTCATTCTTGCTTCACATCCAAGTTTGTCTTGAGAAACCAAGGTAAAACAATCACATTAATACCTTAAAAACATTTTTAAACCTAGGGTTTGTCCCTTAGGGTTAATGTGTTATCTAGTACTCATTGGAGTCGTTGGATATTGGTTAGAACATTGGCAAGGAGAACACATTGGTGACCGAGATTGAACAAAGAAAACCTAAGGAGAAAAGCTTGTAAGCTTGTGAGAAAAAACAAGGTAAATTACTTACCTTAAGGTGTCTTGTTGTTTAAGGGAATGAGATGTGGGTAAATGATGAGCTTAGTGTTTAGTTTATGTGTGGAAGGTGCTATTAAAACCTAGGAGAAACAATGTCTATACTTGTGAACTTGTGACTAAGGAGCAAATGAGAAAAGATAGTTTAAGAATATAAAGGTGAAGTACAAGAAGCATTTTATTCAATGGGAGCCTTGTTGAGTGTATTCGCAGGTGAAGGCATATATATGTGGAAATTCAGTGGTTAAGATTATTGTTATTAAGGGCCTAAGTGCCAAGCTTTTTAAGGTTAAGCATTATATGATGATGTGTGTGAAGTTTAGTGTAAATTGGGTGCTAAGGTGTTGTGATGAGAATTTGTGTGGTATTGATTGTTTGATGGAGAAAAAACATTTGTTAGGAAGTACTATATACTAGAGAACCCATGGCAAAATTTAAAGGAGAGTTTAAGTGTTTAAGATGTCCTAAGAGAATTTTAATGACTAAGGAAGTACTAGGAATGTTCTATGGGTGTTGCCTTGATGAAAAAGGGTGAAGTTAAGATGTTTTTAATGACTTATGATGACTTAGGTATCACCACGATATTTAGGAATCAAAGAATGTATTTGGGTATTAGGACTTAGGCAAATGTTGGTGTACATCTAGGAAGGAAATAATGTGATGATGATGGCAGTTAGACTGGTAAGGAACTTTAAGTGCATATGCTTAAAAGATGGTTTAGATAAGTGAGAGATGCTTGGGAGATGATGTTATAGTGGTGAAGAAAACATTTGGCATAGTGGTTACTTTAGGTAAGAACCACCACCTAGAAACCAAGAGGAAAACATTACAAGAATTAGCATTATTACAAGGAAAATGCATAAGGACTAAGGTGTATCTTGGTGAATGATTTAATGTGATTTGAGGAGGGCTTAAGGAGTATTTGAGGTGCCCAAATGAGGTTATAACATATTTGGATATATGAGGAGAAGTTTGGAATTGAAAGAGGCAATTTAAGAGGAAGGTCTGTAGAGGACCGACCCAGGGTCCGACCCAGTGTTGGGTCGGTCGGGCCAAGTTAAGCCAGCCGGAATGCCTCTGGACTGGACCGACCCAGAGGGCTTGGGTCGGTCGGCTTAGCCTTGGGTCGGTCGGGCAAGATTTGAGTAGGAAAATGGGTTCTGTAAGGGACCGACCCAGAGGGTTTGGTCGGTCGGTCTAGCTCTGGTCGGTCGGATGGGTCGGATGGGGTTCAAGAGACGGAAGAGTTTCTGTAATGGACCGACCCAGGGGTAGGGTCGGTCGGTGGGTCGGTCGACCCTTAACACTTAGAAAAAAAAAAAAAAGAAATTTCAAATTCTAAGAAGGTAATGGGTAATGAGGTATGCCTTGGAAGGGTAGTGATAATTGGGACCCTAAGAACTTAAGGAGTTAAGTTAAAATAAGTATAAGTTTTGATGATAAAAGTAAAGTTGTAAGACTAAGTGATAAAGACTTGAGAGGTTATTTAATGGAAGTCCTTAGAGACTAAGTGAGTTAAGTAAGGTGCAAATAACTAATAACCTAAAAATGAATGGATGTTTTAGGTTTGTGAATTGGGACCCCGAAGAAGGTTAACAAACAACGATCGACGGTGAACGGTACAATCCTTTTCGTGACCTGCTTGCTAACGAGGTGTCCCTCGGCTTGTGTGCTATCTGTTTATTTGCTATGACTAAAACAAGATAAAGCATGCAACCGGTTATATTGCTCTCGTTGCGATTGTGTTACATTTACACTAACCCGCGAGGCTTGAGATTGTTACTAACCAAGGTTAGTACTTACTGAGTTAAGGTTGAGAAACTAAGTATCGTTGATTGTTGGTTTTACCCGTCAAGGTTTAACTACACTTGGTAATTAAGGCTTTCACTAACCATAACTTGGGGTGGGAGTGGAATCCGGAATGGTACCGGCACATGTGTATTGGGGGAGGTCGGTATCTGAATCAGATCCGACTTCCAAATAAGACTGGTCATTAGACTCGTCGCCTAGGGTCAACAAATCGACCCGACCACCCGGGCTACTGTTCGAGGTGGGAGGCACAAAAGGAAGGCGTGGAGGGATCAAGCCTACATCCCTAATAAGTTAAGGAAGGTAGCTTATCGTCGGATAGTGCACTGCTACCGGCTAGGGTTAACCAAGCCCTACAAAGATAAGCAACCAATTAAGGGCTAACCAATCTAATAGTGGAGAGGTTGGCAAGTATAAGTTTGAGATTAAGATTAAGGTAAGTTAAGGAACTGAGATTAAGGAACTGAGGACTGAGGCAGGGGGTTATTAACCCACTTGTTAAGGGAACGCTTGAGTCGTTCATTGTTGTGAATTATATATGTTCATCTGTGTGGTTATTGTTATTGCACTTCATATTATGTTTGCACATGTAATCAATTTCCATGCTATCGACAATTAGTCGTCGTAGCCCCGTTAGCTTGGGGGCCATGAGAGGGTGTACCAGCATTCGTGCTGACCCCCTCGGGGGCTATTTTTACACTTGCAGGTAAGAGGCCCATGAGGACGCACCACGAGAGTAGGAGCGGTTAGATTTAGGTTGGGACTTTTATTTTGAGTTCGGGTTGCGCCTGTGCACCCGGCTGTTCATATTAAAATGTTGTAAGTTTGAGATTATGATTGAGATACTAGTACTCGGATGGTCGTGGTGGGATTGTGGATGTTCACGTTTTGAGCTGGATAAATATTTTGGGTTAAGTATTGTATATATTAAGCCGGTATTTCTAACGATCAGACCGTGGCAAGGTCCAAGTGTTGTATATTTCCGCTGCGATGTTTTCGATTAAGTGTTCAGATCGCGATAACCACGATAGGCTTTGGATGGGGTGTTACAAAAAGTGGTATCAGAGCGTAGTTACGCTCTGATCAAGAAATACCGGATATAAGTGACCACCGAGTTAGGATATAAGTTGAGGAATAAGTATTGGGTTAAGGGTGTGAGAAGTTAGAGTGAGTAGAGTCAGATGACCACTAATAAGTGTGGATTGTCTTTACCGTCTACGGACGTAATAAATTTACTAACCAAACAGTGGTGAATGTGAAACTAATGTAAGTTATGCTTGTTCAGATGGCAGGACGCCCTAGAGGAGGCCGAGGTCGCGGCCGGGGTGAGGATATTCCAGATATACCTGGAGGGCAGACGATCGCAGAGATCGTAGCTGCCGCTTTAGGGCATATGGGCTACCAGCCTGGTGTGGGTGCACCACCTCCACCGCCACAGCCTAGGGAACCAAACTGGGTGAAGAGCCTATCAGATCTTCGACCCGCTCACTTCAAGGGGGAGACCGATCCCGCCAAGCTTGAGGCGTACATCTCCGAGCTGGAGACCGCCTTCGAGACCCTTGATGTCCCTGCTGGGATCAAGGTGCGCTTAGCTGCTTTCTACCTGAAGGGGGCGGCGGGCGATTGGTGGAAGCTGGTGAGGGCCGAGCATGTGGCCAACCCAGAGTTCGGCTGGGAGCAGTACACCGCCTTGCTACGGGCAAAGTACTACCCCGCCCATGTCCAGACGAAGAAGCGCTTGCAGTTAGATGCGCTTAAGCAGTCGGACAAGATGACGGTGGACGAGTATTACTCAGAGTTCACCGCCTTGCTCCGTCTTCTGCCAGGTCTAGGGTATTCTGACCAGATCTTGGTAGACCGCTTCTATGGCGGGCTTAGCCATCGACTCCGCTACGGCATGGGGCCGACTAGTTACACTACCTTGCAGGTAATAAGAATGATTGAGAATTGAGTAAGTGATGAATAAGATTTAGATTGTGATGAATAAGTATGACTAATACCATGGAAAAGCAGGAGTGCTATCATGCCGCTGCTAAGGTTGAGATTACCGTCCAGCTGAGGGACGAGGAGAATGCAAAGCGGAAGAGTGCTGGGAAGAGCTCAGAAAGTCAAGGGCAAGGAGGGTACAAGAAACAAAAGTACCAGCCTCAAGCCCAGAAAAATCAGAACCCGAAGGGGAAGGAGGGAAGGAAGGAGAAGGCTCCGGAAGAGCCATTGAAGCTGACATATGCTTATGCAGCTACACCCTGCGCTCTAAGGCGCCGAAGGGATGGAGACTGAGAAAGGAGGCCGGGGTGGCTACCATGGACGCTACATTTGTAGATGGTGTCACAAGGCCACCCCCAGGGGCTCGACTGTAAGGGGAACAAAGTAGAGTGCAACTTCTGCGGGAGTACTTGGACACCGAGCATATGAGTGCTACGGGAATCCAGAGAGTAAGAATTTCAGACCCAGTTTCAAAGTTAAGGCCAAGGCTGATCAGGGATCTGGATCTGACGGTCAGAGGAGGGGGCAACCAGCTGCAGACAAGAACCCAAAGGTGACCCAGAAGACGGGGCCCACCTACACATGGTGGATCGGGACGATGAGCCTGAGCCCTCATCGAGGCCAGGTACCACTATAACTATTTAGTAATAAAACTACCTGCTTACCGCATTATCATGCATGTTTGGTGAATATATGAGTTAAGTAAAATAAGATGAGACTAGAACCTAAGTAAGATATAACCTACTACCACTCTAGGAAAATTCAACATCTGCTACCCTATACCATCTACACCTAACCCGGAGCACACCGACATCGAAACCACACACTTTCCAACCGAACAATGTCAGGTTATCCGCCCAGGTATGATTTTATTAAGGGGATACCTGACACCCGACGCACAAATAGCCATCATCAGGAGATGCAATCAACTAGGAATGGGACCGGGAGGTTTTTACACCACCGGAGTACCCAGGGGGAGCAAGGATGAAATTAAAGATGATGAGCTTGGGCAAGGATTGGAATCCGTATGCCAAGAATTACCAAACCACAAGGGAGCAAGATGGAGTCTCACCACCGGGGATACCGAAGAGTTCCATCCAGTTATTACACAAGTCGTGGAAATCGCTCAGCAGTTGGAAGCTGAACCGATTCCAGACATCCAGCCAGACATTTGCATTGTAAACTTCTACGAAAAAGATGGAAAACTGGGACTACACCAGGATAAGGACGAGACAACGGAGTCTCTCGAGAGAGGGATACCCGTAGTGTCTTGGTCCATGGAGATGATGCGGAATTTTTATACGGCGAGCAGAAGCGTGCGGACCGTGCAGATAAGATAATACTTAAGTCAGGCGATGTACTAATTTTGGGAGGAGAATCAAGGATGTTATACCATGGGATTAAGAGAATCAAGCTGAATACAGCACCGCCAGCAGTAATCAATGCGACGCACATGAGACCAGGAAGATTAAACCTAACCTTTAGACAATATTAGCCATGTAATGTTAGAATGAGATGAGAAATGAGATGTAAGATTGAAGCACATGTTGTAAACAGGATGGTCATGAATAAAATAACAGTGTTGTTCACATAAATTGTTACGACTCTTGTTATACCATCAATACTCATGGAGCTTGTGAATACAATTAGGTTATGGACTCGGTACGGAAGGTGCACTAAGCATACTCACAGAGGCACAGGCCGACGTTAGCGGTACTATCCTCACCGGCACCTTTCCGATCAATGGAATCGAGGCATCAGTTCTCTTCGACTCAGGGGCCTCGCATACCTTTGTCTCTGCATCATTCGCGAGCAGGTTGGGGCTAGACGCTGATGAGCTACCCGACTTCACGGTTACGCTCCCGTCTAAGGAGAAGGTCGTTGCACTCGCTACTACGAGGAGCCACCATCAGAATTAAGGGGGAAGACTTCCCAGTCAGTTTCATTGAGTTCAGTAAGCTAGGATTTGATGTTATCTTCGGGATGAACTGGTTGGAGCGGCACAAGGGACGTATCCTCTGCGCCGAGCATAGATTGCTGCTCAGGAGTCCGTCTGGGGTAACAATATCATACCGCCAGAGGCCCAGAGAGCCTTCGACTAAGATCATCACCGCCATGGCAATGCAAAGAGAAATAAGGAGAAAGGAAGAAGTATACCTCTGCTATGTACAGGACATAGAGAGAGACCCTGAGTTCGACCCCGACTTACCGGTAGTGTCGGAGTTCCCCGACTTATTTCCACGGGAACTGCCCGGCATGCCACCCACTCGGGAGGTAGAGTTCACCATGAGCTGCTACCTGGTACCGGACCGATAGCCAAAGCACCATATCGTATGGCTCCGGCAGAAATGACTGAATTAAAGAACAACTGAAAGATTTGTTGGATAAAGGATTTGTCAGACCAAGTGTGTCACCATGGGGAGCGCCAGTCCTCTTCGTGAAGAAGAAGGATGGTAGCCTCCGCCTCTGCATCGACTACAGAGAGCTGAATGCAGTAACAGTAAGAATAAGTACCCACTACCCCGCATTGACGATCTGTTCGATCAGTTGAAGGGAGCATCTGTGTTTTCAAGATTGATCAGATCGGGGTATCATCAGATAGCCATTAAGGAGGGAGACATTGAGAAGACGGCATTCCGGACACGATACGGCCACTATGAGTTTACAGTGATGCCGTTCGGTTTGTCGAACGCGCCAGCGAAGTTTATGGATCTGATGAACCGCTTGTTCCGGGAGCAGCTGGACAAGTCGGTTGTGGTTTTTATTGATGATATATTGATATATTCAAAGTCTAAGATTGAGCATGAGGAACATTTGAGAGGGTGTTGGAAATATTAGGGAGAACCAGCTATATGCTAAGTTCTCCAAGTGTGAGTTTTGGCTTGACCAGGTCTCTTTCCTAGGTCATGTCATCTCAGAGCTGGGATCGCAGTGGATCCAGCAAAGATTGATGCCGTACGTACCTGGCCAAGGCCGAAGAGACAGTTACCGACATCCGGAGCTTTCTCGGTCTGGCAGGTTACTACAGGAGGTTTGTTAGAGATTTCAGCAAGGTCGCAAAGCCGATGACCAGTCTGATGAAGAAAGATGCACCATTTCTATGGACAGTCGACTGTGAGAGATCATTTCAGCGCTTGAAGGACTCACGACCACTGCACCGGTTCTGACCATTCCAGACGGTAAAGAGGGCTTTGAGGTTTATTGTGATGCATCCGGCAGAGGGCTGGGTTGCGTGCTCATGCAACATGGCAAGTGGTGGCATATGCCTCACGCCAGTTGAAGAAAATGAGGAGAACTACCCCACACATGACTTAGAGCTGGGAGCTGTAGTCTTCGCTTTGAAGATATGGCGCCACTACTTATGGGGTTAGTGTCACGATCTACACCGATCACAAGAGTTTGAAATACATATTCACTCAGAAGGAGTTAAATCTTCGACAGAGGAGATGGTTAGAATTTCTGAAAAGACTATGACATTGACCTCCAATACAAAGAAGGGAAGGCCAATTGTAGCAGATGCCCTGAGCCGTCGAGCACACTCACTCCATTCGCTAGTTTCTTTCTCCAGCTTGGTTGATGAGGTGCGAGAGGCTCAGAGGACTGATGAGTATATGAGGGAGGTTCAGACAGAAGCTGACAGATGGTACCTTTGAGAGTCAGAAATACGACTTCAGACTTCATGATGATGATCTGATCAGACTTAAGGGCCGATTATGCATACACGACGAGGTAACACAGATCTGAAAGACCGTATACTTAGAGAATCACACTGTTCTTCAGTTTCCATCCACCGGGAGCCTCTAAAATGTATAAAGACATGAAGAGATACTTCTGGTGGTGGGATCGGGAGAGACAGATGTTACCGAGTTCGTCTTGAGGTGTCTACATGCCAGAAGGTGAAATTCGAGCACAGACGACCGGGCGGAATGGTACAGTCGATGCCAATTCCGGAGTGGAAGTTCCATGATATCTCCATGGACTTCGTAGTTGGGCTTCCACCTGCTAGGGGAGGTCTCAACATGATATGGGTGGTGGTGGATCGCCTTACCAAAGTAGCCCGATTCATACCGATGAAGGATACTTGGAAGGTGACCAAATTAGCTGAGTTGTTTGAGAAAGAAATTATGAGCATCACGGCACACCAAAGACCATAGTGTCAGATAGAGACACCAGATTCCTTTCGAGGTACTGGAGAGCTACTAGAGAAGCGTTGGGTACAGAACTCAAACTGAGTACCGCGTTCCATCCTCAGACAGATGGTCAGACTGAGCGTACTATTCAGACACTCGAGGACATGCTGAGAGCATGTGCCTTAGACTTCCAGGGCAGTTGGATTGACAGATTGCATCTGATCGAGTTTTCATACAACAACAGCTATCACGCTTCGATCAAGATGGCACTTTTCAAGCGTTGTACGGGACCATGTCGTACACGCTCTTGCTGGGATGAGCGAGTGAGACGGTCATAATAGGACCAGAGTACTTAGAACAAGTTCAGGCTGAAGGTTCAGCAAATCAGGGAGAACATGAAAGCTGCTCACGATAGGCAGAAGTCGTATGCTGATGTTCGACGACGAGACCTGGAGTTCGCAGTGGGCGACCGGGTATTTCTACGAGTATCACCGATGAAGGGTGTATTTAGGTTTGGCAGAAGGGCAAGTTAAGCCCGAAATTTGTTGGTCTTATGAGATACGGAGCGGGTGGGCCCAGTTGCTTACAGGTTGATTTACCTGCTGAGCTGGGTAAAGTGCATGATGTTTTCATGTTTCACAGCTAAAGAAATACATGCACCACCCCTCCCATGTGTTAGAACCTGAGAGGTTGACCTTAGAACCAAATATGAGATCCGTGGAGACTCCTCAGAGAATCTTGGACAGAAAGACTAGGGACACTCGCCACAAGTCAGTGGACTGGTGAAGGTTCTCTGGTCTAACCAAGATGTCGAAGAGGCCACGTGGGAATTAGAGGATAAGATGAGGGCGAAGTACCCTTCTTTATTTACTGACTAGATCGTCTGTATAGGGTACGGGGCGTACCCCTTTTTAAGGGGGGTAGAGCTTCCTCGCTTTTGAGTTAGGGAAACGATCCTGTTTGTCGTTTGTTTGGTTGTGTAAGTTGCTACACTTTGGTGTAAGTTTGAGCTTTGCGTTATGTATCATACTATGTATTGTATTTGAGATTGACCTTTGAGTCTTGAGATGTATGAATGTGAATTAGATGGTGGTATTAAGATTAAGAGTATTTGTGTACCGGAATGGTTAAAACATGTGTGAACTTTGAGGACAAAGTTCTTTTAAGGGGGGTAGATTGAAATACCCCAAACTTAGGATGGTGTTTAAATGATAAACTAAGATATAAGGAGGCTATAATGCCTTAGAAACATTAAGAAACATTTCTAATCAAAGAAAATATAAGGAAACACCAAAAGAGCAGTTTAAGCAAAAAACGTGCTCTAAGCTTGGAGGATATGGAGAGTACCCAAATATTGTTCAAGACCTTAGTAATATCCTAATGGTCATTTTTAAGTCAATTACCAAAGAAAACCAAGCTTGAAAACAAGTAAAAAACACAAAATGTGCTTTAAGGAGTCTTAAAGCACGTTTTTGAAAAATTGTCTTGTAAATGAGTTTTGAATGGCTAAATGTCCATCATTACTCTTTAATTAATATGTGTACTATATAGTATCACATTTGGAGGTCTATATCAATGGGAATCAAAGGGGTTTGGCCGGATGGGATTAGGAGCTTGTAGGGCATCCGGCCGCCTTAGCCGGATGAAAATGGGACTTGGGCAAAGCAAAACGTTACTCGACCGGCCGCTTGTGGTCGGTCAAAGATACTAAAGAGGGGTAGAACTGTACTTAAACATGTAAAATACAGGCTGGCACCAAGGGACCAGGCCTAAAAAACTATAAATAAGGGTGTACCCCCATGAAATAAGACACGTGATATTGGGCAATCAAACTCGCATTCGATTCTAATAGAAGCTCTCTCTCCCTCTCTACTTTCGCGAAACTCTGTGTCTGAAACCAGGTAAGGTAGGATAGAAGATTAGATCGAGACGTACTAGGATAGATGTACTGTTGCATTGGGATCGAGCTTGGTCGCATTAGGATTAGTGCACTGTTTCATTTGGCGCCGTCTATGGGAAACGAACAGCAAGAAGCAACCACGAGACCACCTAGAAGCAGGGAAGTAATCTACGGCGATTCATAGTGGAAATCCTAAAGTAACTAATGACGTTTTTTGCAGGATTGAAACACGAAAGATGGCTCCAAGATCAAGGAAAGCATCAAGGAACGCTGTTGAAGATAACAACCACTCCGAGGAAAGGATGAGTTCGGAGATGCCAGAGGCCATCTCCAAGAAAGATCTAGAAGACATGCTGAAAGGATTGGTCAGGTCCATTGACGAAAAAATCGTAGAGGGAAATGAGACTTTGCAGCAGGAATTGATGCAAAGGGACGAGGAGTACCAAAGAAAATGGGACGAGATGACGGAAGCAATTGAGCAATTGAAAAACAGAAACTCCAAAGGTAGCAATGGGGAGGAAAGTAAGGATAGAAAGCGCAATTCAATCATCGACGAAGAAGAGATGGAGGAAGATGATCAAATAGATATGAGCTTGTACCCCTTCTCAGAGCGGATAAGGAAGGCGAAACTCCCGCCGCACTTTGTCGCCCCGGCATTTGAGAAGTATGACGGGACTGGAGATCCTGCTCAGCATATCAAAAAATTCATGTTCGCCATGAACACTCAGGGGATTAGCTCCCTCGCCCTCTGCAATCTGTTCCCCGGACACTTTCAAAAAGAGCATTGGGATGGATCTCCACGAGACCGCCTCAGTCCATCACGAGCTTCAAACAATTGACTGAAGATTTCCAGCAATATTTTGCTGCGAGTAAGAGGGTTAAAAAAGAAACAATAGAATTGATGGACATTAAACAGCGAAAAGGAGAAACCGTGAAGGAATACAGCGAGCGTTTCCATAAGAAGGTCGCAGAGATCGACGATGTTGATGAAAGAGATCTTGATTAAGGCCTTTGGGAATGGCCTGGCTCAGCCTCGGCTAGCTGGAAAAATTGCGACAAAGGCGCCGAAGACTCATGGAGAATTAGCTGAAATGATCCATGATTTTTTGAAATCTGAGATAGCCGAGAACAAGGCTAGAGAGCTGGCCGATAGCTTCAAAGCCGCAGGGGTACCAGAGAAGAAGGAGGGACTCGGGGGAAATGCCGGAAGAGGAGGGTCAAGGTACAAGCCATATTATGGCAGGTCAACCGCCGGATCTTCCTCTCAGGGGTCGCAGCACCAGGGGGCAAAGACTGTTGTCTACATTGACCCAGGGAAATATGCCGCTGCAGTAAGAGAGGGTTACCTTCCTCCGCCAAGGAAGCCGCCGCAGGGAGAAATTCCGGTTGCATTCTGCGAATTCCATGGAAATCGCAGTCATCGGACTGTAAACTGTGCTACCCTGGCCAAAGAGCTCCGAGTCATTGAGGAGAATAAGAAGAAGGGAAAGCAACAGGCCGGAATGCAAAGGCAGTATGGCGGTCAACAGAGCAACGCCCAGAATACACCCCGAGGGCGACAAGAGGAAGAGATCCACCCCAGGCTCCCCGGCAAATCAGTGGGGATGATAAAGGTTTGTACAAAGGAGAGTAAAAGTTCCTTTTCCCTTTATTCAGGATAAATATTTGGAGTACAATTTGCAATCTGTTTTAGGATGAAATTTTGTATCGCATAGATTGTCAAAACATCATATTACCAAGAGGAGAAATAAAATTTCCATTCTTTTCGCATTCTTTACTATTAATAAACCTCCTTTCTTTTCCAAAAAGAAAGCTAACGAAACTTCCTCTAAGAAAACCCACAGGACTATTTTCAGAAGTAGGACCACTAACCCTAATGAAAGGAAAAGACACATTCATCAAGTGCATCAAGAGCTCCCGGAGAGAAAAATTGCCAAAAGGAAAATTTTCCTCCAATTTTCTTCTCCGACGAAGATGAAGATGGAGTTCTATACCCACACAACGATCCACTTGTCATCCGTGCACAAGTAAACGATCGGATGATGGAGGGAATTCTAATCGATAGTGGGGCCGGAGCAAATGTCATATCAGTCGAAGCAGTTAAGAAGCTGGAGGTGCCTGAGGACCAGATCAAGCCTTATTCGGCGGTCCTAGGAGGATTTGTGGGAGGTGTCTCTACCACATCTTCCGGCAGTATAGACTTCACAATGACCCTGGGCCAAGGAGATGAGAGGAGAACAGAGAGGCTCACAGCTTTTATTGTGCCAGGTCTTTCGGGATACAACATGTACCTCGGGAGGCCAGGGATCAATGCTTTCAAAGCCATCCACAGCACTCATCACTTAAAAATGAAGTACTTAACCTCAAGAGGGAAGGTAGTCACGATAAGAGGAAGCCAAAAGATGGCCCGAATGTGTGAAGTCCGTATCATGGACAGCCTTCCTAGTGAGGAGGTGGTCAAAACTGTGGGATCAGACAAGGAGTTCAAGGGAAGGTTACCTTCCTCCTCAGGGCCGGATCAAGGAGAAGAAGAATGTCGAACAGCCCAAGATCCCCCCAGAGAGGTACATTTAAAATCTGACCCTTCTAAATTTTTTAAAATAGGAACTGCGTTTGACAGTGGAGAGCAGACTCACTTAATGAGGTTCCTGGAAAAAAGAAGGGCAACATTCGCTTGGAGCACGGACGAGATGCCTGGCATAGACCCAAGCGTTATCCGGCATGAGCTCAGGGTGGACCCTAAACATCCGGCGGTCAGGCAAAGGAAAAGGGTAATAGGGGAGGAAAGAGATTTGGCCGCACGAACCGAGGTCCAAAAACTCCTCAAAGCCGGATTCATCAGGGAGGTTGCTTACCCACGGTGGTTGGCTAATGTTGTTATGGTGAAAAAAGCAAATGGAAAATGGAGAATGTGCGTGATTTCACAGATTTAAATAAGGCATGTCCTAAGGATTTTTATCCTCTACCATCAATAGATAGATTGGTGGTCTCAACTGCCCAGAGTTCCGTGCTAAGTTTTTTGGATGCTTTCTCCGGCTATAATCAAATAAAAATGAAAGAGGATGATTCGGAAAAGACTTCCTTCATTACTTCAGCCGGAACATTCTGTTACAAAGTAATGCCTTTTGGCCTAAAGAATGCAGGGGCCACTTTTCAGCGAATGATTGACAAAGTGTTTTGTCAACAAATTGCCCGGAATGTGGAAGCTTATGTTGATGACATAGTTGTGAAAAGCCCGTCAAAGGAACAACACATGAAGGATTTGGAAGAAACATTTGACACTCTGGATAAATACCAAATCAAGCTAAATCCAGAGAAGTGTGTGTTTGGAGTAACCAAAGGAAATTTCTTGGCTTCATTGTTGGGCAATGAGGTATCGAAGTTGATCCGGAAAAAAGTCAGGCAATTCTCGACCTTTCCCCACCAAGAAATATCAAAGATGTCCAAGCTTTGAACGGAAGACTCACAGCATTAAGTAGGTTCTGTTCTAAGCTTCAGGAAAAATCAATCCCATTCTTCAATATTCTAAGGAAGAACAGTAAATTCCAGTGGGGGCAAGAGTGTATAGAAGCATTTGAGAAGATTAAGGAGATGCTCCGGGATTTACCTAAATTGGGTGTACCTGCTCCGGGACAGGATCTATACCTTTACTTGTCCGCAACAGATTGGGCGGTTGCAGCTGTCTTAATCATGGAAGAGAAAAGGGAGATACCAGTTTACTATACAGGCAAAATCTTGAGTCCGACAGAAGGACGGTACACTAATATAGAGAAAGTCTTGTTTGCGCTGGTAGTGGCATCAAGAAAACTACGACCCTACTTCCAGTCGCACCGAATCTTTGTCAGGACCAATTGGCCGCTCAAGCAAATTGCGAACAATCCGAATGCCTCCGGCCGGATGGTAAGCTGGACAGTAGAGCTGACACAATATGAGATTCACTTCATGCCCAGAACGGCGATTAAAGCTCAGGCCTTAGCAGATTTCATAACAGAAACAAGCTTCGCAAAAGAGAAGAACAAACTCAGAGTCCATATGTCATCTTGGTTGATGGGGCTCGATGCAAAAGCGGGGCAGGAGCTGGAATAGTGGTGCAGGCGCCGGATGGGCAAAGCTTGAATTATGCCTTCCGGCTGGACTTTGACGTCACTAATAATGAAGCCGAATACGAAGCTCTTATCCAGGGTTTGGAAGTGGCCACAGCCCTGGGGGCGACAGGTTTCATAGAATAGATATCTTCCCTGTTTATTTCCATACTTATAAAAATCTATCTGGGATAACACTTATGAAAGTAACCTATTTTTAACAGAGTTAGAGGTGTATTCAGACTCTATGTTAGTGACGAGACAAAGTGACAACATTTATGAGGTTAAAGAAGAGAAACTATGGAGGTACTTGCTCAAGGTCCAGGAACTAAAGGCAAATTTCCAAAATGCGAGCTAAAACATCTTCCACGTGAAGAAAATGTCGAAGCTGATGCCTTGGCCAAATTGGCAAGTATGGCCGAGAGAGTACCCAATGAGATATGGCTGGAAGTCAGAACCTCCCCAAGTATAGAAAAGCTCAGGTATTGGCGGTAGAGACAAATGATCAAGAAGAATCTTGGATGACCCCGATTATAGATTACATACGGCATGGAAAACTGCCGGAGGAAGAAAAGGAGGCCAGAAGTAAAGAGGCGGGCCGCATCATTCTTTATTGAGGATAACCAGCTGTATAGACGATCTTTTGCAAGACCTGCTCTGAAGTGTGTCACCATAGCTGAAGGGGCAGAGTTGGTAAGAGAGATACATGATGGGCTCTGCGGAAATCACCAGGGAGAAAGGACCACAACTCACAAAATCTTAAGACTCGGATATTTCTGGCCAAAAATGATGGAGCACTGCAAAGAATATATACGAAGATGTCGCAAGTGTCAAGAACATGGAAATAAGATACACATTCCTTCGGCTGAGCAAAAGTCTGTTCTATGCCCAATTCCCTTCGCTATGTGGGGGTTGGACATCGTGGGTCCATTCCCGGAGGCTTCACCAGGAAGGTTCAAATTCATGTACGTTGCTATCGACTACTTCACAAAGTGGATTGAAGCAATGCCTACTATCTCCATCACAGCTAAGAAGTCACAAGAATTCATTTGGAAATATGTGGTATGCAGGTTTGGCATACCAAAAGCCATAGTAACTGATAATGGAACACAGTTCAATTGCGAAGGCTTCCGAGAATTTTGTGAAGAATGGAAGATCGACTTGAGATTTGCATCAGTAGCCCATCCTCAGGCGAATGGGCAGGTTGAGAATGCAAATGGCCAAATAGTAAAGGCGATAAAAAGGAAACTCGATGAGAAAAAAGGAAAGTGGGCAGAATTGCTACCTCAGGTCCTATGGTCGTACCGAACAACAGAAAGAGGACCGACAGGAGAGACGCCTTACAGATTGACGTATGGTTTAGAAGCCGTCATTCCGGCAGAGATTGTGGTGCCGTCTATAAGATGGGAATCATATGACGAAGAGACCAACAATCAGGGAGTACAGGATCACCTTGATCTCCTTGAGGAGACCAGGACAGCCGCTGCAGTAAGGATGGCAAAAGATAAATCTAAGGTAGAAAGGTATTTCAACAGGAGGGTGAAAGAACGAAGTTTTGCCCCAGGGGAATTAGTCCTCCGGGAAGTTAAGCAACCCAAGAAGCTGGAGCCCCAATGGGAAGGACCATACATCATACACCAAAAGACAGGACGGGCTTCATATCGCTTAAAAAATGCTGAGGGATATGAGTTGCCGCATTCTTGGCATGGAGAATGTTTGAAAAAATTCTATGTGTAAAATTTATAACTCATCAATAAAAAGTATTATTTTTTGAATATGAAAGAAAAAGTAAGCACCGGCCAACGAGCCGCAGGCTATCATGCCTTAAAAAGTAAGCACCGGCCAACGAGCCGCAGGCTATCATGCCTTGAAAGTAAGCACCGGCCAACGAGCCGCAGGCTATCATGCCTTGAAAGAAAAAGAAAGCACCGGCCAACGAGCCGCAGGCTATCATGCCTTGAAAGAAAGCAACCGGCCAACGAGCCGTAGGCTAGCTATCATGCCTTGAAAGAAAAAGAAAGCACCGGCCAACGAGCCGCAGGCTATCATGCCTTGAAAGAAAAGAAGCACCGGCCAACGAGCCGCAGGCTATCATGCCTTGAAAGAAAAAGAAAGCACCGGCCAACGAGCCGCAGGCTATCATGCCTTGAAAGAAAAAGAAAGCACCGGCCAGCGAGCCGCAGGCTATCATGCCTTGAAAAAACAGCATCCGGCCAACGTGCCGCAAGCTAACATGATTTTTTTTTTTAATTATTATTATTATCAAAACAAAACTGACCAACAAGCTGCAGGAAGACCCAGCTTAAAACCATAGATAACCATGCTCCAAAGGGAAAAGGGGGCCCGCCGGAACAAAATCCAAAGCTGCAAACCGCGCCGGCATAACTTGCATAAGATAACTATTTAAAAGAGAGGTAGAAGACAGGAGAAAGAAATATCGCGACGATAGAAAACTCGGCTCAAAAAGAGTTGCTCCGGCAGACAAATAACAGGAGATGATAAATATAGCTTATATTTCTCCCAACAATAGGGTGGAGACAATTACAACATATGATCATTCGGCAGAAACAGAAAATACATGTTGTAACAAAAACAACCTCTATTCTACTCTATTCTACTGCCTTTGCAGTTTCTTTGTCAGCGCTTCTTCTCCGGCGGTTAATAATCTATCGCCGCTACCTACTACACTCCCGGAAGACTTGGACCTCCTGGCAAGATGCTGCGTCCCTCCGGCGGACGGCAGGATGTTGCTTCCGGCAGGAAGGAATGAGGCTTCACCAGCACCAAAGCATGTCTCTCCGGGACTGCGGCAGAATCTCTCAAGTTCCAGGAAGAAGTTGGATTTTGGGCGACAGCCTTGAATTCCAACTTATTATACAAGTCATCATCCAGCAACTCTCCTTTCTCGAGAGAATGATCCGAGACGATCTGCTGGCAGATGTCGACTAACCGGCGGCATTGAGAAGCAAAGGACTCCTTTAAATGAGCGTTGATGGTGCCTTGCTTCTGTATCTCCTCCTGAGATTGCCAGAGAATGACTTGAGCCTGGTCACTTGAGATTCGAGAGTCAGGACTTGGGCACGGTACTTGTCACGTTCAGAATTGGCGGATGACAGCTCCTCCTTAGCGCGGGCTATCCGTCCACTCAACTGGGTGACGTGCTTCAATAAATTGGCAGCACTCATGCCTAGCCGGAACAAAAAGAATAAGAAGAAGAAAAGGCCAAAAGAGAGGAAAAGGTTGTAGGCCTGAAAGCTTACCATGACCTAATGGCTCGGTATTCTCCGCTTGAGAGCGGGACTTCGCTACCTCCAGCTCTCTCACTTTCCCCTCCAGCCTCGCTTTCTCTTCTAGAAGGGCGATTTTATCCGCATCAAGAGCTTTCTTCTCTTTTTCCAAAAGAGAACAGTCCCGGAGCAGAGACTGCTTCTCTTGATCAAAGGAAGATCTTGACTGCTCTTCCAGCGCAGCTTTTTCTTCCAGCAGGCGGTCATGCTCTTGCATAAGCTCTTCTTTTTCCTTCACAGAGCTTCGTTCTCCCGTTTAAGAGACTGCTTCTCCAGTCCAAGATCTTCAGCCTCCTGCTTGAAAGATTGCCCCTCCTGGTGGAAAAAGACTTCTCTGCCTGAAGATTGTTCATTTCGCTCCGAAGATCGTTTACTTCTTTCCGTGCATGGAGCGAACCTGGTCCAGCATAATGTCCAGGTCAAACAGGGATCAAGCTAGCTGGCCCTTATTCAAGAAAAAACGAGAGACAGTTCCATACCTCTATCAATGTATTATCGGCCTCCTTAATCCGGCCTCTCAGAGAGAAGTTCTCTTCCCGAAGTTTTTTCAGCTGCGCCTCATACTCATCGCGCTGACGCTCGCACTCACGCGGGACAACTGCAGGTCTTTGTTAATCGCCTCAGTCCTCTCCTTTGCCTTGCGGTCGATCTCATACTCGACCTGGTCAATATAAGCGTCATGAGAAGAGCGGGACAGCTTCAGCTCCTCTTCAACTCTATTGGCTCGGCTTTCCTCATAGCGAAGCCTGGATTGGAGGTTGCCAAAGTGAACCTCAGCACTTTGGGCCATGGACATCACCTAAAAAAAACAATACAATGCATAAGTTCAGGAAATCCAAAAACAAAACAAAAGAAGAAGAGTACGAGTAACGTAAATGTCAACCTGAAAATTCCCCCCACATCATGTCAAACGCTTCTTTTGCTGGGATGGAATGTCGCATGATGGCATCCGCCCCCCCATCCCCGATCCGCAGCCTCTCCTTGGTAGCAGTGAAGGTCGCCGGGAGGAGCAAAGATTCCGTCCGGATGACCGGATCTCTTAATTGCCTCCTTCCAAATAGAGGAGTACTTGGCAGCGTCGCAGGATATCAAGGGAAGAGGGTGCCCGCGATGATAAAACCACCCTTCCTTTTGGAAGGACCGGTGTAGGACTCTTGAGCAGGAGGAGGAGGGGAAGAGGAGGAGGAAGCTATGTAGCCTTCTCTGCTCACCCTGGGACTCAGGACCCTCCGGCAAAGAGGAGGCCACGTGATCCTCTCTTTGCTTACTTCGGAGCTCAGGGTCCTCCGGCACCTGCCGATACTCCATTGCTCTATCCCTTGCCGCATCCACGGCCGCAGCAACGTCAATGGAGAATGATCCTGAAGCTTCGGGATCACCAGAGGTTTGTGGCTCTACGGCCTTCGGCCTCGATGCTGTTTTCTTTTTGATTTTTTCTTGGCAGGAGCAGTGGCTGCCGCAATGATAAAGACAATTAGAACCAGAAGAATGAAGCTAAAAAAGAATACCAAAAAAAAAGAAGGAAACTTGAAAGACAGGAGAAGACGACAAAGCAAACAAAACCTTCTCCAGCCGAAGGATCAGCACAGAGGTCTCCGGCCTCCAGGGTGTTTTCCTGAGCAGGATCTGAGGAAAAGTAACCCGTCAAATCAGGAAACAACTCACAAATAGGAGTCGGATGACCGGACTCCCCCCCGGGCGAGAACCAAGGTCAGAACCTGAACCAGGGGTGAGGGGAAGGGTGACACGGCGCCCAGACTTGGGGCTCACGTGCCATGTACCTGACAATCCGGCGTCAGCATGAACAGGAGATTCAAGCCGCTTCTTTTTCTTCAAATTACCAGCTTGGTCATCTCCAACCTCTCGTCTGGAACGCTTTGCCGGAGCAGCGTTCTCCAAAAGCTGCTCGGCCGCATCAGTGGCCGCATCCAGCGTGTCGTAGTAGTCAATTTTTTCGCCCCCATTCTTGAAGGTGACAAAGTTCCAGTTATAGAAGGGACCAATCTTGTCCCCCTTCTGGAAAAAATCTGCGACAATACATCCAAACGATAAGGAGACCGAAAGAAACGACAGAATTCATACTAAGCAAAAAGAGAACACTTACTGTGATATGTCTTCAGAGAAGACAAGCGTTCTTTTGTAAAAAACGCCTCGACGGTCGGCAATTTCTTGTTTACCGCCCGCAGAACCTTCGAAATAGGAATTTCAGCCGGAGGAGTCTCGGGCTGATTAACTGACCTTTTCCGGCCTCAGCAGCGTATGGTATGCCCAGCACTCGGCCGGACGGGGAACGACGACGAACCACCGCGACCCCCACTCGTGGGCCTTTTTGTAGTCAAAAAGAAATACCCACTCTTCGCAATGAGGGTTAGGCTCTCAGGATCCTTCCTAACTGTGAAGAATCGGACGAAATCAGTACCCTCCGGCCGAATTTTGATATCGTCACAAAGGGAAACGAAAGCCTGAAGGTGTGAAATAGCTTTAGGGTGAAGATGGGCGAGGGTGCAGCAGCGACGGAGAAGGAACCCTAGCACGAAAGGGTGTGGGGGAATGGTCAAACCTGACCGGAAGAAGTCGGCATAGACGACGTACCCGCAACCAAAATCGTCGTGGGGGTGAGAATCAGAGGTTGGCAAATAAATTTGTGTGCCAAGTGGAGCTTCGACCCCCCCGAGACAGTCACAGAGGGAAGAGTAGTTGAGAGAAGAAGGAGAAGGTTGACGCCCAGAGCGGAAGGGTCTTATCGGCTTCAGGTACGAAGGGCGAAAGCCGTTAGGGACTGAGAGCCTTGAATCGCTCCGATGGCGGGCGGAAATTTAGCAGCAAGTTTGCTCTGTTTAGTGGAAGAAGAAGCCATTGTCAAGTTAGGCGAGAATCGAAGGACGACGGCGATGAGAGGAAGGGTAGCGCACAACGACAGGAAAGCAAGAAGAAGAGAGGTCGAAGTAACGGGCCAGTAGAGGAAAGAGGAAAAAGGAGAGAACTCGAAGAGTTGGGCTTTAAGGGAAGTTTTTTCCCGCTCAAATAAAAATATAAAAAGTGTCTTTTTTTTTACAGGGAAGAGAAGGGTCGCACGCTTCCTAAAGACGCTACCGACGTCCAGTCGAAGGGAAGGCCCTGCATATTCTACATCGGTAACGGGCGGAAAATTCGAAAAGAGAAATACACCAGGACACGAGCTACGCGCGTGGCCAACAAAAGTTCCTTTTCTCCACGTATGAAGAAAAGAACTTGTGGGACTGAGATAAGAGACGACAAAGCTTGGGTAAGCCAAAGAAAGAGTCAGAGTTGGCCGCAGGAAGTCGCAAATTTTTTCACCAAAGCACAAGGCACAGAAGTTCTATTTTTCTTCACCAAATTCAGAAAGATAGAACTTGTGGACTGATGAGAAGGGAAGAAATGGCGCCGGACCAAAGCAGGCACGTAAAGCATCCGGCCGCTTTGGCCGGATGAGATTAAAGGCACGTAAAGCATCCGGCCGCTTTGGCCGGATGAGATTAAGGAGAAACCATTTGTTAGGAAGTACTATATACTAGAGAACCCATGGCAAAATTAAAGGAGAGTTTAAGTGTTTAAGATATCCTAAGAGAATTTAATGACTAAGGAAGTACTAGGAATGTTCTATGGGTTGCCTTGATGAAAAAGGGTGAAGTTAAGATGTTTTAATGACTTATGATGACTTAGGTATCACCATGGAATATTAGGAATCAAAAGAATGTATTGGGTATTTAGGACTTAGGCAAATGTTGGTGCACATCTAGGAAGGAAATAATGTGATGATGATGGAAGTTTAGACTTGTTAAGGAACTTTAAGTGAATGCTTAAAAGAGTTTAGATAAGTGAGAGATGCTTGGGAGATGATGTTATAGTGGTGAAGAAGAAAACATTTGGCATAGTGGTTACTTTAGGTAAGAACCACCACCTAGAAACCAAGAGGAAAACATTACAAGTGTTAGCATTATTACAAGGAAAATGCATAAGGACTAAGGTGTATTTGGTGAATGATTTAATGTGATTTGAGGAGGGCTTAAGGAGTATTTGAGGTGCCCAAATGAGGTTATAACATATTTGGATATATGAGGAGAAGTTTGGAATTGAAAGAGGAATTTAAGAGGAAGGTCTGTAGAGGACCGACCAGGGTCCGACCCAGTGTTGGGTCGGTCGGCCAAGTTAAGCCAGCCGGAATGCCTCTGGACTGGACCGACCAGAGGGCTTGGGTCGGTCGGCTTAGCCGGGTCGGTCGGGCAAGTTTGAGTAGGAAAATGGGTTCTGTAAGGGACCGACCAGAGGGTTTGGGTCGGTCGGTCTAGCTCTGGGTCGGTCGGATGGGTTTCAAGAGACGGAAGAGTTTCTGTAATGGACCGACCAGGGGTAGGTCGGTCGGTGGGTCGGTCGACCCTTAAACACTTAGAAAAAAAAAAAAAAAAAGAAATTTCAAATTCTAAGAAAGGTAATGGGTAATGAGGTATGCCCTGGAAGGGTAGTGATAATTGGGACCCTAAGAACTTAAGGAGTTAAGTTAAGATTAAGTATAAGTTTTGATGTAAAAGTAAAGTTGTAAGACTAAGTGATAAAGACTTGAGAGGTTATTAATGGAAGTCCTTAGAGACTAAGTGAGTTAAGTAAGGTGCAAATAACTAATAACCTAAAATGAATGGATGTTTTAGGTTTGTGAATTGGGACCCCGAAGAAGGTTAAACAAACAACGATCGACGGTGAACGGTACAATCCTTTTCGTGACCTGCTTGCTAACGAGGTGTCCCTCGGCTTGTGTGCTATCTGTTTATTTGCTATGACTAAAACAAGATAAAGCATGCAACCGGTTATATTGCTCTCGTTGCGATTGTGTTACATTTACACTAACCCGCGAGGCTTGAGATTGTTACTAACCAAGGTTAGTACTTACTGAGTTAAGGTTGAGAACTAAGTATCGTTGATTGTTGGTTTTACCCGTCAAGGTTTAACTAACACTTGGTAATTAAGGCTTTCACTAACCATAACTTGGGGTGGGAGTGAGGAATCCGGAATGGTACCGGCACATGTGTATTGGGGGAGGTCGGTATCTGAATCAGATCCGACTTCCAAATAAGACTGGTCATTAGACTCGTCGCCTAGGGTCAACAAATCGACCCGACCACCCGGGCTACTGTTCGAGGTGGGAGGCACAATAAGGAAGGCGTGGAGGGATCAAGCCTACATCCCTAATAAGTTAAGGAAGGTAGCTTATCGTCGGATAGTGCACTGCTACCGGCTAGGGTTAACCAAGCCCTACAAAGATAAGCAACCAATTAAGGGCTAACCAATCTAATAGTGGAGAGGTTGGCAAGTATAAGTTTGAGATTAAGATTAAGGTAAGTTAAGGAACTGAGATTAAGGAACTGAGGACTGAGGCAGGGGGTATTAACCCACTTGTTAAGGGAACGCTTGAGTCGTTCATTGGTTGTGAATTATATATGTTCATCTGGTGGTTATTGTTATTGCACTTCATATTATGTTTGCATATGTAATCAATTTCCATGCTATCGACAATTAGTCGTCGTAGCCCCGTTAGCTTGGGGGCCATGAGAGGGTGTACCAGCATTCGTGCTGACCCCTCGGGGGCTATTTTTACACTTGCAGGTAAGAGGCCCATGAGGACGCACCACGAGAGTAGGAGCGGTTAGATTAGGTTGGGACTTTATTTTGAGTTCGGGTTGCGCCTGTGCACCCGGTGTTCATATTAAAATGTTGTAAGTTTGAGATTATGATTGAGATACTAGTACTCGGATGGTCGTGGGATTGTGGATGTTCACGTTTTGAGCTGGATAATATTTTGGTTAAGTATTGTATATATTAAGCCGGTATGTTCTAACGATCAGACCGTGGCAAGGTCCAAGTGTTGTATATTTCCGCTGCGATGTTTTCGATTAAGTGTTCAGATTGCGATAACCACGATAGGCTTTGGATGGGGTGTTACAAAAAGTGGTATCAGAGCGTAGTTACGCTCTGATCAAGAAATACCGGATATAAGTGACCACCGAGTTAGGATATAAGTTAAGGAATAAGTATTGGGTTAAGGGTGTGAGAAGTTAGAGTGAGTAGAGTCAGATGACCACTAATAAGTGTGGATTGTCTTTACCGTCTACGGACGTTATAAATTTACTAACCAAACAGTGGTGAATGTGAATCTAATGTAAGTTATGCTGTTCAGATGGCAGGACGCCCTAGAGGAGGCCGAGGTCGCGGCGGGGTGAGGATATTCCAGATACCTGGAGGGCAGACGATCGCAGAGATCGTAGCTGCCGCTTTAGGGCATATGGGCTATCAGCCTGGTGTGGGTGCACCACCTCCACCGCCACAGCCTAGGGAACCAAACTGGGTGAAGAGTCTATCAGATCTTCGACCCGCTCACTTCAAGGGGGAGACCGATCCCGCCAAGCTTGAGGCGTACATCTCCGAGCTGGAGACCGCCTTCGAGACCCTTGATGTCCCTGCTGGGATCAAGGTGCGCTTAGCTGCTTTCTACCTGAAGGGGGCGGCGGGCGATTGGTGGAAGCTGGTGAGGGCCGAGCATGTGGCCAACCCAGAGTTCGGCTGGGAGCAGTACACCGCCTTGCTACGGGCAAAGTACTACCCCGCCCATGTCCAGACGAAGAAGCGCTTGCAGTTAGATGCGCTTAAGCAGTCGGACAAGATGACGGTGGACGAGTATTACTCAGAGTTCACCGCCTTGCTCCGTCTTCTGCCAGGTCTAGGGTATTCTGACCAGATCTTGGTAGACCGCTTCTATGGCGGGCTTAGCCATCGACTCCGCTACGGCATGGGGCCGACGAGTTACACTACCTTGCAGGTAATAAGAATGATTGAGAATTGAGTAAGTGATGAATAAGATTTAGATTATGATGAATAAGTATGACTAATACCATGGAAAGCAGGAGTGCTATCATGCCGCTGCTAAGGTTGAGATTACCGTCCAGCTGAGGGACGAGGAGAATGCAAAGCGGAAGAGTGCTGGGAAGAGCTCAGAAAGTCAAGGGCAAGGAGGGTACAAGAAACAAAAGTACCAGCCTCAAGCCCAGAAAAATCAGAACCCGAAGGGAGGAGGGAGGGAAAGGAGAAGGCTCCGGAAGAGCCATTGAAGCTGACATATGCTTATGCAGCTACACCCCTGCGCTCTCTCTAGGCGCCGAAGGGATCTGAGACTGAGAAAGGAGCCGGTGGTGGCTACCATCGACGCTACATTTGTAGATGGTGTCACAAGGACCACCCCGGGCTCGACTGTAAGGGGAACAAAGTAGAGTGCAACTTCTGCGGAGTACTTGGACACCGAGCATATGAGTGCTACGGGAATCCAGAGAGTAAGAATTTCAGACCCAGTTTCAAAGTTAAGGCCAAGGCTGATCAGGGATCTGGATCAGACGGTCAGAGGAGGGGGCAACCAGCTGCAGACAAGAACCCAAGGGTGACCCAGAAGACGGGGCCCACTCTACACATGGTGGATCGGGACGATGAGCCTGAGCCCTCATCGAGGCCAGGTACCACTATAACTATTTAGTAATAAAACTACCTGCTTACCGCATTATCATGCATGTTTGGTGAAATATATGAGTTAAGTAAAAATAAGATGAGACTAGAACCTAAGTAAGATATAACCTACTACCACTCTAGGAAAATTCAACATCTGCTACCCTATACCATCTACATCTAACCCGGAGCACACCGACATCGAAACCACACGCTTTCCAACCGAACAATGTCAGGTTATCCGCCCAGGTATGATTTTATTAAGGGGATACCTGACACCCGACGCACAAATAGCCATCATCAGGAGATGCAATCAACTAGGAATGGGACCGGGAGGTTTTTACACACCGGAGTACCCAGGGGGAGCAAGGATGAAATTAAAGATGATGAGCTTGGGCAAGGATTGGAATCCGTATGCCAAGAATTACCAAACCACAAGGGAGCAAGATGGAGTCTCACCACCGGGGATACCCGAAGAGTTCCATCCAGTTATTACACAAGTCGTGGAAATCGCTCAGCAGTTGGAAGCTGAACCGATTCCAGACATCCAGCCAGACATTTGCATTGTAAACTTCTACGAAAAAGATGGAAAACTGGGACTACACCAGGATAAGGACGAGACAACGGAGTCTCTCGAGAGAGGGATACCCGTAGTGTCTTGGTCCATTGGAGATGATGCGGAATTTTTATACGGCGAGCAGAAGCGTGCGGACCGTGCAATAAGATAATACTTAAGTGAGGCGATGTACTAATTTTGGGAGGAGAATCAAGGATGTTATACCATGGGATTAAGAGAATCAAGCTGAATACAGCACCGCCAGCAGTAATCAATGCGACGCACATGAGACCAGGAAGATTAAACCTAACCTTTAGACAATATTAGCCATGTAATGTTAGAATGAGATGAGAAATGAGATGTAATTGAAGCACATGTTGTAAACAGGATGGTCATGAATAAAATAACAGTTGTTCACATAAATTGTTACGACTCTTGTTATATACCATCAATACTCATGGAGCTTGTGAATACAATTAGGTTATGGACTCTACGGAAGGTGCACTAAGCATACTCACAGAGGCACAGGCCGACGTTAGCGGTACTATCCTCACCGGCACCTTTCCGATCAATGGAATCGAGGCATCAGTTCTCTTCGACTCAGGGGCCTCGCATACCTTTGTCTCTACATCATTCGCGAGCAGGTTGGGGCTAGACGCTGATGAGCTACCCGACTTCACGGTTACGCTCCCGTCTAAGGAGAAGGTGCGTTGCACTCGCTACTACCGAGGAGCCACCATCAGAATTAAGGGGGAAGACTTCCCAGTCAGTTTCATTGAGTTCAGTAAGCTAGGATTTGATGTTATCTTCGGGATGAACTGGTTGGAGCGGCACAAGGGACGTATCCTCTGCGCCGAGCATAGATTGCTGCTCAGGAGTCCATCTGGGGTAACAATATCATACCGCCAAGGCCCAGAGAGCCTTCGACTAATATCATCACCGCCATGGCAATGCAAAGAGAAATAAGGAGAAAGGAAGAAGTATACCTCTGCTATGTCGAGACAGATAGAGAGAGACCCTGAGTGACCCCGTCCCACTTACCGGTAGGTCGGAGTTCCCCGACTTATTTCCACGGGAACTGCCCGGAATGCCACCCACTCGGGGTAGAGTTTCACCATTGAGCTGCTACCTGGTACCGGACCGATAGCCAAGCACCATATCGTATGGCTCCGGCAGAAATGACTGAATTAAACAACTGAAAAGATTTGTTGGATAAAGGAGTTGTCACCAAGTGTGGTCACCATGGGGAGCGCCAGTCCTCTTCTGTGAAGAGGGATGGTAGCCTCCGCCTCTGCATCGACTACAGAGAGCTGATGCAGTAACAGTAAAGAAATAAGTACCCACTCCCCCGCATTGACGATCTGTTCGATCAGTTGAGGGAGCATCTGTGTTTTCCAAGATCGATCTCAGATCGGGGTATCATCAGATAGGCCATTAGGAGGGAGCATTGAGAAGACTGCATTCCGGACACGATACGACCACTAGAGTTTACAGTGATGCCGTTCGGTTTGTCGAACGCGCCAGCGAAGTTTATGGATCTGATGAACCGCTGTTCCGGGAGCAGCTGGACAAGTCGGGTTGTGGTTTTTATTGATGATATATTGATATTCAAAGTCTAAGATTGAGCATGAGGAACTTTGAGAAGGGTGTTTGGAAATATTAAGGGAGAACCAGCTATATGCTAAGTTCTCCAAGTGTGAGTTTTGGCTTGACCAGGTCCTCTTCCTAGGTCATGTCATCCAGATGCTGGGATCGCAGTGGATCCAGCAAAGATTGATGCCATACGTACCTGCCAAGGCCGAAGACAGTTACCGACATCAGGAGCTTTCTCGTGTCTGGCAGGTTACTACAGGAGGTTTGTTAGAGATTTCAGCAAGGCACAACGCCGATGAAGTCTGATGAAGAAAGATGCACCATTTCTATGGACAGTCGACTGTGAGAGATCATTTCAGCGCTTGAAGACTCACTGACCACTGCACCGTTTGACCATTCCAGACGGTACAGAGGGCTTTGAGGTTTTTGTGATCATCCGGCAGAGGGCTGGGTTGCGTGCTCATGCAACATGGCAAAGTGTGGCATAGCCTCACGCCAGTTGAAGAAACATGAGAAACTACCCCCACACATGACTTAGAGCTGGGAGCTGTAGTCTTCGCTTTGAAGATATGGCGCCACTACTTATACGGGGTTAGTGTCACGATCTACACCGATCACAAGAGTTTGAAATACATATTCACTCAGAAGGAGTTAAATCTTCGACAGAGGATGGTTAGAATTTCTGAAAGACTATGACATTGACCTCCAATACAAAGAAGGGAAGGCCAATGTTGTAGCAGATGCCCTAGCCGTCGAGCACACTCACTCCATTCGCTAGTTTCTTTCTCCAGCTTGGTTGATGAGGTGCGAGAGGCTCAGAGGACTGATGAGTATATGAGGGAGGTCAGACAGAAGCTGACAGATGGTACCTTTGAGAGTCAGAAATACGACTTCAGACTTCATGATGATGATCTGATCAGACTTAAGGGCCGATTATGCATACCACGAGGTAACACAGATCTGAAAGACCGTATACTTAGAGAATCACACTGTTCTTCAGTTTCCATCCATCCGGGAGCCTCTAAAATGTATAAAGACATGAAGAGATACTTCTGGTGGTCGGGGATGAAGACAGATGTTACCGAGTTCGTCTTGAGGTGTCTCACATGCCAGAAGGTGAATTCGAGCACAGACGACCGGGGGAATGTCAGTCGATGCCAATTCCGGAGTGGAAGTTCCATGATATCTCCATGGACTTCGTAGTTGGGCTTCCACCTGCTAGGGGAGGTCTCAACATGATATGGGTGGTGGTGGATCGCCTTACCAAAGTAGCCCGATTCATACCGATGAAGGATACTTGGAAGGTGACCAAATTAGCTGAGTTGTTTGAGAAAGAAATTATGAAGCATCACGGCACACCAAAGACCATAGTGTCAGATAGAGACACCAGATTCCTTTCGAGGTACTGGAGAGCTACTAGAGAAGCGTTGGGTACAGAACTCAAACTGAGTACCGCGTTCCATCCTCAGACAGATGGTCAGACTGAGCGTACTATTCAGACACTCGAGGACATGCTGAGAGCATGTGCCTTAGACTTCCAGGGCAGTTGGATTGACAGATTGCATCTGATCGAGTTTTCATACAACAACAGCTATCACGCTTCGATCAAGATGGCACCTTTTCAAGCGTTGTACGGTAGACCATGTCGTACACCTCTCTGCTGGGATGAGTCGAGTGAGACGGTCATAATAGGACCAGAGTACTTAGAACAAGTTCAGGCTGAGGTTCAGCAAATCAGGGAGAACATGAAAGCTGCTCAAGATAGGCAGAAGTCGTATGCTGATGTCCGACGACGAGACCTGGAGTTCGCAGTGGGCGACCGGGTATTTCTGCGAGTATCACCGATGAAGGGTGTATTTAGATTTGGGCAGAAGGGCAAGTTAAGCCCGAAATTTGTTGGTCCTTATGAGATTACGGAGCGGGTGGGCCCAGTTGCTTACAGGTTGAATTTACCTGCTGAGCTGGGTAAAGTGCATGATGTTTTTCATGTTTCACAGCTAAAGAAATACATGCACCACCCCTCCCATGTGTTAGAACCTGAGAGGTTGACCTTAGAACCAAATATGAGATCCGTGGAGACTCCTCAGAGAATCTTGGACAGAAAGACTAGGGACACTCGCCACAAGTCAGTGCGACTGGTGAAGGTTCTCTGGTCTAACCAAGATGTCGAAGAGGCCACGTGGGAATTAGAGGATAAGATGAGGGCGAAGTACCCTTCTTTATTTACTGACTAGATCGTCTGTATAGGGTACGGGGCGTACCCCTTTTTAAGGGGGGTAGAGCTTCCTCGCTTTTGAGTTAGGAAACGATCATGTTTGTCGTTTGTTTGGTTGTGTAAGTTGCTACACTTTGGTGTAAGTTTGAGCTTTGAGTTATGTATCATACTTATGTATTGTATTTGAGATTGACCTTTGAGTCTTGAGATGTATGAATGTGAATATAAGATGTGGTATTAAGATTAAGAGTATTGTGTACCGTGAATGGTTAAACACATGTGTGAACTTTGAGGACAAAGTTCTTTTAAGGGGGGTAGATTGAAATACCCCAAACTTAGGTATGGTGTTTAAATGATAAACTAAGATATAAGGAGGCTAAATAATGCCTTAGAAACATTAAGAAACATTTCTAATCAAAGAAAATATAAGGAAACACCAAAAGAGCAGTTTAAGCAAAAACGTGCTCTAAGCTTGGAGAGATATGGGAGAGTACCCAAATATTGTTCCAAGACCTTAGTAATATCCTAATGGTCATTTTAAGTCAATTACCAAAGAAAACCAAGCTTGAAAACAAGTTAAAACACAAAATGTGCTTTAAGGAGTCTTAAAGCACGTTTTTGAAAAATTGTCTTGTAAATGAGTTTTGAATGGCTAAATGTCCATCATTACTCTTTAATTAATATGTGTACTATATAGTATCACATTTGGAGGTCTATATCAATGGGAAATCAAAAATTTCACAACAATGTGCCTTGTTTTTGATGAATAGTGAATTTATTAAGCTAGTTTATAACATAAGTCTATATAAGTGAGACATTTGGTCAATAAAGACTAAACTACCCTCATCACTAAAAGGGGGCCGGTTTCTTAAGGGGTGAGTCACCACCTTTATGACTCATTAAGTGATTAAGGAAGCAAATAAGTCTTTTAAAGCCTAAGGTACTATTCACCTTTTTACATAATATCTCACCTTTAGTGATTCTCTCTCCTCACTTCTTCATTCTTCCTTGTTCACACGGTTTTCTTGCTCTCTTTCTCTTCTCCATTCACGTAGAGCTCACCTCCATGCTAGCTCCATCTTCTCTTGCACACATCTTGCTCATTTAAGCTCCAAATCCAAAACAAAATAGATATTCTTCTTAGTTAGCTCAAGCTCCTCCTTTCTATCTTTTCAAAACTTCAAGAGCTTCATTTTGGTGCCAAGTCAAACCACCATTAGAGGAGGAAATTCAAGTTTGGAGACTCCATTGGCATCTCCATTCTCTTAAGGTAAAGAAAGTGTAAGAAAATCTAGGTTTCCACCATTTTCTTCACTTGACCGAAAATATATACTCATGGGACTCCATGTTTATGCCTTGTTCTAGTTTGTTTCTACTCTTCAAAGGGGAGAGGAGGTCCTTCTTGCTTCACATCCAAGTTTGTCTTGAGAAACCAAGGTAAAACAATCACATTAATACCTTAAAACACATTTTTAAACCTAGGGTTTGTCCCTTAGGGTTAATGTGTTATCTAGTACTCATTGGAGTCGTTGGATATTGGTTAGAACATTGGCAAGGAGAACCACATTGGTGACCGAGATTGAACAAAGAAAACCTAAGGAGAAAAGCTTGTAAGCTTGTGAGAAAACAAGGTAAATTACTTACCTTAAGGTGTCTTGTTGTTTAAGGGAATGAGATGTGGGTAAATGATGAGCTTAGTGTTTAGTTTATGTGTGGAAGGTGCTATTAAAACCTAGGAGAAACAATGTCTATACTTGTGAACTTGTGACTAAGGAGCAAATGAGAAAGGAGATAGTTTAAGAATATAAAGGTGAAGTACAAGAAGCATTTTATTTCAATGGGAGCCTTGTTGAGTGTATTCGCAGGTTGAAGGCATATATATGTGGAAATTCAGTGGTTAAGATTATTGTTATTTAAGGGCCTAAGTGCCAAGCATTTTTAAGTTTAAGCATTATATGATGATGTGGTGAAGTTTTAGTGTAAATTGGGTGCTAAGGTGTTGTGATGAGAATTTGTGTGGTATTGATTGTTTGATGGAGAAAAACCATTTGTTAGGAAGTACTATATACTAGAGAACCCATGGCAAAATTTAAAGGAGAGTTTAAGTGTTTAAGATATCCTAAGAGAATTTAATGACTAAGGAAGTACTAGGAATGTTCTATGGGTTGCCTTGATGAAAAAGGGTGAAGTTAAGATGTTTTAATGACTTATGATGACTTAGGTATCACCACGGAATATTTAGGAATCAAAAGAATGTATTTGGGTATTTAGGACTTAGGCAAATGTTGGTGTACATCTAGGAAGGAAATAATGTGATGATGATGGAAGTTTAGACTTGTTAAGGAACTTTAAGTGAATGCTTAAAAGAGTTTAGATAAGTGAGAGATGCTTGGGAGATGATGTTATAGTGGTGAAGAAAACATTTGGCATAGTGGTTACTTTAGGTAAGAACCACCACCTAGAAACCAAGAGGAAAACATTACAAGAATTAGCATTATTACAAGGAAAATGCATAAGGACTAAGGTGTATCTTGGTGAATGATTTAATGTGATTTGAGGAGGGCTTAAGGAGTATTTGAGGTGCCCAAATGAGGTTATAACATATTTGGATATATGAGGAGAAGTTTGGAATTGAAAGAGGCAATTTAAGAGGAAGGTCTGTAGAGGACCGACCCAGGGTCCGACCCAGTGTTGGGTCGGTCGGGCCAAGTTAAGCCAGCCGGAATGCCTCTGGACTGGACCGACCCAGAGGGCTTGGGTCGGTCGGCTTAGCCTTGGGTCGGTCGGGCAAGATTTGAGTAGGAAAATGGGTTCTGTAAGGGACCGACCCAGAGGGTTTGGGTCGGTCGGTCTAGCTCTGGGTCGGTCGGATGGGTTTCAAGAGACGGAAGAGTTTCTGTAATGGACCGACCCAGGGGTGGGGTAGGGTCGGTGGGTCGGTCGACCCTTAACACTTAGAAAAAAAAAAAAAAAAGAAATTTCAAATTCTAAGAAAGGTAATGGGTAATGAGGTATGCCCTTGGAAGGGTAGTGATAATTGGGACCCTAAGAACTTAAGGAGTTAAGTTAAAATTAAGTATAAGTTTTGATGATAAAAGTAAAGTTGTAAGACTAAGTGATAAAGACTTGAGAGGTTATTTAATGGAAGTCCTTAGAGACTAAGTGAGTTAAGTAAGGTGCAAATAACTAATAACCTAAAAATGAATGGATGTTTTAGGTTTGTGAATTGGGACCCCGAAGAAGGTTAAACAAACAACGATCGACGGTGAACGGTACAATCCTTTTCGTGACCTGCTTGCTAACGAGGTGTCCCTCGGCTTGTGTGCTATCTGTTTATTTGCTATGACTAAAACAAGATAAAGCATGCAACCGGTTATATTGCTCTCGTTGCGATTGTGTTACATTTACACTAACCCGCGAGGCTTGAGATTGTTACTAACCAAGGTTAGTACTTACTGAGTTAAGGTTGAGAACTAAGTATCGTTGATTGTTGGTTTTACCCGTCAAGGTTTAACTAACACTTGGTAATTAAGGCTTTCACTAACCATAACTTGGGGTGGGAGTGAGGAATCCGGAATGGTACCGGCACATGTGTATTGGGGGAGGTCGGTATCTGAATCAGATCCGACTTCCAAATAAGACTGGTCATTAGACTCGTCGCCTAGGGTCAACAAATCGACCCGACCACCCGGGCTACTGTTCGAGGTGGGAGGCACAATAAGGAAGGCGTGGAGGGATCAAGCCTACATCCCTAATAAGTTAAGGAAGGTAGCTTATCGTCGGATAGTGCACTGCTACCGGCTAGGGTTAACCAAGCCCTACAAAGATAAGCAACCAATTAAGGGCTAACCAATCTAATAGTGGAGAGGTTGGCAAGTATAAGTTTGAGATTAAGATTAAGGTAAGTTAAGGAACTGAGATTAAGGAACTGAGGACTGAGGCAGGGGGTTATTAACCCACTTGTTAAGGGAACGCTTGAGTCGTTCATTGGTTGTGAATTATATATGTTCATCTGTGGTTATTGTTATTGCACTTCATATTATGTTTGCACATGTAATCAATTTCCATGCTATCGACAATTAGTCGTCGTAGCCCCGTTAGCTTGGGGGCCATGAGAGGGTGTACCAGCATTCGTGCTGACCCCCTCGGGGGCTATTTTTACACTTGCAGGTAAGAGGCCCATGAGGACGCACCACGAGAGTAGGAGCGGTTAGATTTAGGTTGGGACTTTTATTTTGAGTTCGGGTTGCGCCTGTGCACCCGGCTGTTCATATTAAAATGTTGTAAGTTTGAGATTATGATTGAGATACTAGTACTCGGATGGTCGTGGGATTGTGGATGTTCACGTTTTGAGCTGGATAAATATTTTGGGTTAAGTATTGTATATATTAAGCCGGTATGTTCTAACGATCAGACCGTGGCAAGGTCCAAGTGTTGTATATTTCCGCTGCGATGTTTTCGATTAAGTGTTCAGATCGCGATAACCACGATAGGCTTTGGATGGGGTGTTACACTCTCCTTGTTATGAGGCCATGAGTGGGAAAAGACCCCTCAAGAAGAGCTGTCACTTATTAGAGATATAATACACTTTTGTTAGAAAATGGAAACCATAAACCTTGAGATTACCTTGCAACATACCAGATACACTTGAGTAATAAGGAAGGCTGCAGAGACAGACCTCATATCCAACACCCAGGATTTAAGAATCAGTAATCGTCAGAGATAAACATTGTGAGTGCACCGTATGGCGCGTCAAGTGACCAACGCTCAGAAGAGCTTGTGAATAAACAGATGCCTTCTTCAGTGCCCGGTTAAATTACATGATAAACAACATCATAAAGGATGAGAGAATGTGAGAGAAATTAGACTACTTATAAACCTGAGATTGAAGCAGAACACCTTCATATTAAGAGATGACCATTTTACAACACTGTACGACAACCGCCATACACCGAAATGAGAGAACCCCTAGTGTGTTTACACCAGAAAGGGATTGAGTATAAAATAAGATGATAGAATAATTAGTTGCACCATCAATGGGCAACGTGGTGAAGGCCAACTATCACGGTAGCAGAAGTCATAAGGACAATACCTTTATAAGTGGATTAAGTCATGGTGCGTGGTAAAGCGAACATTATGTATGAGCCGTCAAATATTGACACTAAGGCAAATAGATTTATGAACTAAGACCGATATAAGTAAGGGAATAAGATGGAAGACGAACTGCGCACTGATGCCAGTAGTCTAGACCCGGTGAGGTAAGATGTCATAGGAAGCACACTAGTATAGCTAAAATGAGAAACAAGATGAGAGGCTCTATGGAAAGAGACCTCAGTTACTAAGAGACCGAATCAGTACGAGATATAGAAAGAACTAGAGCATACAATACCCAACAACGCAGTAAATGGATTTCCCTTGATTAAATTCTAGAAGAACAATAAGTGTTATTATGGAACGATGAAAGGGGAGATCGACAGTAGAATACTTCATAATTAGCAATAGCTAAACGTGTGACGGACACTACGAGTTTACTTAAATGAGATGTGGGACGGCTGCACCCCACAGGGACTTGCAGGCCTGACACGCTCATTTATGAGTTAGTCGGGTAAGTAGTAATGTACCAGTAAGGTACCCCATGCATGTAAACGAGTGGCGTAAGGAACACAGGAAGTAGTCGAATCCGAACCTGTACCATGGACAACGACGCAAGATCAGACAAGAGCAGCTACTACCACAAACAGTCGAAGAGAAGAATTCAGTTGAATCAACAACACAAAGGAATCAGGGAACAAATAATTAAGGACTATGAAGTGCGAAGAGCACGGATTATTAAGCACAGACATTGGACATGTCTTAAGATGTAAGAGATTAAACTGTAAAGCGCAATAAGCACTAAACAGTAGTTTCAGATTAAGAATCATCCTCGGACCAAAGGTCAGATGGAATGAACGATTTAGACACTTGAGGAAACACTAAGAATACAAACATTAGATCTCCGGGAAGATTGGATAGACGAGCTACAACTCATCAAGGCCGTGTATATATAAAGATAACACGTGTCCATTGAGGGACCTTTAGTGCTAAATCGTAAGCACGCAAGAGAAAGATATACAATACTATAAAAGGATAAGAGAGGCAGTTGAGCCTAAGACTGTCAGAGTCACGCAGCAGAAGCTAGCGGACCGGTAACTTAAAAAGGGGTTTCACATACCTGATGAACGCGGAAAGGGAATTATATATCACACATCTTCCAATGGAACAAATATAAGACTTATTAACTGAATGCCAGAGAACCTTTGAGATAAGACCAAACTAAGTTAAGAATACGGTATAAGTGCCGTTAAGAATCCTCGATACAGAGACTAAGTCATTAGCATAGTTATGACCCTCTGATCGAATTGTAAGTGATATAGGTGACATGGAAGCTAGAATGCTTGGTGAGAATTAGACATCTTGAACCTATGTTCAAGGATGATATAATGTTGATTATGTGGGCGTAATCCATTTTAAGGGGGGTAGAGCGAAAACCGCTTAGCATATGTTTATGTACTAAGTACGTAAACTACGGTGTGCATAGCATAAAAGAATTTGAGAATTTGTTTTACATAAACATTTTGAGATAAATCATGGTTATTGCACACAAAAGATGTGAATACCATACATATTAAGTACCTATCTTGTTAACTCCGGTGTGAGTACAAGTTAAGAGAACTGGTGAAGAGGATTAAGGAGACTTAAGGAATATGGAATATATGAGATATGGGTCGGTATGAAACTACATGTGAGATAAGAATAAGATAACACTATGAGATATTATTTGATATGAGTATGAAGAAGAAGATAGTAATGCTATGAGATATAAGATGGTGAGAATTGATATGAGACTGATATAGAACTTGGTAAGAATGGAAGCCTTCAGGTAATTATTAAGAGACGAACGGGGAATGACAGATGGACTAAGTCCACACCTTGGAGATGTATTGATTATGATTAGAAGAACTAAAAGATAGAAAATTGGAAATGAGTGAATTATTTGATGTTTGAAAATGACGTGGGAGGTGGAACTTGATTTTCTAGGGATCAAGGGAAACCGAACACAAATTGGGGTGGAAGGATAGTTCTACACTAGAGCTGATCACATCAGGGTTGGATGATTCCTGAAACTCCCTACCTGTAACACCCCTACCGCTAATCCTGTACTTACCGTCCAATCTTCCCAATAATCAAAGTTACTCGCAGCGGAAATACTACTACTACTACGGCGGGTGATACAACGCCGCTAACTGCCCATACAGCTAGCAAGACTTACTCTACAATACAGTGACGGTCTGATGCCTAAGTATACCGAGCTACTAGAACATTGCTTACTTAATACAAAATACCACTCGCTTACATTAATGGATTACCGAGTATTTGAGTGTACTTAATTACAACCGTTCACTAGCTCCCAAAAAAATGAGTTTAAAACAACTACTCATCTATACCAATTCACCATCCTATCATTCTTTCACAATCCAAAAGGGTGTACCCCATGGTACACCGACTAACAAAAACTTACAGCCGTGTACTACTTAGTACACCATTCACAATTCATTGTATAGAGACAAAAAGAAACAAAGCTACATCTCTTCACAATCTTCATCCTTCTCTTGTACATGCGTGTAGTAAAAACATCGCCCCAAGGGGCTCAGCAAAAGCTGCGCATGAACTCCGCATATACCGCGTGCTATCTAGGGCACGCCGACTAATTAAGGTCAAATAGGCATGCGGTTCATTTTTAACATACATACATGCTTTGCATACAACATACATGCATATACAATACATTACACAGATCAAGGCAACATTACAATAACATACACTTCCCTTACCTTCACGGTGTTAGCCAAATTACGCATCCGGGTTAATCGGTATGCTTATTACTCTTTTACTCATTACATCTTACTTACTCTTACTTTACCTACTTACTTTCATTTACTTACTTACTCATTCTTATTTACTTACTCATACTCCAGTAAAGTCGGTTTGACCTCCGGCCCGGGGACTACACCGTCCCACCACCGGGATTTACTTGACTCACCAATCCAGGATGCTACCCACTTAAGGGATTTGGGCCGCGGACCAGTTTAAGAGTCAGGACTTGGATCCAACCTCTTGTGTCTCCACATCCTCACGCGTGGCCGAAACTATATCGGACTTCTACTCATTCCAATTTAATTACCAATTTAAGTTAGATTGGTTAGCTTGTTAGGAATCAGTTAGAAGTCCAGTCACAAACACATTCGGTCACAGTGCAATACATCATACATTCACACACTCATTATCATCCATACATTTCATGAATTATATAAACTAAGATTTAAGGAAAATATTCACAACATACAACACTACATATTCACAAGTAAGCATAATAACTCCGATTCGTGCATTTATCTTATTTGGTGAATAATTAGCACATAACACACAAATCAGAGTAACCAAGATAGCATACGGGGCATGGGGAATCTGTAACAGCCCAGTAATCAACCCACTTGTGAGATATTGTCCGCTTTGGGCCGCAGTCCGCATGGTTTTGATTCCGGGGTACCATCCCCAAAAGGCCTTACAAGGCAAGAGTATCCCCACACCTATAAGGTGTGGTTCGTGCGCTCTCCCGATCGATGTGGGAGGTGACCCCTACACTGGGTATCACACTACCAGTGATCACAATTAAATCACACTATGGATATAGGCTTTAGGATAAAACGGAATTGGAGTTGATTGTATTTTCAAATAGAGGGAATTATTCCCCACTTGACCTCGTAAAAAGGATTTCCTTTTTACTGAGTCTCACCCATGAAGTCAAGGACGCATGAGCCTTTGTCTTCAGACTGGTGACATGGGGAGAATAGAGTTGTTTTGTATTTTGGCCCATGGTGAAGAGGATGAACGAGCCATTGTCTACGGACCGGTGACATGGGAGAATACGATGAAAATTATGTGATTGTTTTAATCATCAAAAAGGAACAAAGGAAATTTTGAGTGTTATACATGCTTAAGCATGTTGTGTGATATTCGAGTATAAGAATATGATAGACCTAATGGGTCAATAAGTTTATGAATGTACATGTGTGATCTATATGATCTATGGAAGGATGTAAGACATGTGTTCTAATAAGATAAGATGCATGGGAACTTTGGGGACAAAGTTCTTTTAAGGGGGGTAGATTGAAATACCCCAAACCTAAGTATGCTAAGTAAACATCAATTTATGATGTATTAAGGCTAAAATATGCCTTATAAGGATTGGTAGACAATTTAAATCAAGGAAAACACAAGAAAATGCCTTAAGGGCAATTAAGGCAAAATGTGCTCTAAGCTTGGAGTGACTTTGATTAGCACCCAAATACCATTATAAGACTTTAGTAACATGCTAATGGACATTTTAAATCAATTACCAAAGAAAACCAAGCTCAAAAACAAGCTTAAACACAAAATATGCTTTAAGACTCCTTAAAGCACCTTTTTGAGAAATTATCTTAGAAATGGGTTTTGAGTGGCTAAATGCCTATGATTACATCTTAATCAACATGTGTGCTAATTAGTATCACATTAGGAAGTCTAAATCAATTGGAAACCAAAAATTTCACAAATATGTGCACTAGTTTATGAATAGTACCAAATAGTGACTAGTTTAAGTTTTGGTCAACATAAGTTAATTAGTTGGTCAACAAAGACCATGTCTAGCCTTATCTAAGGAGGGGGCCAGTTTTCTAAGGGATGAGTCATCACAGACTTCATCAAATAAGAAAAGAAAGGGAAGAAAAGTAAAAAAAGTACTATTTGCTTTTTAAAACAAAATATCTTCTTATAAGGTACCTTTCTTCTTCTTTCTCTTCATTTCTCTTCTTCCCACCGGTTTCTTCTTCCTCTTCTCTTCCAAGGAAAATGTGAAGCTTCATCCATGGCTCCTCACCTTCATTCACTTGCCAAATTCAACTCCAAGCTCCTAATCCAAAACAAATTGCATATTTGTCTTAGTTAAGCCAAGGCCCTCCTTTCAATCTTTTCAAATCCTTGAAAGCTTCATTTTGGAGCCATGAAGAAACTCCATTGATGGAAGAAAATCAAGTTTGAAGAGCCCATTTGGTTCTCCATTCATTCAAGGTAAGAAAAATGTAAGAAAAATCATCTTTCCACCATTTTCTTACATGGCCGAAAACTACCACTCATTGAGCCTTGTTTTTATGACTTGTTCTATCTTGTTTTAATCACCAAGGACTAGTGGAGGTCCTCTTTCATTCATTGCCCAAGTCTACTTTGAGACTTCAAAGGTAATTATCCACTTATATGCCTTAAAACACATCTTTAACCTAGGGTTTACTCCTTAAGGTTAGTGTATTGTTTAGCACTCATGAGAGTCATTGTATATTGATTAGAACATTGGCAAAAGAAATTAAATGGGTGGCCGAGATTCATTCAAGAAGAAGGTCTAAGGAGGAAGTTAAGATAAGCTTGAGAAAACAAGGTAAAATGCTTACCTAATGGTGGTTTAAGTTTTAAGGGATGAGTTTAGGTGAGTACTAATGTGGCTTAGAGCTTACATTATGTAATGGGTTATATAACCTAGGAAAAAGAATTTAAACAACCTTGTGAACTTGTGACTAAAGAGCCAATGGGAATTAGTTAGGAAGATAAGTTTAAGATGGGTTTTAAGAGCATCACAACTACTATGAGATTGATGGGTGTAATTGCAGGTTGAAAGCTCTAAGATGTGGGAAATTCAGTGTTTAAATTCATGTCATTTAAGGGCCTAAGAGCCATGTCATTTAAGAGCCTTAGTGCTATGCAATTTAAGATTAATGCACTATATTGAGTTTGTTATGAATGAGTCGATTTGGGTGAGAAAATATGATGAGAAAGAACTTGATGTGTGTGAGATGGTTGAATGAGGGAAACAATGCATTTGGGCATGATAATATACTAGAGAAGCTATGGCAAAATTTGAATAGAAAACAAAGTGTTTAAGTGGTGGTGGTGAGTTAATATGCCCTAGGATTCACTAGGGATCATTATGAGAAATTTGAGTGGAAATGAGTTAACTAAGGAGTTCTTGAGGTTTAGAATGACCTAGAATTGTCTATTAGGAAATTAGAGTTTAGGTGGGTGTATTGAACACACCAAAGTCATGGTATGAGGAATGGAGAGACTTGTGCAAAAATTTGGAGGAGAAGGTGTATAATGCTTTAAGATGATTTAGGTATGAACTAGGGAATATAACAATGAGAGTCTTGGGAAGCATGTGTAAGTGGTGAGGATGCTAGTGGTGGACTAATAAGGTTCTAGTTTTGATGGTAGTGAGTGGACTAGGGAGATGGAAGAGAAAAGTGTAAGAGAATGTTGTAAATCGTCGAGGAAATTGAATAGGAATGTATAAGAGTGTAAGATCATGAGAATGGTGAGTAAATTGAGTAAAAGAGGATGGGAAGAAATGTTAAGGCATGTTCAAGAGTTTAGGAGTGGTGAGTGACAAATGGAAAGGGGAAGGAATTGTGCATGGAGATGCAAGATAACCTTGTATGGTTTAGCAAAGGAGATGGATGAATAAAGATGCTTGGGAGATGATGTTATGGTGGTGGGAAAACATTTTGGCATGGTGGTTATGATAAGTATGAAACACCACTTAGAAGCCTAGTGAAAAGCATTACAAGTGTTGGCATTATTTCAAGGAAATGCATAATGGCTAAGGTGGATATTGGTGAATGATTTAATGAGTTTAATGGAAGGCTAAAGGTGTGTTTGAAGTGCCCAAATGAGGTTAGAACATACTAGGATATATGAGGTGAAGTTTGGAGTCAAATAGGAATTTAGACACAAAGGTCTGGAGCCGACCGACCTTGGGGACCGGACCTGTAAGGTCGGTCGAGCCCAGTTTACACTACCGGGAAAAGTTTCTGGAATGGACCGACCTTGGGGACCGAACTTGCATGGTCGGTCGGGCTTGAATTTTAGGTACGTAATGAGTCTCTGGAATGGACCGACCTTGGGACCGGACTTATAAGGTCAGACATGTCTAAAATTTTGTACGGGGATTGGTCTCTGGAATCGACCGAACTTGGGACCGACCTTGACAGGGTCGGTCGGGCCTAAATTTTTAACGGGGAAAACTCTAGGGAATGGACCGAACTTGGGGACCGAACTTGCAAGGTCGGTCGGGGTAAAATTCTCAAACGGTAATATGTTCTGGAATGGACCGACCTTGGGTAAGGTCGGTCGGCCTAAAACTTGTAAAAAAAAAACTTTAAGAATTAAAAGATGTTAATTGGTATTAGGGTACCCCATTGAAAGTGGAATGATGATTAGGGATGTAAGGACCTAAGGAACTAAGTTAAGTTAAGTGTAAACTTTAATGTTAAAGATAAGTTTGTAAGGTTAAGTTGTAAGGAATTAAGAGGTGTTAAGAGGGGATCATTAAGGGTTAAGTAAGTTAAGAGATTAAGTAATGTGTAAGAAATGAATGATCTAAGTTGGGCGAATATTTTAGGATCTGAAAGTTTGGGACTCCGGAAGAGAGTAAGCAACCGAACGACCAATGGTGAACGATACAGTCTTCTTGTGACCTGCTTGCTAACGAGGTGTCCCTCGGCTTGTGTGCTATTTGTTTTTGTGTGCTCACTAAACAAGATAAAGCATGCAACCGGAATATTGTGTTATTTGTATTGTTGTGTGATGTTGAAAACTAACACAACTTACCGTGCGAACCTACTAACTAACGTTTAGTAAGGAATCGAGTGAGACTAAGGAACACTCCCTAATATTAGTTTGTTAAAAACCGAAAGAGGTTTAACCAACAAACATTATCTTGAGACTTCTACTAACTGGTACTTGGGGGGAGTGAGGAACCCGGGACTGACTCCGGTCATGCATGCTATGGAAAAGGGGGTCGGTATCTAAAGCAGATCCGACTTCCGCTTAAGGACTTGTTGCCTAGGGTCGGTTGCCGGCTCAGCTACATTGGACATCCAGTCCAAGGTAGGAGGCATTAAGATGGCGTGGGGGGATCTAGCCTACATCCCCAACAATTTAAGAATGTTGTTTATTGCCGGTAAGTGTCCTGCTACTGGCTAGGGTTAACCAAGCCCTACGAAAATAAACAACGAACTAAGGGTTAACCAGTTCTAATGATAGAACGGTTGGCATATATGAGATAAGGTTTGAGATGAGATACAACCATTTCTATTTAAATAACGGTTTGTATTCTAAGATTCAGATAAAGATTAAGATTGAGGTAAAGTAAGGTTGGACTGAGATTAAGTGGAAACACAACTTAAGGAGTTAAATAATTAACTCACTAATTAAGGGAATGTACTTAAGTCGTTCATTGTGTTTGAACTTTGACTGTTCATATTTGGATTGTTGTTTATTGCACTTTTTATTATGTTGTGCATCTAATCAACCTCCATGGTATCGACAATTAGTCGTCGTAGCCACGTTAGCTTGGGGGCCATGAGAGGATCGTACCAGCATTTTTGCTGACCCCCTTTGGGGGCTGTTTTTACTACACAGGTGAACGTCAGAAGGCGGACGTCACGAGAGTAAGATGGGGTAGACGTGTTATGGGTTAAGTGTGGCCTACGAGTTGTGCATGTACACTCGTATGGCATTTTGAGTTAGTAAGATGTATAGGATGTGAGGGAATTGTAGGAAGGATATGTATTTGGTTAAGACTTGTAAGTACTAATGTTCGGTATATTCTGTTAATCAGACCGTGGCAAGGTCCTGGAATGTATTTGAATCCGCTGCAGTGTTTGTATATATGGTGATAAGTTTGTGATAACCACGATTGGATCGAGATGGGGTGTTACAAAAAGTGGTATCAGAGCGTAGTTACGCTCTGAAGATAAGCATTACCGAACTTAGGAGAATACTGAGGTTGAGGTTGAGTTATGGGTTAAGGGTTGAGTGATAGAGTGAGAGGTGCGTTAGTTAGGACTTCCCGGTATTTACCGGATATCCATAGTACCTAGACCCGCCCTCCACATCCCTAACCCTGAATACGTGGAACAACGCCAGAGAGAAGAAAGCCTTCTCTTACTCGGGAAAAAAACCCGATCTGGCAGGTAGTTAACAGTAAGCAATACGAGAAACATCTTGTTGAATGACAGTTTACAAGAACTTGGGGGTTATAATGGAGCGCAACAGTGAAGTAGGCGCTACCAATGGAATTCTACCAATAAGGGAACGGTAATTACCGGCAACATGGGTCGACATGCTACGCAGTCGAGTTACACCACAACACTAATGATAAGAAAAGCACTACGAGTGCAATGGATAAGAAAAGATAAGCGACATAAGTACCGGACAGTGGTCCGAATGAGAATAGCAGTGGGATAATACAAAGCAAGAGAATTAAGACTACCGGAAGGTCGAGTTAGAAACGGGAACTCCAAACCCCATACAATGAGAAAGATTACAAACCTGGCTGACATAGCGCAGGCGACAGTGAGACGGGTACAACCTGTATACCGGAATAGGACTACGATGTAGTGCCTAAGGGAGAACCATTACTTAGTAACCACGACAAAATACGTGAAGATGGGAGCGAGGATTAAGACATAAGTAAGTGACGAGGGGTTCCCTCAAAAAAGAGGAACACCCTGACAAATGACAGTATTGTCAAAACAACCAGGAAACTGCCGGATGGTCAGTTATCCAAAATAAGAGAATGTCGAAGGAGTCTCGAGGACAACCAAATATATAGAAATTAAGTGGAAGTACCAATACTGACGCACACAGTACCGGAAGCCAATCTTGCATGGCGCACTTGCCATAGCAAGCGCTACCACGGTTAAGCTACATGGAAAGCCATCATGGTGAGATAGTAGGATGCTACGGTTGTAGTAATACCGGATTGTAAATCTATAAGAACGGGAGAATGAGACCTTGGAAGGGCCTGACGGCCTGACCATGATGAGATGAGTGGATACACCAGTTAGTAGGGAGCTGAACTTGGAAAAATACTAAACGATATAAATATTAGCAACAGTACAACCTACTACAACAACAACCGACAGTGCGGTAAGAACATCAATCCCAAACCCCGAGAGAAAAACGTAAGAGATCGCTCAGTAATGCGAGCAAAACACTATGTAAGTGATAACGTACAAGGAGTGCATTACGGAATACAATGGAGACCGTCGACATAAAAACTTTCAACAAGAATGTGATAAGACTCCCAGATTGATCACTAAGAATACCAGTAATAAGCATTCTTCAATGAGGATGTTGGAAAACCCAGAAAACAAGGATAGAAGAAATGAACGTAAGCTATAACCTACTAAGGATTAAAGACTTACAACCCTGGAAAAGGAAAGCTCAGAGGACTACCCCCACAGAGCGGGCATAGTCGAGCCGAACAACCTGATGAATGGCAGCTAACATTGTTTATCTAACTCATTAACACCCAAGTATGATTGATCATCAACGGGTGGCGTAGTCAACGAAAGTTGAACGAAGCGTTGAGAAGGAAGTATAAGATGACAAGATGATATCCAACTTGGACACCGTAAGGCAAACGCCTAATACGAACCTAACCTTGATTGCTAAAAGACATAAGTCAAGTAAAATGACAGTATTGTCAAAGACACTAAGTAACCTCAGATCACCTGAATAAACTTCCATAGCAGGAAGCAGGATGCAGCAACTTACCATGAAACCCGATACTACATTTAATATGTAACCTAACGGTGGATAGTGTTCAAAGAACCAGAAACTTATGAGGATAGCCTACAGATGAGTAAGATTACTAGCAGTGAACCAAGCACCGGCTCTAACCCAATGACATTAAGCACTAAGAGCCTATGAGCCAAGGATGTTAACCACATCATAGCCGAGGCACAGTAAGTTATAAAGGAGCTTATTTTAGCCATGAAGGAACTACAATTAGTAGATATGAACGGTTACAAACCTATAATTTAGATTGTGTAAGAACTGCCAGGAAAGGGCACCAATGAGAATAAAGGGATAATGCTAAGGACAGGGGCGGAGAACGAACCATTCCTTTTAGGGTGGGGATACCTCTCCTTGTTGTGAGGCCATGAGTGGGAAAAGACCCCTCAAGAAGAGCTGTCACTTATTAGAGATATAATACACTTTTGTTAGAAAATGGAAACCATAAACCTTGAGATTACCTTGCAACATACCAGATACACTTAAGTAATAAGGAAGGCTACAGAGACAGACCTCATATCCAACACCCAGGATTTAAGAATCAGTAATCGTCAGAGATAAACATTGTGAGTGCACCGTATGTCACGTCAAGTGACCAACGCTCAGATGAGCTTATTAATAAACAGATGCCTTCTTCAGTGACCGGTTAAATTACATGATAAACAACATCATAAAGGATGAGAGAATGTGAGAGAAATTAGACTACTTATAAACCTGAGATTGAAGCAGAACACCTTCATATTAAGAGATGACCATTTTACAACACGGTACGACAACTGCCATACACCAAAATGAGAGAACCCCCAGTGTGTTTACACCAGAAAGGGATTGAGTATAAAATAAGATGTTAGAATAAGTAGTTGCACCATCAATGGGCAACGTGGTGAAGGCCAACTATCACGGTAGCAGAAGTCATAAGGACTATACCTTTGTAAGTGGATTAAGTCATGGTGTGCGGTAAAGCGACCATTATGTATGAGCCGTCAAATATTGACACTGAGGCAAATAGATTTATGAACTAAGACCGATATAAGTAAGGGAATAAGATGGAAGACGAACTGCGCACTGATGCCAGTAGTCTAGACTTGGTGAGGTAAGATTTCATTGGAAGCACACTAGTATAGCTAAAATGAGAAACAAGATGAGAGGCTCTATGGAAAGAGACCTCAGTTACTAAGAGACCGAATCAGTACGAGATACAGAAAGAACTAGAGCATACAATACCCAACAACACAGTAAATGGATTTCCCTTGATTAAATTCAAGAAGAATAATAAGTGTTATTATGGAACGATGAAAGGGGAGATCGACAGTAGAATACTTCATAATTAGCAATAGCTAAACGTGTGACGGACACTACGAGTTTACTTAAACGAGATGTGGGACGACTGCACCCCACAGGGGCTTGCAGGCCTGACACGCTCATTTATGAGTTAGTTGTGTAAGTAGTAATGTACCAGTAAGGTACCCCATGCATGTAAACGAGTGACGTAAGGAACACGGGAAGTAGTCGACTCCGTACCTGTACCATGGACGAGGACACAAGATCAGACAAGAGCAGCTACTACCACAAACAATCGAAGAGAAGAATTCAGTTGAATTAACAACACAAAGGAATCTGGGAACAAATAATTAAGGATTATGAAGTGCGAAGAGCACAGATTGTTAAGAATAGACATTGGACATGTCTTAAGACGTATGATATTAAACTGTAAAGCGCAATAAGCACTAAACAGTAGTTTCAGATTAAGAATCATCCTCGGACCAAAGGTCAGATGGAAAGAACTATTTAGACATATGAGGAAACATTAAGAATACAAACATTAGATCTCCGGGAAGACTGGATAGACGAGCTACAACTCATCAAGGCCGTGTATATATAAAGATAACACGTGTCCATTAAGGGACCTTTAGTGCTAAATCGTAAACACGAAAGAGAAAGATATACAATACTATAAAATGATAAGAGAGGCAGTTAAGCCTAAGACTGTCAGAGTCGCGCAGCGGATGCTAGCGGACCGGTAACTTAAAAAGGGGTTTCACATACCTGATGAACGCGGAAAGGGAATTATATACCACACATCTTCCAATGGAACAAATATAAGACTTATTAACTGAATGCCAAAGAACCTTTGAGATAAGACCAAACAAAGTTAAGAATATGGTATAAGTACCGTTAAGAATCCTCGATACAGAGACTAAGTCATTAGCATAGTTATGACCCTCTGATCGAATTGTAAGTGATATAGGTGACATGGAAGCTAGAATGCTTGGTGAGAATTAGACATCTTGAACCTATGTTCAAGGATGATATAATGTTGATTACGTGGGCGTAATCCATTTTAAGGGGGGTAGAGCGAAAACCGCTTAGCGTATGTTTATGTACTAAGTACGTAAACTACGGTGTGCATAGCACAAAAGAATTTGAGAATTTGTTTTACATAAACATTTTGAGATAAATCATGGTTATTGCACACAGAAGATGTGAATACCATACATATTAAGTACCTATCTTGTTAACTCCGGTGTGAGTACAAGTTAAGAGAACTGGTGAAGAGGATTAAGGAGACTTAAGGAATATGGAAAATATGAGATATGGGTCGGTATGAAACTACATGTGAGATAAGAATAAGATAACACTATGAGATATTATTTGATATGAGTATGAAGAAGAAGATAGTAATGCTATGAGATATAAGATGGTGAGAATTGATATGAGACTGATATAGAACTTAGTAAGAATGGGAGCCTTCAGGTAATTATTAAGAGACGAACGGGGAATGACCGATGGACTAAGTCCACACCTTGGAGATGTATTGATTATGATTAGAAGAACTAAAAGATAGAAAATTGGAAATGAGTGAATTATTTGATGTTTGAAAATGACATGGGAGGTGGAACTTGATTTTCTAGGGATCAAGGGAAACCGAACACAAATTGGGGTGGAAGGATAGTTCTACACTGGTGCTGATCACATCAAGGTTGGACGATTCCTGAAACTCCGTACCAGTGATCACAATTAAATCACGCTATGGATAGAGTCTTTAGGATAAAATGGAATTGGAGTTGATTGTATTTTCAAATAGAGGGAATTATTCCTCACTTGACCTCGTAAAAAGGTTTTCCTTTTTACTGAGTCTCGCCCATGAAGTCGAGGACGCATGAGCCTTTGTCTTCGGACCGGTGACATGGGGAGAATAGAGTTGTTTTGTATTCTGGCCCATGGTGACGAGGACGAACGAGCCATTGTCTACGGACCGGTGACATGGGAGAATACGATGAAAATTATGTGATTGTTTTAATCATCAAAAAGGAACAAAGGAAATTTTCAGTGTTATACATGCTTAAGCATGTTGTGTGATATTCGAGTATAAGAATATGATAGACCTAATGGGTCAATAAGTTTAAGAATGTACATGTGTGATCTATATGATCTATGGATGGATGTAAGACATGTGTTCTAATAAGATAAGATGCATGGGAACTTTGGGGACAAAGTTCTTTTAAGAGGGGTAGATTGAAATACCCCAAACCTAAGTATGCTAAGTAAACATAAATTTATGATGTAGTAAGGCTAAAATATGCCTTAGAAGGATTGGTAGACAATTTAAATCAAGGAAAACACAAGAAAATGCCTTAAGGGCAATTAAGGCAAAATGTGCTCTAACCTTGGAGTGACTTTGATTAGCACCCAAATACCATTATAAGACTTTAGTAACATGCTAATGGACATTTTAAATCAATTACCAAAGAAAACCAAGCTCAAAAACAAGCTTAAACACAAAATGTGCATTAAGACTCCTTAAAGCACCTTTTTGAGAATATTAGAAATGGGTTTTGAGTGGCTAAATGCCTATGATTACATCTTAATCAACATGTGTGCTAATTAGTATCACATTAGGAAGTCTAAATCAATGGGAAACCAAAAATGTCACAAATATGTGCACTAGTTTGTGAATAGTACCAAATAGTGACTAGTTTAAGTTTTGGTCAACATAAGTTAATTAGTTGGTCAACAAAGACCTTGTCTAGCCTTATCTAAGGAGGGGGCCGGTTTTCTAAGGGATGAGTCATCATTGACTTCATCAAATAAGAAAAGAAAGGGAAGAAAAGTAAAGAAAGTACTATTTGCTTTTGAAAACAAAATATCTTCTTATAAGCTACCTTTCTTCTTCTTTCTCTTCATTTCTCATCTTCCCACCGGTTTCTTCTTCCTCTTCTCTTCCAAGGAAAACATGAAGCTCCATCCATGGCTCCTCACCTTCATTCACTTGCCAAATTCAACTCCAAGCTCCAAATCCAAAATAAATTGCATATTTGTCTTAGTTAAGCCAAGGCCCTCCTTTCTATCTTTTCAAATCCTTGAAAGCTTCATTTTTGAGCCATGGAGAAACTCCATTGATGAAAAAATCAAGTTTGAAGAGCCCATTTGGTTCTCCATTCATTCAAGGTAAGAAAAATGTAAGAAAAATCATCTTTCCACCATTTTCTTACATGGCCGAAAACTACCACTCATCGAGCCTTGTTTTTATGACTTTTTCTAGCTTGTTTTAATCACCAAGGACTAGTGGAGGTCCTCTTTCATTCATTGCCCAAGTCTACTTTGAGACTTCAAAGGTAATTATCCACTTATATGCCTTAAAACACATCTTTAACCTAGGGTTTACTCCTTAAGGTTAGTGTATTGTTTAGCACTCATGAGAGTCATTGTATATTGATTAGAACATTGGCAAAGGAAATTAAATGGGTGGCCGAGATTCATTCAAGAAGAAGGTCTAAGGAGGAAGTTAAGATAAGCTTGAGAAAACAATGTAAAATGCTTACCTAATGGTGGTTTAAGTTTTAAGGGATGAGTTTAGGTGAGTACTAATGTGGCTTAGAGCTTACATTATGTAATGGGTTATATAACCTAGGAAAAAGAATTTAAACAAGCTTTTGAACTTGTGACTAAGGAGCCAATGGGAATGAGTTAGTAAGATAAGTTTAAGATGGGTTTTAAGAGCATCATAACTACTATGAGATTGATGGGTGTAATTGCAGGTTGAAAGCTCTAAGATGTGGGAAATTCAGTGTTTAAATTCATGTAACTTAAGGGCCTAAGAGCCATGTCATTTAAGAGCCTTAGTGCTATGCAATTTAAGATTAATGCACTATATTGAGTTTGTTATGAATGAGTCGATTTGGGTGAGAAAATATGATGAGAAAGAACTTGATGTGTGTGAGATGGTTGAATGAGGGAAACAATGCATTTGGGCATGATAATATACTAGAGAAGCTATGGCAAAATTTGAATAGAAAACAAAGTGTTTAAGTGGTGGTGGTGAGTTAATATGCCCTAGGATTCACTAGGGATCATTATGAGGAATTTGAGTGGAAATGAGTTAACTAAGGAGTTCTTGAGGTTTAGAATGACATAGAATTGTCTATTAGGAAATTAGAGTTTAGGTGGGTGTATTGAACACACCAAAGTCATGGTATGAGGAATGGAGAGACTTGTGCAAAAATTTGGAGAAAGTGTATAATGCTTTAAGATGATTTAGGTATGAACTAGGGAATATAACAATGAGAGTCTTGGGAAGCATGTGTAAGTGGTGAGGATGCTAGTGGTGGACTAATAAGGTTCTAGTTTTGATGGTAATGAGTGGACTAGGGAGATGGAAGAGAAAATTGTAAGAGAATGTTGTAAATCGTCGAGGAAATTGAATAGGAATGTATAAGAGTGTAAGATCATGAGAATGGTGAGTAAATTGAGTAAAAGAGGATGGGAAGAAATGTTTAGGTATGTTCAAGAGTTTAGGAGTGGTGAGTGACAAATGGAAAGGGGAAGGAATTGTACATGGAGATGCAAGATAACCTTGTAAGGTTTAGCAAAGGAGATGGATGAATAAAGATGCTTGGGAGATGATGTTATGGTGGTGGGAAAACGTTTTGGCATGGTGGTTATGATAAGTATGAAACACTTAGAAGCCTAGTGAAAAGCATTACAAGTGTTGGCATTATTACAAGGAAATGCATAATGGCTAAGGTGGATATTGGTGAATGATTTAATGAGTTTAATGGAAGGCTAAAGGTGTGTTTGAAGTGCCCAAATGAGGTTAGAACATACTAGGATATATGAGGTGAAGTTTGGAGTCAAATGGGAATTTAGACACAAAGGTCTGGTGCCGACCGACCTTGGGGACCGAACCTGCAAGGTCGGTCGAGCCCAGTTTACACTACCGGGAAAAGTTTCTGGAATGGACCGACCTTGGGGACCGGACTTGCAAGGTCTGTCGGGCTTGAATTTTAGGTACGGATTGAGTCTCAGGAATGGAACGACCTTGGGACCGGACTTACAAGGTCGGACATGTCTAAAAGTTTGTACGGGGATTGGTCTCTGGAATCGACCGAACTTGGGACCGACCTTGACAGGGTCGGTCGGGCCTAAATTTTCAACGGGGAAAACTTTCGGGAATGGACCGACCTTGGGGACCGGACTTGCAAGGTCGGTCGGGGTAAAATTCTCAAACGGTAATATGTTCTAGAATGGACCGACCTTGGGTAAGGTCGGTCGGCCTAAAACTTGTAAAAAAAAAACTTTAAGAATCAAAGATGTTAATTGGTATTAGGGTACCCCATTGAAAGGGGAATGATGATTAGGGACGTAAGGACCTAAAGAACTAAGTTAAGTTAAGTGTAAACTTTAATGTTAAAGATAAGTTTGTAAGGTTAAGTTGTAAGGACTTAAGAGGTGTTTAGAGGGGATCATTAAGGGTTAAGTAAGTTAAGAGATTAAGTAATGTGTAAGAAATTAATGATCTAAGTTGGGTGAATATTTTAGGATCTGAAAGTTTGGGGCTCCGGAAGAGAGTAAGCAACCGAACGACCAACGGTGAATGGTACAGTCTTCTTGTGACCTGCTTTCTAACGAGGTGTCCCTCGGCTTGTGTGCTATTTGTTTTTGTGTGCTCACTAAACAAGATAAAGCATGCAACCGGAATATTGTGTTATTTGTATTGTTGTGTGATGTTGAAAATTAACACAACTTACCGTGTGAACCTACTAACTAACGTTTAGTAAGGAATCGAGTGAGACTAAGGAACACTCCCTAATATTAGTTTGTTAAAAACCGAAAGAGGTTTAACCAACAAACATTGTCTTGAGACTTCTACTAACTGGTACTTGGGGGGAGTGAGGAACCCGGGACTGACTCCGGTCATGCATGTTATGGAAAAGGGGGTCGGTATCTAAAGCAGATCCGACTTCCGCTTTAGGACTTGTCTTCGGACTTGTTGCCTAGGGTCGGTTGCCGGCTCAGCTACATTGGACATCCAGTCCAAGGTAGGAGGCATTAAGATGGCGTGGGGGGATCTAGCCTACATCCCCAACAATTTAAGAATGTTGTTTATTGCCGGTAAGTGTCCTGCTGCTGGCTAGGGTTAACCAAGCCCTACGAAAATAAACAACGAACTAAGGGTTAACCAGTTCTAATGAGAGAACGGTTGGCATATATGAGATAAGGTTTGAGATGAGATACAACCATTTCTATTTAAAGAACGGTTTGTATTCTAAGATTCAGATAAAGATTAAGATTGAGGTAAAGTAAGGTTGGACTGAGATTAAGTGGTAACACAACTTAAGGAGTTAAATAATTAACTCACTAATTAAGGGAATGCATTTAAGTCGTTCATTGTGTTTGAACTTTGACTGTTCATATTTGGATTGTTGTTTATTGCACTTTTTATTATGTTGTGCATCTAATCAACCTCCATGCTATCGACAATTAGTCGTGGTAGCCACGTTAGCTTGGGGGCCATGAGAGGATCGTACCAGCATTTTTGCTGACCCCCTTTGGGGGCTGTTTTTAATACATAGGTGAACGTCAGAAGGCGGCCGTCACGAGAGTAAGATGGGGTAGACGTGTTACGGGTTAAGTGTGGCCTACGAGTTGTGCATGTACACTCGTATGGCATTTTGAGTTAGTAAGATGTATAGGATGTGAGGGGATTGTAGGAAGGATATGTATTTGGTTAAGACTTGTAAGTACTAATGTTCGGTATATTCTGTTAATCAGACCGCGGCAAGGTCCTGGAATGTATTTGAATCCGCTGCAGTTGAAATACCCCAAACTTATTAAACAAGGATTAAATATGTAATTACATCAATTAAGGCCTAAACATGCCTTAAAAGTCAACTGAGAACAACAGTGGTCAACACAAAGCAAGATGTTGCAACCTTTGACTGGTTAGGGTAAATAAATACCCAAATGAACTTCTTAGGACCTAAAAATTTGTCCTAAGTTTATTAACATAATACTAAACATATTATAATCATTGGACAACACTCCAACACAAAGAACAAGCACTTTCATGCTTCAAGGTCAAGTAGAGCAAAAAGGTGCTCTAAGAATACCTTAAAGGTCTAATGACCAATAAATGATATAAAATTTAATACCATGATCAAATATCATGTAAGGAACACAACAAAACCGTTGTCAAGGAAAACCAAGCTCAGAAACACCTTGCGACACAAAATGTGCACTAAAACTCCTTAAAGCACGTTTTTGTGTAATCTCCTCCTAAATTGGATTTAAATGGGCTAAAAGGTTATAAATACCTTTAAATATAATAAAATATCATATTATATGATATTAGGAATTTAATTCCAAGAATTTAAAAATTTTTACAAATTTAATATTAAAATATTAATAAAACCCTAAAGTGGGGCCCGTTTGGGTCAACATTGACTAAGTTGGTCAATGTTGACCATTGACCACGAATTGTACCTCTCAAAATCGATGAATAGGGTCTCTTAATATACCAAGAGACAAAACCCATGTGGCAATTATTTATTCCACCTTACTTTTGCATAAAATAACAAAAAGTTAACTTTACCTTATAAAAACAAAAGTTGTCTACCACTTGTCTTCCCATGTGAGAGCCAGCCGATTGGAGCCTCCTTCGCTCCTTATTACACGGCACTCCAAGCAGGAAGAAAACAAGGGAGATGAGTCACCTATTCATTAATTGCTTAAAGTAACATTTAAGCTCCATTATTCAATCAAAATTGGAATCAATCATACCCTACCTTCTCAATCAAGGACGGATGCCCCTTGCTGTTGTCTCCACTGATTTGGCCTGCAATTATCAACCCCAATATGTCATTGGTGAGTCATCAAAGCAATAATGACATAAAAAAATGCAAAAAATGACTTTAAGACAAAATTTAGCTTACCTCCTTCATTTCTCCTCTTCAGCCGAGATTGCTCCAGCCTTGAGCTCTCTTTGGCTCCTCTTCCACCGTAGGTAAGTCTCCAAGCCCCATTGGAGAGAGCTCAAGCTCTAGGTAAGCTTCTAAGGCATAAAAATGCCCATTTTCTTCATCTTTCTTTCCTTTTTCGATTGATCTAGACTCCAACCTTTTCTATACATCTATGTAGAGTGATTTGGAGGTTAAAGGAAGATTGATTTTCGGCCATAACCAGATCTAAGAAGGAAAGTTCAAGTCTTGACCATTTAAGGTAAAAATGTGCTCTAAGCACACACCTCTTCTTCCTTGGGAATTTCGGTTGTAAACCTTGGTTCCCTAGCCTTATTTTCTTCTCCTTTTCATGTAGATTCAGTTGGTATACCAAGATCTACAAGGAGTAGCTAGATCCAAGCCAAAAACACCATTTTTGGCATCTTAAACAAGGTAAAACTTAGCTATCTTCCAAGCTAATTCACCCACGGTTTTATACCTTGTATTTAAGAGAGTTTTGATACTCTTTCTCTTCTGGAAAAATAGGGCCGAAGTAGATCTACATCAAGCTTGAAGATCTAAGGTAAAAATCCATGATTTTCATGACTTAAACTACTTCTCATGGTTAGCTCATGGGTGAAGTTTAATCATGTCTTGTTTTCTACATGAAGACAAGTAAATCAAGCTTTGGAGAAACTCTCCTTAAGGTGGCGAATCCAAACAAGGATTTACCTAAGCTAAATCAAGGTATAAATCACTTAAAACCTTAACTTGGTACATTAATACAAGTTTAAGCTTGGGAATATTATTGCCGTGAGTGAAGAAGTAAAATAAGGTCATGTTTGACCTTAAAATGATTAAGGAATGGTTTAATAAATTTTATAACTAATTAAACAAGCATAATTGTCAAATTTAAGACATTATGTGGAAGTTTGGTTAATAAATAAAAGGTGTGTGGTGAGGCTGAAATCTATATGTATTTTTGGGACATTTATGTGTAATTTATTTTGCAAGACAATGTTTGTAATAAGGCCATGTATTTTAGGCCATTTTATTTATGCATTTACAAGCTTTTAATTAAGTTTAAGTAGTATAAATGCATTACCGAAAATAGATGGGGTATTAGGTGTAATTAAATTAAATTTAAGAGCTTTATAAAGATAAGGCCGAAAATTAGAGGTAAAAAGGAGTTAAAATAAAGTTTATAAGCTTTTATAAAGTTTTGGGGTTAAATGGTGAGTTTTGGAAACTTAAGGGTTAAAACCGTAATTATTAGGAATTGATGGTCAAGGAAATATTAAGGAGGTCAACCTTGACCATATGCTAGGTTTTGACCAAAATAAATAAGTTAGATAACTTATTTAAGGTTTTATAATAAGATAAGTATCTTAGGGTAATATTTTATAACATATGTGGTAAATATGTTATTACGAAATAAAGGGTGTACAATGGTATTTTAAACACCATGGGCGTATTAGGAAATTTTTAGAAATTTATTGGTTGATTTTGGAATTAAAATAACCTATGTATAATATATAGTTATTATGTCATTATGACACTTTGGAGGAAATAGATGGTGGAATGGTAAATACCAGAAAGTTTATGGGTTAATAAGGATATTATAACCCTTTGGTGGAATTTGGAGATTTTTTAGATATATAAGAGTAGTTATAAGTTTATGTATATAAAATATAGTTTTAATGATATGGTAAAACTATATGTTATAAATAGGGCCAAATGGCAATTATAGAATAGCACAAGGGCTGTTCGGAATTTACAAAAAAATAACCATAGGTTATACTCTTTTATAAGTTAGAAATGTTATATTAATGGAAATATCTAACATGGTATGATTTAAGGGGTGATTTTGTAAATTAAGGAAACTATGGTTTATGGAAAAGAATAAGATTTCTTGTGGTGCCTACTAAGAGGCATATAAAATAGTTTTGTATAAAAACTATGGGTTATAAGTAAAGGAATAAAAATATCACATATTATGATATTAGTATATGGTATAACATTACATAATGTTATGTGGTCAAATGGATTTAAATTAAGTAAGGGCTATACGTAGTTAATAAGAGTTGAAAGATGCATTTTAGACTAAGGTCTATAATGTTTAAATGTTATGGACATGATATGTTTAGATGGAATTAATATAAGGAAGGGTACTCACATAAATAATGTGACAAACTATAAATAAATGGGATTTAAAACTAAGGTATTTATTGAATAAACCTTAGGAGTTGTAATTATACAACATAAAATGTTACATAATATTAGGATAATAATCTATACAGTTGTATGATAATACAACTAATGGGATGATCATCTAAAAGAAGATGATAAAATGTACATAAAAATATAAGAGTTTATTAAACTCATGGGAATTACCTATGTGGTAATATATACATACAAGAATAATGTATATAAGGTGGATTATATATTTTGGTTGGAAACCATATGATTTAATGGGGTGGTTATTTTAAAAAAAATATAGTACGAACTATATGTTATGAGTCTTTGAATGATACAATACGAAAAAAAATATAATATAATATAATAATGCATGCATCATGCAACTATAGGTTATGTACCTAAACTAGATGGTGGATAAGATTAAAAAAGAAAATACAACGAATTAAACTTAACAGTTGAAAAAATATGACGTATGAGTTTTAAGTAACAAAAACCGACTGTTTAGAGAACCCGTAACAAACAACTGTAGAAAACAGGGGTGAAACGGTCGGGGTTACTGTATTCGGAAATACCGGATGTAGGTTAGCATGGAGACTGACTTATAGTTATTACCATTTAGATTATACTTCTAACAAGCGCTCGACGAGCTAGCGGACTACCGAGCATAGGATCTTGCTGATTCATACCCACCGTAATACGATCAGGTGAACGGTAGTAAAGGGGTTTGAATCCGAGTTGTCCTAAGGTTGCTCCTTGGCTCGGATTTGGTTGATATAACTGTGTGTTATTGTGTGTGGATACCTGTATGTGTTTAAGTGTTACTGCATTATTTATTTATGCCGAGGCGTCTACGGGACTAACACTACGTCGACTATAGATCGACTTATATAAACATACATATACGTTATTGTGATGACATGACGGTTACTTGATATAATACCAAGATATTAATATTAAGTATGGTAACCTAAGTAAAACACTTAGGGATGAGTCACGACATTGTCGGTCTCTAGAGCATGGATCTCGAACATGAATATAACCTAGATTACATCTAGGTATGCGTGAGACCCATTGGGCAGCTAATTAATAATTATTCTCCATAAGACTAAGAGAGCATATCTTAAACATTATGAGAGAGAGATGGTATGAGATGAGTTGAGTTGAGTGGAGGAATCCCGTAGTTTACGAACTACTTGGTTGTGCATTTGTGATCAATGAGGGGTTTCTAATGGATTCCGCTCAGGTTATATCCAACGAGCCAAACTGGATCGTGGATCAGGTGGCTATGGCCTTTTATGGACGTCTTAGAACATAAGTGAGTCAGGGGCCTCCGGACCTCTGGCGAAATGAGCACCTTTGTGTGTACGGGGGACTACTGTCCATGGTGAGGTTATCGGGTTGGATGGAGCCTACAAGGCTAAGGTAAATTAATATGGAAACTGTACGCTACGGCGAATGTACATTGACATATGGATGGGGCTTGAAAGCCAAACTAAAATAAATTGACAGTGGATGGTGAACGCTACGGCGATTGTACATTGTACAATATATGTTTATACTCGATACGTTCGGTATACAAATGTTGTTTGAATTACTCTATGATTGTTTGGATTGGATGGATGATTAAAGTTTATAATATTTGGATGGATGGTTATGTATTATTACATGTTATTACAGTATGTTTATAACTGTAAAATGATAAAGCATGAAAACCGATCTAATAATAAGATGGTTAAAATGACAAGTGACCATTAGGGTCCAGGCCCGGCATACTCAGCGTCTATCGTTGATACTACACCATTACAGGTTGTAGATCATGTCGAAGCGAAGAGCAGGAACAGGGTAATTGGAGTTTTACTTTTGTCACCACACTTGGAGATGTTGTATAGCAATGAAGATGGTGAAATTGTATTATGGTAAGGTTATGTATTTTCAGGATGGGTGGTAGACGCTCACTTGTCGAGTATATGATGTTGGACTTAGTTTGATGTATAGGAGTTTCTCGTTATCACGGCGGTTAGCAGTTTTGTTTGTTGGAAGTTGGATGTAGTTTGGCTTCGTTGCTCGCATGGGCGAGTAATGGCCGGTGACACCCGAGTGAGTTTTGTAATGGTTATTTATTTTCCGCTGTGAGACGTTTTAATTATTGCTACGTGAGTGATTATTACGTGATTATGGGAGGGGTGTTACAAAAGTGGTATCAGAGCGGTAGTACCGCTCTGATGACGAGAAAGTAGGATAAGACAGTGAGCTTAGGACTTTGGAAATTACGGGAACATTTGGGAGGTACAAGACGATTCGTATTAAAAGATACTGTGTCTAGTAACGCAAATTGCGTGACAGGGTTAGCCTTTAAGGCAATTCAATATCTAATGGTCGTGTACGGTAATTTACCGAGTATTTAAGTGACATACTGTATTACAGAGTCTGGTGGAACTAGAGGGCGTGGTACTGGAAGAGGTAGGGGCGGTGGCCCGGCATTCCAGGAGTTGTAGAGACGGTTGCAGCCAGTTCTTGCACAGCTGGGTACTCAGATAGGAGGAGAGTTCCGCCCACTCACCACAGCCCAGGGAAACAAACTGGCTAAAGTCGGTTGGCGAGACCCGACCATCTACATATTATGGGGAACCAGGACCCCGTAGCTTTGGAGCATTACATTGTTGAACATGAGAAAGCATATGAAGCTTTACAGGTACCTGGACGACAAGAAGGTCGCCATTGCTGCTTTCCATCTGAAGGATGCATCAAGCACTTGGTGGAGGTTGGTCAAGGACCAGCACCTGGATACGCCCGACTTTTCGTGGGCTGCCTTTGTAGAATTGCTGAGAGGGAGAGTACTACCCAGCTCATCTTAAGCAGAAGAAGCGCCGGGAGTTCGAGACATTGACCCAAGGAGGTTCGACCGTGGATGAGTATTACGCTCGATTCATTGGTCTACTGGACTTCATCCCCGGTGTGGATTACTCAGAGACTGTTAAGGTCGAGAAGTTCCGGGGAGGACTATTATTTCGCATCCAGATGGCGATGGGTGCTACCCTCTACACTACCATACAGGTATTAACATGAAAGCCATAATCCTTTACTTACTACATTACGATTAACGTTGTGAGAACTTACCAATGAGATTCCAGGAGGTGTTATGAGACTGCCTCGAGGACGGAGCTAATGCTCCAGACTCGGGAAGAGACTCTTGGGGCACAAGAAGAGAAAGAACCCCGAAGGAGAGTCTGAGGATGGAGGAGCATCTTCAGGCAATAGCCAGAGAAGGGAAAGTAAGGACTTATCCCATTCTAAATTGTTTACCACATTAAATACCTTATGAATGCTGACCCGAAACCTTGAACAGGAAATTCTTTCCAAAGAAAGGGCAACAGGGTCACCAGGGAAAGAAAGGGAAGAGCCCGTCCTTCGGTTGACCGGCCCAGCACTCCTAAGGGTGAGAACACTACCTCTTAAATTAAACAGTGACCTTAACCTTATATCATCAGATACTAACTTAAATAAATACTACCACTAGGCACCGGACAGCCCAGCGCCATTTTTACTGTAAGCGTTGTGGGAAGGATCCTGGGTCGACTGCGAAGGCCGCAAAGTCGATGTCGGTGCTGCCACAAAGAGGGCCATAGGGAATTCGAATGACTGGATGAATCCAGAGAGCCGTAATTACAGACCAACAAAGAATACTCAGAAGACCTCAGCTGGAGGAGGATCTGGAGTACCACGAGGCGGTCAGGATGGCCAGACATCTACTGATGCTGGGCCTATAAAGGCAAGGGAGTAGATAGGGCATGAGTACCCTAACTCCACGAGACCGCTGGTGGAAGACTTTGTTTGCTTACTATGTTGTATATTACCTTGGATGTTAGACAAGACTTGTTATGAATATGTGGAGGTGTCATTGACCACTCGCCTTTTCTGTGTATGACCTTGGAGACTAGTATTGTGAACTCAATACGAGTAACCTTGGAACCTTGATGGAATATATATATATATGAACGGGATGTTAATTCTTACATCATCATTAGCAATACTCAAATGACGAAGAGTCAATGAGACCAATGATTACTAAACCAGAATTTCTACCTGCATGGCGCACTTGCTATTGCAAGCGCTATGACAATAAACCACTGAAATTCCATCTGCCTTGCGCACTTGCTACAGCAAGTGCAGCGACAGCAACAGCAATGGTAACAGCAACTGCAACAACTACTACTTTTAGTCTTTATTATATGTACAAAAAAAAAATGTTTTTCAAATTTCCATACAAACCTTGAGATTAGAACCTATGCAACTTTGGAAGGACTGTTAGTCCAACCACTGCAACTGGATAAACTACACATCCATGTGAATGTAAACCACACCAGTTTAAATGGTTTGGGAATTTTCAGACAAGGCTTATTAGCCAATACCAACAGTGTATACCCGCATTTAAGCTAATCATTACTAGTGATGGATGTTTAATCCTTATGGGCAAGCATACCCTTGTAAAGGCATCATCGTCAGTGAGGATGTTGGGAAGTGAAGAGCCAAGTTGCTCAGCTGTATGCAATCTGCAATGCATCCAATTACATGGATGAGAGGACGAATATGAACTATGGATGAGATATGACCGGAAAAAAATAAACAGGGAGAAAAAGGAAAATTGTGTTGTACTCAATGAGATAAAAAAAAAGAGGTGAAACGAGTGCTAAATACAGCACGAGTTTTATTTACACCGAGTTGAATAATACCAGTCTATGGTACAAGTTACCACGATGCCACCAGGGCAATAGCACTTATTACAGGATAACTGATAACACGAACTATTAGACAAAAAAAAGGAGCAAAAGCAAAAAGAAGAACAAAAAAAGGGATATCCATCAGAGGGAGATTGACAACAGAATACTTCACAATAACCGTGTGACAGACTTACCAGTTTACTAAACGAGACATGGGATGACCACACTCCGTTAGGAGCATGTGGGCCTAACAGACTTATTTATGAGTTAGTCGGGTAAGTAGTAATGTATCAGTACGGTACCCCATGCAAGTAGACAAGTAGTGTTAGGAACACGAGAAGTAGTCAACTCCATTCTACAGACCGCAAGACGGATTACCTCGAAGATGGAAGAGAAGAGCCGCAGTTAAACCAACAGGCTAAAGGAATCAAGAACCATCAACAGAGAACAGTAGACAGTATACAGTGAAGACAGGGAAACAGTTCTAGGACAGGAACTCAAAAAAAAAAGAGAAATAGGAAACCCATTATGGACGAAAAATATGTAGAATCCTCATAAGGATCAAGCAATCCTTACAATCCAGAGGAAATCTACCAGATGATATGGATACAAACGCGTGACTACGCAAGGAGAAAAGATAAAGCAATATGATAGCAGATATCTTGCTTAAGGAGCAGTGGACTCGGAATGTAACACCCCTACCGCTAATACCGTCATTACCGTACCATACTTACCTTCGCAGCGGATATTACTTACTCGACGGCGGGTGTACAATGCCGTTAGTCACCCACGTGACTAACAAGGCGGTTACAATACTACTTACTATCGGTCTGATGGACATGAACATACCGAGTACTCTACACATTACATTACTTCCCATTGCATACTCATCCATATACATACACAACTCCATTATGATACTATACCGAGTATACTACAACCCTTAAATTACTGATACAGTTTAAACTTCCAAATTCGCATTACAATACAAGTACCAATCCCTACTATACAACTACCCATGCTTACGTAGCAGTCCCCGTCCTACTCTCTCGAACGGTGATCAGCTTCGGGTACCTGCACACTAAAAATGGTCCCCCGAAGGGGTCAGCTTACGCTGAATATGAAATTCGCATATACCGCGTGCTAACCGCGGTACATCGACTACTTTGGGTCGAATATACATGGAGTTCATTTACATGCATACATACATACTCATACTACAACAATACATGCATTACATACAATCCAATACTTACCAAGGAAGACAGTTCGATAGTCAACCATTCGTACTAGTTACTTACTCGTTGCTACTTCGGGGTTGTTCGATATTCATTACACTACTCCTAACTACTCCTCACTTGTTGCTCGTTACTTACTCTTACATACTCATCACTCCATGCTCATATCCTTACTCGTACATGCTCTTTACTCCATACTCGTTACTAATGCTTGTGCATACTCGCTACTCAGTACTCCTTACTTACTTATACGTACTCAATACTTACTGCTTACTCATACATACTCAATACTCGGTACTCATCACATACTCATACTCACTTCTTACTCAATACTCTTTACTTCTCATACATACGCAATACTCGTTACTCATACTTTGGTCTCTGGGCTGAGTCATACGAAGACTCGCCACCGGACCTACAATACGAGGGCTGTACGATCAGCTCCTCAAATACTCAAATGTCCGTACTACCGGACTACTCGTATTCCCAACACTCTTCTCTCAGAGTATAATACAATCTTACAGATTAGCCTAGAAGTATCTCTCTCGATAACCTCCACTGGCTTAGGGAATTACTACTGTCCAGTATCCTCAGGTTTAAGGGTTTCCCCAACATATCGGATGCTCTCATATACGGGACATACTTACATTAGTCGGGTCCTCTCATAATGGGTCGACCAATTACTAAGGGGTTTGGAGATCCCTCATCATTCTTCACTACTCTCATGGTTCGCATTTGTACCAAGATTAGTTCCTCTACCAGAGGTTACTTACTTACTTCCACTATTTGTTGTGTGTGGATTATTCATTTCGATTCTTCTATCGTTATCGGGAGGTTGTTACTCCCGTACACTCTCTCACATTCTAGTGAGTTTATTGGGTTGCGTTATCGTTGTGATTCGATAGTTTAGTGCGTTGTTATTGTTCCATTGTCTCACAATAAGACTCTTACTACGAGTCATTACATACAAGACTCATCTATGAGTCGATCTACGCACCAAGTAAGCCACACAATCAATTCAAGAAAGGTTAGCTCATGCAACATACAGCAAGACATGCAAAGAAAGGCAATAAACCGTTTTCATGCTTTAGTCTTGATTAGCCGGCATACAGCACACAAATCAATGTAACTCGGTTAGCACGTGGGGCATGAGAAAATCATACCTTTCACCGGGGTTAGCTCTACCGTGTGTTCCCTCGTTCCTTGGTTCACACTTGTCCTCTGATAATGTTCCAACATTATTAATACTATATTCTTACAATACACAAATAATCGCTACTCCCGTATTTACCCCGTTATCCCGGTGTACTTAACGTTCTTACACTTACCACTTCCTTACTAATCCTCTTACTTGTTTCCCATTTACATACTTATTGCTTTACCATTAATGTTACACTAATGGTGTATTACCAAGGTCCTTTATATATGTATATATCCTTATATATCATACATATGATTACTATGTTACTATTTTTTTTTTTTTTTTTTTTTATAAGTTAGGGCCGACCGACCCACCGACCGACCCAACCCTTTGGGTCGGTCCATTCCAGTAAGTTTTCCGTCTTCTGAAATTGTCCCGACCGACCCAGAACTGTTCCGACCGACCCATACACCTCTGGGTCGGTCCATTGCCGAGAGTTTCGGGTCTGTTGTCCAAGCTCCGACCGACCCACCGACCGACCCACCTCTGGGTCGGTCGAAGTGCGAAACTTCGACAACAGAAAATTCGAGTCCGACCGACCCACGTCCGACCCACGGCCCCTGGGTCGGTCCATTCCCGAGAGGTTTATTTTCGTTACCTAAGCTCCGACCGACCCACGGTCCGACCCAGACTCTGGGTCGGTCGGTAGCAGAACTCTGCTACAGACTTTGTTTCTCAATTCTTTCCTTACCCATTCCTTCCCCAATCTTCTACATGTAATCCCACATGATATAATGCCATTTAGGCTTCCTAAAATACCTCATTTCGTCCACCAATCCATTACTAAATCCATCAACAACTTACTCAATTTCCTCACTTCCTTTCCAACACTTGTAACAGTTTTTGTTACCTTTGCTACAGATTTTTAAACTCAATTCTCCATCCAATACTTCCTCAACCAATGTCATTCCTAGCATTCTAATATCTACTTACCATACCAATTCTTCCCAAGTCAATACACTTTCTATCCCAAGTTCCAACACTCTTTTCCAAAATTCTGCACATTAAATTCTTCCTAGTTTCACAATACATTTTGATGCCTCCCTTGCTACAGATTTTGTAGCTTAACTCCACATACTCATCTTTCCATGGCTTCTAAACATCCTTACTATCCCCAACACACCTTGGTTTTTCCCATTCACCAAGTCATTCCTTTCCCACAATTCCTACCGAAATTTTGCCATAACTCATCTACTTTCCTTACTTATTCACACACATCCTTTCTCATCAAATTCATACCTATTCTAGCCAAACCACAAGGGTTCTACCAGCACACATACACAATCCCAATACAACAATACTCCTTCAATCACAATACCAATACACATATACAATGATACTTGGCTCTAAGGCCTACAATCCACATACTTACTCTTAAATACACAAATTTCACAATCCTCAATACTAGTACAAGGTTTTGGGTTCTTTAAATGTTTTGCCCATTCCCATTACACTAATGCAATAAAATTTACATTAGGAAGGAGCTCTTACCTTGAGCTTTTGATTCCTTCTTTCTTTCCAATCTCTTCTCTCTTTCTTTCAAACCGATCACATGGGGAATGGAGTTGCCAAACTCCATTCCCATCACCCAAGCACAAAAACAAGCATAATTAATTCACTAACCCTTCATTAACACTATTCATATAAGTGTTAAATACAATTCTAGGGTTTACCTTTGGAGTGCTTTAGAGGGGTTTTAGCCCTTGGTTCAAGAAGAAGAATCCACCACCATTGCTAGGTGAAGTTGATGCTCAAAAGAAGAGAGAAAAACAAGGCATTACAAGGGGCTAAAAATCGGCCACCATAGAAAATGAAGGAAAGATGGGTTTTTCTTGAAACTTTTTACCTTAGGAGGAAGAGGAGACTCCAAGCTTCACAATGGTGTGCTTTTCTCTTCAAATGGGGAAAACCCATGGAGATGAAACTCATCCTTTTCGAATTTTGAAAAGATAGAAATGTAGAGGAGGATGAGGGGATTACAAATATGTAATTTATTTTGCATTTGGGGCTCTCATGTAGCTAGAGCTTGTGGAGGAAAGTGAGGAAGCCATGGGAGCTTCCTTTGGGGGCTTCAAAATCGTCCCAGCAGAGCAAGGAGGAGGGAGGATCCGATGGAGAAGGAAGGAGGGAAGGAGAGAGAAGAGAGAAATGAGGGGGAGAGAGAAAAGGTAAGTGCCTTTTTGTCCTTTTGTTCTACTTTGCTTTTTGACTCTACTTAATTTAGCTAGTTACATGTGTGTGTGAGAGAGAGCTGTTTACACTAATAAAAACCGGCCCCCACACTGTTATACTAGCTGGAGCGTTTTTCGTCTTTTACAGAAACGCTCGTTATTTTACCCGGTTTTGATACTATTATTAACCGGGCCCGTTTTCCGGAATTTTCTCGTTTCTTTATTTTATTGGTTATTAAGCTTCCATAATGCTTAATATTATTTAATGATTTATAATTTTTACGGGTCTGTTGACCACTTAAAATCACGTTTCGGGTTTCCTCGAGAAACGTGCGCTAATGCTCTATTAGCGTTTTAATACATTTCTTGGATCCGTTTTCTTCGGGAATCATTCCCGTATACTATTAGGCATGAATAAGCCTTAGGAATCCTTACAATACTATAACCGAGGTCTCGTACCTCCTATGGTTATTTAACGCTCATTTAGCGTTTTCCGCTTTCTAAGCGTTTTTCTCATTTCTTTGGATTTATTTTCTTTACCAAAAATTACTTAGGCACTATTAGGCCCTTAAATACTATTATAATATAATCACCATATTTAAGTTCGGGGTATTTCAATCTACCCCCCTTAAAGAACTTTGCCCTCAAAGTTGGTGAATCTAATACTGTTACTCGTACCAATACTTATGCTAAGGTTATGACCTCTACATATAATTTGTCAAACTCCAATGTCTGACATGATGCATACTACGCATCCAAACAGCATGTCACTGCATGCATAGCAATCAAAAATATCCGTTTTACTTCTCTCCAAGGGGGTCCACCCGAAGGCAATTAGGTACCATCCTCCCCCAATGGAGAGTGATCCCTCAGGTACCGGTCACGTTTGAACACTTACGCTTTCTGGTTCACGGCCGTCATGACTTGAGCACTTACGCTTTCTGGCTCTACGGTCCTTTGGTTCTGATCAAATTCATTTGCACATATAGAGATCCTCCGGCACTTACTCATACTTACTTACTCATACTGTACTCATACTTACTCATACTTACTCGGGACTACGCTGCCCCAGTGCCTTTGGAAAAATACAAAACACACACTGTTACCGTACCATCGGTGTAGTGGTTTCAAACTACTCTACACTTCCACGGACTCAAAACTAGCTTCTCCTCCTATGGTTTCGACCGGATACCCGTGCCTAGGCATGGAGGTCCACTAGCGCCCGTGGGAGCGGTTTCAAAACCGATCCTCATTCTCAATTTTGAAGAAAACATTGTACCAAAATAGTTTGGAAATTCATTTTGAAAACTTGCATACATCTCCCAATATTCATTTATGATGATTATACCTATTACTAGTGTCATTGTTGTGACCACTTAAGGGAGCTTCCAGAGTCCTTCAACCACAATGTGATCAGCATTGGTGTTGAATTATCCTTCCACCCCAATTTGTGTTCGGCTTCCCTTGATCGCTAGCAAATCAAGTTCCACTTCCCACCTCAATACAAACAGACAGATTGTCAAGCATTATTTCATTTTCTATCTTGTTAGTCTTGCTACTCGTAATCATACACATACATTTTCCAATTTATATTGCTCACTTACTTGCTTACTAATCATTCCATCCGTCATTACTACATTTCCTCCAACTACTATACTCAAGAAATTCGTGGGTATACCATCCCATTAAGTTGCTATACTCCAATTTATACTCATAAAATACATCGGTTGTACACCGATTCATACTCATTACATACTTCGGTTCCATACATACTCATTACATACATCGGTTCCATACCGATTTATACTCCTCAAGTCTCCCATACATACTCATTCTTCATACTGTTACCAGTCGGGGTACTCATTCCCCTGGAGTTTCTCTACTCCTTTTTCCTATACTTACTTCCCAATTTACCACAATTATACAATGAGTGAATACAAATGTTTATGTAACATAAGTATCAATCATTAAAACAAATACCTTTGCGCTATGCGCATTGTAGTTTACGCACCTATCACGTAAAACATACATTTCGCGGTTTTCGCTCTACCCCCCTTAAAAGGGATTACGCCCACGTAATCTACCATGTGTCAACATTGGACATTGGTCGAGGGCATTCAGCCGTCAAGGAGTGGTTCAGCTTCCATGCGGTCTATTATACAATGTTTCTTGATCAACGGGTCTTAACCGTATTATCGGTTAGTCCCTGCATCAAGAATTTTCATCGGAGTTATTCAACTCTTAACCGGATTCGGTTCTAGCCTAAATGGCTTTGAGGCATTGGTGATTAGCCTTTTATTCACTAGGTGTATAATTCTGGGCCCACTAGCTTCTGCTGCGCGACCCTGATAACTTAGGTGATTCGCCCTTCTCGTTATCCTTAACGTGTTACACATCACCTTTTGTCCCTCTTGATGTGGGAACAAGGTTTATTAACCAAGTGTGGTATTCCTTTACCGTGCTCGAACTCGATGAGTTTTAGATTTATAGTCAGCTCTTTGGCAATCTATATGCATACTGTCGTGTCTGTAGTGATCATTCACTTGATTTCTCCGACTTATTGTCGGTTGAGGTTAAGTCACTACTGGGTTGTAGTGCTTCCTCTACTGTTAGTAGCTTCCGAATTGTACCAGTTTTCCTGGTTCATTACAAGTGTTCTTTACTTGTATGACCTTGCATTCTCAATGCATCGGTCCTTGTGACTTTCTTAAGTCTCCTTTCACCTTTATTCCTGTGGAATTCACATCTTGTGATTGTTGGTGTTTGACACTCATCGTGTCTCCTTGGCCTTAGGTCGCATGGTTTGTTTCTAGGCTTTTGCTTGACTGGCTTAGGCCATGTCTACTGGTGAAAGGAATAGTTTACCACAATTTACCTTTCCTCATATTCCACTCGATCATTACCGCTCAAATAATACCAAAACACTCAGTCCTACAGAGTGCAGAGGCGTAAACACTTGACAGTAACTCTCTTTTGAGATCGCAATAGGACTGATTGCTACTCTTTCAAGTGGTGCTTCATCATTTGGTGCAGACTTCTGGCTTATTGCCCAGTCTGTCCACCATCTTGTATTAACAAGTCCATAGCATTGGTGATTATTCATGTACATTGGTGGCCTGATGCGCACCATGTTCTTACAGATTCCCCAATATTGGTTTACATGGCATCCACCGTTGCTGGCTTCAGCTCATGCATTTTTATCCTTTATACAATGGTTCCCCATGTATTTGGCAAATCCAGAATATGGTATTCCTTTATTTTTCTGAGCTCTCTGAGCATCATTGGTTTTATAACCGGTTACTCCTTGGTTGTCACAATTGCTGTTGAAGCTTATTTCACATTGTTTGGCAATAATTATATGCTCAAGCTTGACTACGTTAGTAGTTCTGAAAGGAATATATTTCCCGACAGTTACTGATGGTATCCCTTTCTTGGGATCCATATGTTCACCGCTCTTGCGGTCTCACATTTATGAGGGGTATCCTTGCTTGTTGGTCAATAAACTTTATTAGTGTCGTCCTTGACTATTTTCCATGTGGTCCATAACTGGTTTTGCAACCGTTGAACTCTGTAATGTAATAGTTCCATGGCGTACTGGCCACATTGCCTAGAGCTCTACTCATCATAGGCTGTTCCAAGGTGGTTACTTCTCCATATGCCATAGAATAGCTTGGAGGTGATACTGGGCTCCATGATAAGATCGTTGCATCACGCTTCCGTTCGTTGGATGCCCTTTGTATCCTGGTATTGATTGATACCGTTTATTAATTTGGGGTATCCCCTGTCAAGTGGGATCCCTTCGGTGTTCTAACCGAATGTTCGTTCCAATTGTGGTGTTCTTATCACGATATTTCGTTCAACCTCGTTGACTTGATACCCTTTATGGATTGCTCCTGGGTATTACTGATTATGCTATTGCATCTGCTTGATGTTTATGAGTATGTTCAGTTTGTTATCCCACCTTGCGGTTCTGGATCTGAGTTATCCGTTGAGGGTTATAGTGGCTCCCGTTCTTAGGGTAGACCATTGGTGTTTTTCCTTGTGTTATAACGGATTTGGTATTCCTTCCGGCGATGAATGGTATTTCCGGTACCTTGCCACATCACTCTGTGTGTTTGTGGTAGTTGTTCTGGGAATCCTATCCCGTTCATTGAACACTAAAGTATTAGTGTTAGGCATTGCCTTACTGTGTTTAGACTGCGTATTCCTTCCAGTCGTCATGTTTTACTTTAGTATATTCGAGACATGTCCAATGTCTTTATTCAGTTGTTGGTGCTTCTCGCACTTTAAACTCTTCATTGTTCTCCTGGAGTGAGTTTCTGACTCCTTAGCATGTAGCTTACCTGAGTTTCCTTTGCTCGTTTGAGGTATCTATCTATTCCGTTTTGTATTTACTTATGGTCCGTAGAACAGAGTTGACTACTTCCCGTGTTTCGTACACTACATGTATACATACGTGGGGTACCGTCTTGGCACGTTACCACTTACCTAACTATTTGTCAGGCCCGCAGCTCCTTCGGAGTGCGGTCGTCCCACATCCCGTATTTGGGTACACTAGTAGTGTTCGTCACACGCCTAGGTGAAGTATTCTATTGTCAACTCTTCTTGTATCACTCTATGATACTCACCGATATTCCATCTGTTGGGTTTTAAAATCCAATGTTTTGAAGAAGGTTTGTGGTTTTTGGAGAAAAATTTTGGTTTTTGAAATAACGGTTCGGTGTTAAAGAAATTCTTCATGGCGTTGCCAAGTTTGTGGTCTTGACCAAGTTCAGCTTCTTGCTGACTGGTATGCTCTTAATACAATGGTCGGGTTAGGCCTTCCCGAGGGTTCGTTATTTAAATCCTTAGGATTGGTAGTCCTATATTTGTTCCATTCGACGTAGCGATACTGTAATAAGTATTTGCGGGTTGGTAACATTATTCCAATCGTCCTGTAGTTGCTGCACTTGCCCTAGGCAAGTGCGCGGGTAGTTGTTTTTCAGTTAACGTATACCGGTACGGCATCGTTGCATCCATAGTTGGTGGTTTATTGGATCTTCCTTTGATCCTTTGATCTTGGTGATCGATCTCCTGAGTCGCTTCTCAGTATACTTGACATGTCTCACACCTTCAGTGTGGTTAACGAGACTTGCTTATCCTTAGGAACCATGTTGTGGTCCTATAGGTGTATGTGTTATGATTTCTTTCATGTTATCTGAACTATGTTGTTGGTTATTACAGCCTCTTGGCATGTAGGTTTGGTATTAATCCAACCTCGACTAATTCCTTAGTCGGTTTGTATACCGTTGTTGGTATCATCAAAGATTACGGTCCGTAGACTCTCTTGTCTCGGCTTGTTACTCCATTTCCCTTGCTTCATTGCACGACTGTGCTTCTCTTCTTGCTGGCTACACATGGTCTCGCGACTGCGAAGCATGTCGCCCCATGGTGCCATAAATTTCATCATCCTTGTGTTTAGGATCTTCATTCCTCCGCCGTTAAGTGCGGTCCTTGTCATTTAACGGGACCGTCTTCGGGACTTCCAGTTCTTGACTCGCCCGATGACAGGTTTCTTTTCTAATAAGTTTACTTGCAACTGCCAGATCGGTGTACCCGAGTGTTGAGAGGTCTTTCCATCTCTCTGGCGTTATTCCCCCTACTTAATACCGTGGGTTGCGGAGGGCGGGGTATGGTTGTTGGTGGTTTCCGGTTCACACGGAAGTTCCTATCTAGCGTCCTCGCACACTAGCACTCAACCCTTAGCCCTAAGTCTCTACTTCCTAACTCGGTACTTTCCTAACCTCGGTATTTCATCCATCAGAGCGATACTTCGCTCTGATACCACTTTTGTAACACCCTACCGCTAATACCGTCATTACCGTACCATACTTACCTTCGCAGCGGATATTACTTCTCGACGGCGGGTGTACAATGCCGTTAGTCACCCACGTGACTAACAAGGGCTTACAACTACTTACTATCGGTCTGATGGACATGAAATACCGAGTACTCTACAACATTACTTCCATGCAACTCATCCATAATACACACAACTCCATTATGATACTATACCGAGTATACTACAACCCTTAAATTACTGATACAGTTTAAACTTCCAAATTCGCATTACATACATACCAATCCCTACTATACAACTACCCATGCTTACGTAGCAGTCCCCGTCCTACTCTCGAACGGTGATCAGCTTCGGGTACCTGCACACTAAAAATGGTCCCCCGAAGGGGTCAGCTTACGCTGAATATGAAATTCGCATATACCGCGTGCTAACCGCGGTACATCGACTACTTTGGGTCGAATATACATGGAGTTCATTTACATGCATACATACATACTCATACTACAACAATACATGCATTTACATACAATCCCAATACTTACCAAGGAAGACAGATCGATGGTCAACCATTCGTACTAGTTACTTACTCGTTGCTACTTCGGGGTTGTTCGATATTCATTACCTACTCCTAACTACTCCTCACTTGTTGCTCGTTACTTACTCTTACATACTCATCACTCCATGCTCATATCCTTACTCGTACATGCTCTTCACTCCATACTCGTTACTATGCTTGTGCATACTCGCTACTCAGTACTCCTTACTTACTTATACGTACTCAATACTTACTGCTTACTCATACATACTCAATACTCGGTACTCATCACATACTCATACTCACTTCTTACTCAATACTCTTTACTTCTCATACATACGCATACTCGTTACTCATACTTTGGTCTCTGGGCTGAGTCATACGGAAGACTCGCCACCGGACCTACAATACGAGGGCTGTACGATCAGCTCCTCAAATACTCAAATGTCCGTACTACCGGACTACTCGTATTCCCAACACTCTTCTCTCAGAGTATAATACAATCTTACAGATTAGCCTAGAAGTATCTCTCTCGATAACCTCCACTGGCTTAGGGAATTACTACTGTCTAGTATCCTCAGGTTTAAGGGTTTCCCCAACATATCGGATGCTCTCATATACGGGACATACTTACATTAGTCGGGTCCTCTCATAATGGGTCGACCAATTACTAAGGGGGTTTGGAGATCCCTCATCATTCTTCACTACTCTCATGGTTCGCATTTGTACCAAGATTAGTTCCTCTACCAGAGATTACTTACTTACTTCCACTATTTATTGTGTGTGGATCATTCATTTCGATTCTTCTATCGTTATCGGGAGGTTGTTACTCCCGTACACTCTCTCACATGTCGGTAGTGAGTTTATTGGGTTGCGTTAGTCGTTGTGATCCGATAGTTTAGTGCGTTGTTATTGTTCCATTGTCTCACAATAAGACTCTTACTACGAGTCATTACATACAAGACTCATCTATGAGTCGATCTACGCACCAAGTAAGCCACACAATCAATTCAAGAAAGGTTAGCTCATGCAACTACAGCAAGACATGCAAAAAAGGCAATAAACCGTTTTCATGCTTTAGTCTTGATTAGCCGGCATACAGCACACAAATCAATGTAACTCGGTTAGCACGTGGGGCATGAGAAAATCATACCTTTCACCGGGGTTAGCTCTACCGTGTGTTCCCGTTCCTTGGTTCACACTTGTCCCTCTGATAATGTTCCAACATTATTAATACTATATTCTTACAATACACAAATAATCGCTACTCCCGTATTTACCCCGTTATCCCGGTGTACTTAACGTTCTTACACTTACCACTTCCTTACTGATCCTCTTACTTGTTTCCCATTTACATACTTATTGCTTTACCATTAATGTTACACTAATGGTGTATTACCAAGGTCCTTTATATATGTATATATCCTTATATATACATATTATGATTACTATGTTACTATATTTTTTTTTTTTTTTTTTTTTTTTTTTTAAGTTAGGGCCGACCGACCCCGACCGACCCAACCCTTTGGGTCGGTCCATTCCAGTAAGTTTTCCGTCTTCTGAAATTGTCCCGACCGACCCAGAACTGTTCGGACCGACCCATACACCTCTGGGTCGGTCCATTGCCGAGAGTTTCGGGCTGTTGTCCAAGCTCCGACCGACCCACCGACCGACCCACCTCTGGGGTCGGTCGAAGTGCGAAACTCGACAACAGAAAATTCGGGTCCGACCGACCAAGTCCGACCCACGGCCCCGGGGTCGTCCATTCCCGAGGAGTTTATTTTCGTTACCTAAGCTCCGACCGACCACGGTCCGACCCAGATCTGGGTCGGTCGGTAGCAGAAACTCTGCTACAGACTTGTTTCTCATTCTTTCCTTACCCATCCTTCCCCAATCTTTCAATGTAATTCCCACATGTATAATGCCATTTAGGCTTCCTAAAATACCTCATTTCGTCCACCCAATCCATTACCACATCCATCAAAACTTACTCAATTTACTCACTTCCTTTCCAAACACTTGTAACAGTTTTTGTTACCATTTTGCTACAGATTCCTAAACTTAAATCTCCCATCCAATACTCCTCAATCAATGTATGCCCTAGCATTCAAATACCTCTACTTACCATACCAATTCCTTCCCAAGTCAATACACTTTCTATGCCAAGTTCAACACTCTTTTCACAAAATTCTGCACATTAAATCTTCTAGCTTCACAATACATTTTGATGCCTCCCTTGCTACAGATTTTGTAGCTTAACTCCACATACTACTATCATCTTTCCATGGCTTCTAAACATCCTTACTATCCCCAACACACACCTTGGTTTTTCCCATTCACCAAGTCATTCCTTATTGCACAATTCCTACCGAAATTTTGCCATAACTCATCTACTTTCCTTACTTATTCACACACATCCTTTCTCATCAAATTCATACCTATTCTAGCCAAACCACAAGGGTTCTACCAGCACACATACACAATCCCAATACAACAATACTCCTTCAATCACAATACCAATACACATATACAATGATACTTGGCTCTAAGGCCTACAATCCACATACTTACTCTTAAATACACAAATTTCACAATCCTCAATACTAGTACAAGGTTTTGGGTTCTTTAAATGTTTTGCCCATTCCCATTACACTAATGCAATAAAATTTACATTAGGAAGGAGCTCTTACCTTGAGCTTTTGATTCCTTCATTTCTTTTCCATTTCTCCTTCTCTCTTTCTTGTTCAAACCGATCACATGGGGAATGGAGTTGTCAAACTCCATTCCCATCACCCAAGCACACAAAGACAAGCATAATTAATCTACTAACCCTCTCATTAACACTAATTCATATAAGTGTTTAGAATACAAATTCTAGGGTTTACCTTTGGAGTGCTTTAGAAGGGGTTTTAGCCCTTGGTTCAAGAAGAAGAATCCACCACCATTGCTAGGTGAAATTGATGCTCAAAAGAAGAGAGAAAAACAAGGCATTACAAGGGGCTAAAAATCGGCCCACCATAGAAAATGAAGGAAAGATGGGTTTTTCTTGAAACTTTTTACCTTAGGAGGAAGAGGAGACTCCAAGCTTCACAATGGTGTGCTTTCCTCTTCAAATGGGGAAAACCCATGGAGATGAAACTCATCCTTTTCGGATTTTGAAAAGATAGAAATGTAGAGGAGGATGAGGGGGATTACAAATATGTAATTTATTTTGCATTTGGGGCTCTCATGTAGCTAGAGCTTGTGAGGAAAGTGAGGAAGCCATGGGAGCTTCCTTTGGGGGTTTCAAAATCGTCCAGCAGAGCAAGGAGGAGGGAGGATCCGATGGAGAAGGAAGGAGGGAAGAGAGAGAGAGAGAAATGAGGGGGAGAGAGAAGAGGGTAAGTGCCTTTTGTCCTTTTGTTCTACTTTGCTTTTTGACTCTACCTTAATTTAGCTAGTTACATGTATGTGTGAGAGAGAGCTGTTTACACTAATAAAAACCGGCCCCCACACTGTTATACTAGCTGGAGCGTTTTTCCGTCTTTTACAGAAACGCTCGTTATTTTACCCGGTTTTGATACTATTCATTAACCGGGCCCGTTTTCCGGAACTTTCTCGTTTCTTTATTTATTGGTATTAAGCTTCCATAAATGCTTATAATTATTATTTAATGATTATAATTTTTACGGGTCTGTTTGACCACTTAAAATCACGTCTTCGGGTTTCCTCGAGAAACGTGCGCTAATGCTCTATTAGCGTTTTAATACATTTCTTGGATCCGTTTTCTTCGGGAATCATTCCCGTATACTCATTAGGCATAAATAAGCCTTAGGAATCCTTACAATACTATAACCGAGGTCTGTACCTCCTATGGTTATTTAACGCTCATTCTAGCGTTTTCCGCTTTCTAAGCGTTTTTCTCATTTCTTTGGATTTATTTTTTTTACCAAAAATTACTTAGGCACTATTAGGCCCTTAAATACTACATTAGGATAATATAATCACCATATTTAAGTTCGGGGTATTTCACGGAATGTACCACTCACAGGATAATTCGCACATCTTTTCTGTTTGACTCATTGGATATTAGCTGTTGAGCGTTTACGCCTCTACACTCTGTATGACTGAGTGTTTTGGTATTGCACTCGTGCACTTATTGATCTAGCGGGAATGCAGAAAGATAAAGTGGATATCAACACGAGTGTGTAAAAAAAAAAAGAACTACAACAGTGTGTTACTCCGGAACAAAACCACCAGGAGACATGGATAACAAAACATCATCTATGTGGACATTTAGGCTGGTACGTCTCAGTATTACAAAGACAAGTGCAAAGAGCACTAAGTACTAACAGTGGCCAATGTCATATTACATCTCAAACTGAATGTCAGCGAGAGAATACACGCGCAAGTATGCTAGTGATCCAAACGAGTGGACTTACAGCAATGGAAAAAAAGAGGCAAACTGAGCCTATGTTCATGGGTCTGCACCTCATACGGAGCGAGTGGGCCCATTGGAATAAACTTGGGAGAGAGCACAAATAGTTTAGTGTCTCACCCTTAAGAATTGTGGAGCCCAGAAGGGCTAGAGTCATACCCGTCTCTCTGATATGAGGATAACCCACGAGTCGGTAAACTCTTTGAGAGCCAAGTATCCAGCGCTCCTTGTTGAGCGGCTGTAGTATACTTGTGGGGTACGGGGGCGTAACCCTTTTAAGGGGGGTAGAGCCTCTTGGCTGTGCACATGTGTGCACTAAGTTTTGGTAGTTTAGTATGCATTGCATACAAAGAATTGGTGGTGTGCGGGGCATACGAGGTTTGTTTGTTTAGTATGCATGGCATACAGTGAATTGTTTCGTATGCATAGCATACAGTGAATTGGTTTGTTGGTTATGGTTGGTACGCGGGGCGTGCGTTGTTTGGTTTGTTTGTGTGTGATGTACACTTGTATGTATGTATCTTACGAGATACTTGTATGAATGTTGTGTTTACACCATGTGTGTAACACTTCTCTTATGCTATTTGTGATATGTATTCATATTGCTTTATAGAATGATTACATATGGTATCGCCTAGATACGAAATGAATCATAGTTATGGAATGTGGAACGATGATAGGTTATGGACACCTCAGGAAGGTTGTCAGGGCTTGTAGAACTGATAGGAAATGATGGTGCTGATTGATCACCTATATCCATATATGATTGAACTAACGCCACAAAGTGATGGCTATGTGCTGTATAAGCGCAATACGATGTGTGTAAATGATATATCACATAGATATACATTATGGGAATAATGTATGGTAGTATACATTTATATACTTACCTACTTGATTAAGAGACTTCGGGACGAAGTCTTTTTAAGGGGGGTAGATTGAAATACCCCAAACTTATTAAACAAGGATTAAATATTTAATTACATCAATTAAGGCCTAAACATGCCTTAAAAGTCAACTGAGAACAACAGTGGTCAACACAAAGCAAGATGTTGCACCCTTTGACTGGTTAGGGTAAATAAATACCCAATGAACTTCTTAGGACCTAAAATTTTGTCCTAAGTTTATTAACATAATACTAAACATATTATAATCGTTGGACAACACTCCAACACAAAGAACAAGCACTTTCATGCTTCAAGGTCAAGTAGAGCAAAAAGGTGCTCTAAGAATACCTTAAAGGTCTAATGACCTATAAATGATATAAAATTTGATACCATGATCAAATATCCTGTAAGGAACACAAAAAAACCGTTGTCAAAGAAAACCAAGCTCAGAAACACCTTGCGACACAAATGTGCACTAAAACTTCTTAAAGCACGTTTTTGTGTAATCGCCTCCTAAATTGGTTTTAAATGGGCTAAAAGGTTATAAATACCTTTAAATATAATAAAATATCATATTATATGATATTAGGAATTTAATTCCAAGAATTTACAAAATTTTACAAATTTAATATTAAAATATTAATAAAACCCTAAAGTGGGGCCCGTTTGGGTCAACATTGACTAAGTTGGTCAATGTTGACCAGTGACCACGAATTGGACCTCTCAAAATCGATGAAGAGGGTCTCTTAATAGACCAAGAGACAAAACCCATGTGACAATTATTTATTCCACCTTACTTTTGCATAAAATAACAAAAAGTTAACTTTACCTTATAAAAACAAAAGTTGTCTACCACTTGTCTTCCCATGTGAGAGCCAGCCGATTGGAGCCACCTTCTCTCCTTATTACACGGCACTCCAAGCAGGAAGAAGACAAGGGAGATGAGTCACCTATTCATTAATTGCTTAAAGTAACATTTAAGCTCCATTATTCAATCAAAATTGGAATCAATCATACCCAACATTCTCAATCAAGGACGGCTGCCCCTTGATGCTGTCTCCACCGATTTGGCCTGCAATTATCAACGACAATATGTCATTGGTGAGTCATCAAAGCAATAATGACATAAAAAAATGCAAAAAATGACTTTAAGACAAAATTTAGCTTACCTCCTTCATTTCTCCTCTTCAGCCGAGATTGCTCCAGCCTTGAGCTCTCTTTGGCTCCTCTTCCACCGTAGGTAAGTCTCCAAGCCCCATTGGAGAGAGCTCAAGCTCTAGGTAAGCTTCTAAGGCATAAAAATGCCCATTTTCTTCATCTTTTTTCCTTTTTCGATTGATCTAGACTCCAACCTTTTCTATACATCTATGCAGAGTGATTTGGAGGTTAAAGGAAGATTGATTTTCGGCCATAACCAGATCTAAGAAGGAAAGTTCAAGTCTTGACCATTTAAGGTAAAAATGTGCTCTAAGCACACACCTCTTCTTCCTTGTGCATTTCGGTTGTAAACCTTGGTTCCCTAGCCTTATTTTCTTCTCTTTCATGTAGATTCAGTTGGTATACCAAGATCTACAAGGAGTAGCTAGATCCAAGCCAAAAACACATTTTTGGCATCTTAAACAAGGTAAAACTTAGCTATCTTCCAAGCTAATTCACCCACGGTTTTATACCTTGTATTTAAGAGAGTTTTGATACTCTTTCTCTTCTGGAAAAATAGGGCCGAAGTAGATCTACATCAAGCTTGAAGATCTAAGGTAAAAATCCATGATTTTCATGACTTAAACTACTTCTCATGGTTAGCTCATGGGTGGAGTTTAATCATGTCTTGTTTTCTACATGAAGACAAGTAAATCAAGCTTTGGAGAAACTCTCCTTAAGGTGGCGAATCCAAACAAGGATTTACCTAAGCTAAATCAAGGTATAAATCACTTAAAACCTTAACTTGGTACATTAATACAAGTTTAAGCTTGGGAATATTATTGCCGTGAGTGAAGAAGTAAAATAAGGTCATGTTTGACCTTAAAATGATTAAGGAATGGTTTAATAAATTTTATAACTAATTAAACAAGCATAATTGTCAAATTTAAGACATTATGTGGAAGTTTGGTTAATAAATAAAAGGTGTGTGGTGAGGCCGAAATCTATATGTATTTTTGGGACATTTATGTGTAATTATTTTGCAAGACAATGTTTGTAATAAGGCCATGTATTTTAGGCCATTTTATTTATGCATTTACAAGCTTTTAATTAAGTTTAAGTAGTATAAATGCATTACCGAAAATAGATGGGGTATTAGGTGTAATTAAATTAAATTTAAGAGCTTTATAAGATAAGGCCGAAAATTAGAGGTAAAAAGGAGTTAAAATAAAGTTTATAAGCTTTTATAAAGTTTTTTGGGGTTAAATGGTGAGTTTTGGAAACTTAAGGGTTAAAACCGTAATTATAGGAATTGATGGTCAAGGAAATATTAAGGAGGTCAACCTTGACCATATGCTAGGTTTTGACCAAAACAAATAAGTTAGATAACTTATTTAAGGTTTTATAATAAGATAAGTATCTTAGGGTGGTAATATTTTATAACATATGTGGTAAATATGTTATTACCGAAATAAAGGGTGTACAATGGTATTTTAAACACCCATGGGCTATTAGGAATTTTTAGAAATTTATTTGGTTGATTTTGGAATTAAAATAAACTATGTATGTATAATATATAGTTATTATGTCATTATGACACTTTGGAGGAATATAGATGGTGGAATGGTAAATACCGAAAGTTTATGGGTTAATAAGGATATTTATAACCCTTTGGTGGAATTTGGAGATTTTTAGAATTATATAAGAGTATTTAATAAGTTATGTGTATAAAATATAGTTTTAATGATATGGTAAACTATATGTTATAAATAGGGCCAAATGGCAATTATAGAATAGCACAAGGGCTGTTCGGAATTTACAAAAAATAACCATAGGTTATATCTTTTATAAGTTAGAAATGTTATATTAAATGGAATATCTAACATGGTATGATTTAAGGGGTGATTTTGTAAATTAAGGAAACTATGGTTTATGGAAAAGAATAAGATTTTCTTGTGGTGCCTAAGAGGCAATATAAAATAGTTTTGTATAAAAACTATGGGTTATAAGTTAAAGGGAATAAAAATATCACATAGTATGATATTAGTATATGGTATAACATTACATAATGTTATGTGGTCAAAATGGGATTTAAATTAAGTTAAGGGCTATACCGAGTTAATAAGAGTTGAAAGATGAATTTTAGACTAAGGTCTATAATGTTATAAATGTTATGACAATGATATGGTTTAGATGGAATTAATATAAGGAAGGGTACTCACATAAAATAATGTGACAAACTATAAATAAATGGGATTTATAAACTAAGGTATTTATTGAATAAACCTTAGGAGTTGTAATTATACAACATAAAATGTTACATAATATTAGGATAATAATCTTAATACAAGTTGTATGATATAATACAACTAATGGGAATGATCATCTAAAAGAAGATGATAAAATGTAACATAAAATATAAGAGTTTATTAAACTCATGGGAATTACCTATGTGGTAAATATATACATACACAAGAATAATGTATATAAGGTGGATATATATTTTGGTTGGAAACCATATGATTTAATGGTGGTGGTTATTTTAAAAAAATATAGTTACGAACTATATGTTATGAGTCTTTGAATGATGCAATACGAAAAAAAATATAATATAATATAATAATGCATGCATACATGCAACTATAGGTTATGTACCTAAACTAGATGGTGGATAAGATTAAAAAAAATAACAACGAATTAAACTTAACAGTTGAAAAATATGACGTATGAGTTTTAAGTAACAAAACCGACTGTTTTAGAGAAACCCGTAACAAAACTGTAGAAAACAGGGTGTGAAACTGTCGGGGTTACTTGTATTCGGAAATACCAGATGTAGTTAGTCATGGAGACTGACTTATAGTTTATTACCGTTTAGATTATACTTCTGACAAGACGCTCGACGAGCTAGCAGACTACACGGAGCATAGGATCTTGCTGATTCATACTCCACCGTAATACGATCAGGGTGAACGGTATGTAAAGGGGTTTGATCCGAGTTGTCCTAAGGTTGCTCCTTGGGCTCGGATTTTGTTGATATAACTTGTGTGTTATGTGTGTGGATACATGTATGTGTTAAGTGTTACTGCATTATTTATTTATGCACGAGCGTCCTACGAGACTAACACTACGTCGACTATAGATCGACTTATATAAACATACATATACGTTATTGTGATGACATGACGGTTACTTGATATAATACCAAGATATTAATATTAAGTATATGGTAACCTAAGTAAAACACTTAGGGATGAGTCACGACATTGTCGATCTCTAGAGCATGGATCTCAAACATGAATATAACCTAGATTACTTCTAGGTATGCGTGAGACCCATTGGGCAGCTAATTATAATTATTCTCCATAAGACTAAGAGCATATCTTAAACATTATGAGAGAGAGATGGTATGAGATGAGTTGAGTTGAGTGGAGGAATCCTATAGTAGTTTACGAACTACTTGGTTGTGCATTTGTGATCACTGAGGGGTTTCCTAATTGGATTCCGCTCCAGGTTATATCCAACGAGCCCAAACTGGATCGTGGATCAGGTGGCTACGGCCTTTTTATGGACGTCTTACGAGACATAAGTGAGTCAGGGGCCTCCGGACCTCTGGCGAAATGAGCACCTTGTGTGTACGGGGGACTACTGTCCATGGTGAGGTTATCGGGTTGGATGGAGCCTACAAGGCTAAGGTAAATTAACTATGGAAACTGTACGTTACGGCGAATGTACATTGTACATATGGATGGGGCTTGAAAGCCAAACTAAAATAAATTGACAGTGGATGGTGAACGCTACGGCGATTGTACATTGTACAATATATTGTTTATACTCGATACGTTCGGTATACAAATGTTGTTTGAATTACTCTGATTGTTTGGATTGGATGGATGATTAAAGTTTATAAATATTTGGATGGATGGTTATGTATATTATACATGTTTATTACAGTATTGCTTGTAACTGTAAAATGATAAAGCATGAAACCGATCTAATAATAAGATGGTTAAAATGACAAGTGACCATTAGGGTCCAGGCCCGGCATACTCAGCGTCTATCGCTGATACTACACCATTACAGGTTGTAGATCATTGTCGAAGCCGAAGAGCAGGAACAGGGTAATTGGAGAGTTTACTTTTGTCACCACACTTGGAGATGTTGTATAGCTATGAAGATGGTGAAATGTATTATGGTAAGGTTATGTATTTTCAGGATGGGGTAGACGCTCACTTGTCGATGTATATGATTTGTGGACTTAGTTTGATGTATAGGAGTTTCTCGTTATCACGGCGGTTAGCAGTGTTTTTGTTGGAAGTTGGATGTAGTTGGCTTCGTTGCTCGCATGGGCGAGTAATGGCCGGTGACACCCGAGTGAGTTTGTAATGGTTATTTATTTTCCGCTGTGAGACGTTTTAATTATTGCTACGTGAGTGATATACGTGATTATGGAGATGGAGAGGGGTGTTACAAAAGTGGTATCAGAGCGGAGTACCGCTCTGATGACGAGAAAGTAGGATAAGACAGTGAGCTTAGGACTTTGGAAATTACGGGAAACATTTGGGAGGTACAAGACGATTCGTCTTAAAAGATACTGTGTCTAGTAACGCAAATTGTGTGACAGGTTAGCCTTTAAGGCAATTCAATATCTACTGGTCGTGTACGGTAATTTACCGAGTATTTAAGTGACATACTGTATTACAGATGTCTGGTGGAACTAGAGGGCGTGGTACTGGAAGAGGTAGGGGCGGTGGCCCCGGCATTCCAGGAGTTGTAGAGACGGGGTTGCAGCCGTTCTTGCACAGCTGGGTACTCAGATAGGAGGAGTTCCAGCCCACTCACCACAGCCCAGGGAAACAAACTCGGCTTAAGTCGGTTGGCGAGACCGACATCTACATATTATAGGGGAACCAGCCCCGTAGCTTTGGAGACATTACATTGTTGAACATGAGAAAGCATATGAAGCTTTACAGGTACCTGACGACAAGAAGGTCGCCATTGCTGCTTTCCATCTGAAGGATGCATCAAGCACTTGGTAGAGGTTGGTCAAGGACCAGCACCTGGATACGCCCGACTTTTCGGGGCTGCTTTGTAGAATTGTTGAGAGGGAAGTACTACCCAGCTATCTTAAGCAGAAGAAGCGCGGGAGTTCGAGACATTGACCAAGGAGGTCTGACCGTGGATGAGTATTACGCTCGATTCATGGTCTACTGGACTTCATCCCCGGTGTGGATTACTCAGAGACCGTTAAGGTCGAGAAGTTCCGGGGAGGACTATTATTTCGCATCCAGATGGCGATGGGTGCTACCCTCTACACTACCATACAGGTATTAACATGAAAGCCATAATCCTTTACTTACTACATTACCGATTAACGTTGTGAGAACTTACCAATGAGATCCAGGAGTGTTATGAGACTGCCTCGAGGACGGAGCTAATGCTCCAGACTCGGGAAGAGACTCTTGGGGCAAGAAGAGAAAGAAAACCCCGAAGGAGAGTCTGAGGATGGAGGAGCATCTTCAGGCAATAGCCAGAAGAAGGGAAAGTAAGGACTATCCCATTCTAAATTGTTTACCACATTAAATACCTTATGAATGCTGACCCGAAAACTTGAACAGGAAATTCTTTCCAAAAAGAAAGGGCAACAGGGTCACCAGGGAAAGAAAGGGAAAGAGCCCGTCCTTCGGTTGACCGGCCCAGCACCTCCTAAGGGTGAGAACACCTACCTCTTAAATTAAACTGTGACCTTAACCTTATATCATCAGATACTAACTTAAACTAAATACTACCACTAGGCACCGGACAGCCCCAGCGCCATTTTTACTGTAAGCGTTGTGGGAAGGACCATCCTGGGGTCGACTGCGAAGGCCGCAAAGTCGAGTGTCGGTGCTGCCACAAAGTGGGCCATAGGGAATTCGAATGCTGGATGAATCCAGAGAGCCGTAATTACAGACCACCAAAGAATACTCAGAAGACCTCAGCTGGAGGATCTGGAGTACCACGAGGCGGTCAGGATGGCCAGACATCTACTGATGCTGGAGCCTATAAAGGCAAGGGAGTAGATAGGGCATGAGTACCCTAACTCCACGAGACCGCTGGTGGAAGACTTGTTTGCTTACTATGTTGTATATTTACCTTGGATGTTAGACAAGACTTGTTATGAATATGTGGGAGTGTGTCATTGACCACTCGCCTTTTCTGTGTATGACCTTGGAGACTAGTATTGTGAACTCAATACGAGTAACCTGGAACCTTGATGGAATATTATATATATATGAACGGGATGTTAATGCTTACATCATCATGTAGCAATACTCAAATGACGAAGAGTAAATGAGACCAATGATTACTAAACCAGAATTTCTACCTGCATGGCGCACTTGCTATTGCAAGCGCTATGACAATAAACCACTGAAATTTCCATCTGCCTTGCGCACTTGCTACAGCAAGTGCAGCGACAGCAACAGCAACGGTAACAGCAACTGCAAATGCAACTGCAACAACTACTACTTTTTAGTCTTTTATTATATGTACAAAAAAAAATTTTTTCAAACTTTCCATACAAACCTTGAGATTAGAAACCTATGCAACTTTGGAAGGACTGTTAGTCCAACCACTGCAACTGGATAAACTACACATCCATTGTGAATGTAAACCACACCAGTTTAAATGGTTTGGGAATTTTCAGACAAGGCTTATTAGCCAAATACCAACAGTGTATACCCGCATTTAATGCTAATCATTACTAGTGATGGATGTTTAATCCTTATGGGCAAGCATACCCTTTGTAAAGGCATCATCGTCAGTAAGGATGGTTGGGAAGTGAAGAGCCAAGTTGCTCAAGCTGTATGTAATCTGCAATGCATCCAATTACATGGATGAGAGGACGAATATGAACTATGGATGAGATATGACCGGGAAAAAAATAAACAGGGAGAAAAAGGAAAATTGTGTTGTACTCAATGAGATCAAAAAAAAAGTGTGAAACGAGTTTGCTAAATACAGCACGAGTTTTATTTACACCGAGTTGAATAATACCAGTCTATGGTACAAGTTACCACCGATGCCACCAGGGCAATAGCACTTATTACAGGATAACTGATAACACGAACTATTAGACAAAAAAAGGAGCAAAAGCAAAAAGAAGAACAAAAAAAGGGATATCCATCAGAGGGAGATTGACAACAGAATACTTCACAATAAACCGTGTGACAGACATTACCAGTTTACTAAACGAGACATGGGATGACCGCACTCCGTTAGGAGCATGTGGGCCTAACAGACTTATTTATGAGTTAGTCGGGTAAGTAGTAATGTATCAGTACGGTACCCCATGCAAGTAGACAAGTAGTGTTAGGAACACGAGAAGTAGTCAACTCCATTCTACAGACCGCAAGACGGATTACCTCGAAGATGGAAGAGAAGAGCCGCAGTTAAACCAACAGGCTAAAGGAATCAAGAACCATCAACAGAGAACAGTAGACGGTATACAGTGAAGACAGGGAAACAGTTCTAGGACAGGAACTCAAAAAAAAAGAGAAATAGGAAACCCATTATGGACGAAAAATATGTAGAATCCTCATAAGGATCAAGCAATTCTTACAATCCAGAGGAAATCTACCAGATGATATGGATACAAACACGTGACTACGCAAGGAGAAAAGATAAAGCTATATGATAGCAGATATCTTGCTTAAGGAGCAGTGGACTCGGAATGTACCACTCACAGGATAATTCGCACATCTTTTCTGTTTGACTCATTGGATATTAGCTGTTGAGCGTTTACGCCTCTACACTCTGTATGACTGAGTGTTTTGGTATTGCACTCGTGCACTTATTGATCTAGCGGGAATGCAGAAAGATAAAGTGGATATCAACACGAGTGTGTAAAAAAAAGAACTACAACAGTGTGTTACTCCGGAACAAAACCACCAGGAGACATGGATAACAAAACATCATCTATGTGGACATTTAGGCTGGTACGTCTCAGTATTACAAAGACAAGTGCAAAGAGCACTAAGTACTAACAGTGGCCAATGTCATATTACATCTCAAACTGAATGTCAGCGAGAGAATACACACGCAAGTATGCTAGTGATCCAAACGAGTGGACTTACAGCAATGGAAAAAAAGAGGCAAACTGAGCCTATGTTCATGGGTCTGCACCTCATACGGAGCGAGTGGGCCCATTGGAATAAACTTGGGAGAGAGCACAAATAGTTTAGTGTCTCACCCTTTAAGAATTGTGGAGCCCAGAAGGGCTAGAGTCATACCCGTCTCTCTGATATGAGGATAACCACGAGTCGGTAAACTCTTTGAGAGCCAAGTATCCAGCGCTCCTTGTTGAGCGGCTGTAGTATACTTGTGGGGTACGGGGGCGTAACCCTTTTTAAGGGGGGTAGAGCCTCTTGGCTGTGCACATGTGTGCACTAAGTTTTGGTAGTTTAGTATGCATTGCATACAAAGAATTGGTGGTGTGCGGGGCATACGAGGTTTGTTTGTTTAGTATGCATGGCATACAGTGAATTGTTTCGTATGCATAGCATACAGTGAATTGTTTTGTTGGTTATGGTTGGTACGCGGGGCGTGCGTTGTTTGGTTTGTTTGTGTGTGATGTACACTTGTATGTATGTATCTTACGAGATACTTGTATGAATGTTGTGTTTACACCATGTGTGTAACACTTCTCTTATGCTATTTGTGATATGTATTCATATTGCTTTATAGAATGATTACATATGGTATCGCCTAGATACGAAATGAATCATTAGTTATGGAATGTGGAACGATGATAGGTTATGGACACCTCAGGAAGGTTGTCAGGGCTTGTAGAACTGATAGGAAATGATGGGGCTGATTGATCACCTATATCCATATATGATTGAACTAACGCCACAAAGTGATGGCAATGTGCTGTATAAGCGCAATACGATGTGTGTAAATGATATATCACATAGATATACATTATGGGAATAATGGGTAGTTATACATTTATATACTTACCTACTTGATTAAGAGACTTCGGGACGAAGTCTTTTTAAGGGGGGTAGATTGAAATACCCCAAACTTATTAAACAAGGATTAAATATTTAATTACATCAATTAAGGCCTAAACATGCCTTAAAAGTCAACTGAGAACAACAGTGGTCAACACAAAGCAAGATGTTGCACCCTTTGACTTGGTTAGGGTAAATAAATACCCAAATGAACTTCTTAGGACCTAAAATTTTGTCCTAAGTTTATTAACATAATACTAAACATATTATAATCGTTGGACAACACTCCAACACAAAGAACAAGCACTTTCATGCTTCAAGGTCAAGTAGAGCAAAAAGGTGCTCTAAGAATACCTTAAAGGTCTAATGACCTATAAATGATATAAAATTTGATACCATGATCAAATATCATGTAAGGAACACAACAAACCGTTGTCAAAGAAAACCAAGCTCAGAAACACCTTGCGACACAAAATGTGCACTAAAACTTCTTAAAGCACGTTTTTGTGTAATCGCCTCCTAAATTGGTTTTAAATGGGCTAAAAGGTTATAAATACCTTTAAATATAATAAAATATCATATTATATGATATTAGGAATTTAATTCCAAGAATTTACAAATTTTTACAAATTTAATATTAAAATATTAATAAAACCCTAAAGTGGGGCCCGTTTGGGTCAACATTGACTAAGTTGGTCAATGTTGACCATTGACCACGAATTGGACCTCTCAAAATCGATGAAGAGGGTCTCTTAATAGACAAGAGACAAAACCCATGTGACAATTATTTATTCCACCTTACTTTGCATAAAATAACAAAAAGTTAACTTTACCTTAGAAAAACAAAAGTTGTCTACAACTTGTCTTCCCATGTGAGAGCCAGCCGATTGGAGCCTCCTTCTCTCCTTATTACACGGCACTCCAAGCAGGAAGAAGACAAGGGAGATGAGTCACCTATTCATTAATTGCTTAAAGTAACATTTAAGCTCCATTATTCAATCAAAATTGGAATCAATCATACCCAACCTTCTCAATCAAGGACGGCTGCCCCTTGCTGCTGTCTCCACCTATTTGGCCTGCAATTATCAACGACAATATGTCATTGGTGAGTCATCAAAGCAATAATGACATAAAAAAATGCAAAAAATGACTTTAAGACAAAATTTAGCTTACCTCCTTCATTTCTCCTCTTCAGCCGAGATTGCTCCAGCCTTGAGCTCTCTTTGGCTCCTCTTCCACCGTAGGTAAGTCTCCAAGCCCCATTGGAGAGAGCTCAAGCTCTAGGTAAGCTTCTAAGGCATAAAAATGCCCATTTTCTTCATCTTTCTTTCCTTTTCGATTGATCTAGACTCCAACCTTTTCTATACATCTATGCAGAGTGATTTGGAGGTTAAAGGAAGATTGATTTTTGGCCATAACCAGATCTAAGAAGGAAAGTTCAAGTCTTGACCATTTAAGGTAAAAATGTGCTCTAAGCACACACCTCTTCTTCCTTGTGAATTTCGGTTGTAAACCTTGGTTCCCTAGCCTTATTTTCTTCTCTTTTTCATGTAGATTCAGTTGGTATACCAAGATCTACAAGGAGTAGCTAGATCCAAGCCAAAAACACCATTTTTGGCATCTTAAACAAGGTAAAACTTAGCTATCTTCCAAGCTAATTCACCCACGGTTTAATACCTTGTATTTAAGAGAGTTTTGATACTCTTTCTCTTCTGGAAAAATAGGGCCGAAGTAGATCTACATCAAGCTTGAAGATCTAAGGTAAAAATCCATGATTTTCATGACTTAAACTACTTCTCATGGTTAGCTCATGGGTGGAGTTTAATCATGTCTTGTTTTCTACATGAAGACAAGTGATCAAGCTTTGGAAAACTCTCCTTAAGGTGGCGAATCCAAACAAGGATTTACCTAAGCTAAATCAAGGTATAAATCACTTAAAACCTTAACTTGGTACATTAATACAAGTTTAAGCTTGGGAATATTATTGCCGTGAGTGAAGAAGTAAAATAAGGTCATGTTTGACCTTAAAATGATTAAGGAATGGTTTAATAAATTTTATAACTAATTAAACAAGCATAATTGTCAAATTTAAGACATTATGTGGAAGTTTGGTTAATAAATAAAAGGTGTGTGGTGAGGCCGAAATCTATATGTATTTTTGGACATTTATGTGTAATTTATTTTGCAAGACAATGTTTGTAATAAGGCCATGTATTTTAGGCCATTTTATTTATGCATTTACAAGCTTTTAATTAAGTTTAAGTAGTATAAATGCATTACCGAAAATAGATGGGGGTATTAGGTGTAATTAAATTAAATTTAAGAGCTTTATAAAGATAAGGCCGAAAATAGAGGTAAAAAGGAGGAGTTAAAATAAGTTTATAAGCTTTTATAAAGTTTTTTTAAGTTTGGGTTAAATGGTGAGTTTTGGAAACTTAAGGGTTAAAACCGTAATTATTAGGAATTGATGGTCAAGGAAATATTAAGGAGGTCAACCTTGACCATATGCTAGGTTTGACCAAAATAAATAAGTTAGATAACTTATTTAAGGTTTTATAATAGATAAGTATCTTAGGGTAATTTTTTATAACATATGTGGTAAATATGTTATTACCGAAATAAAGGGTGTACAATGGTATTTTAAACACCCATGGGCTATTAGGAATTTTTAGAAATTTATTTGGTTGATTTTGGAATTAAAATAAACTATCACTAGTACAGAAATGGTCTATCGCAGCGCCCCTACCGCAGCGGTTGTAAAAACAACCGCTGCGCTAGGGTCGTTTAAAAAAAAAACAACTCTATCGCAGCGGTTGTAATAACAACCGCTGCGCTAGGGTCGTTTAAAAAAAAACAACTCTATCGCAGCGGTTGTTAATAACAACCGCTGCGCTAGGGTCGTTTAAAAAAAAACAACTCTATCGCAGCGGTTCCTACTAAGAACCGCTGAGATAGGTCTTTTTTGCAGACCTATCTCAGCGGTTCTTAGTAGGAACCGCTGCGATAGAGCTCTTTTATTTCCCCAAATCGCTCCAGTTCATCTTCTCCTCTCATTCTCTTCTCTGTAATCGCGAGAACGAAGACGAAGAAGACGACGGCGATTCTCACGACGCCTGCGACTCCGCCACCACCGCCACCTTCTCCTTCCGCGCGCGCCACCGCCACCGCCGTCGCCGTCGCCGTTGCCCTCGCCGTCCCAAGTCCAGGTCGCAGGCGTCGTACGTGGGTGCTGCGCGAACCCTAGGTTCGTTCGAATCCGATTTCTAACTTCGAAATTATGTTAATTATTGTCTTGTTGATTGAATAACTTGTTGTAATATAGTTATTGATTGTTAGTTTAGTTGTGTGTGCATAATTTGAATATAGATAGATTATTGAACAAGTATAAATAGTTGTGCATATAAGGTGTTCGATAAAATGCCTGAGTTGATATTTTTGTTGTTTGTGCCCTCTGCATACAACCCAAAGTTGTAAAAAACGGTACGGGAAAATTGCGTCACAATTACAATGATGCTAGTGATAATGCATCCTTGTTTCTTCAGTAATATATTACTAGAGATTATTTTTGGAAAAAGCTACTAATGTTCGATAAGTAAGTTATGTATCAATATTTCTTCCGCTGGACTTGACCTGAAACATAATCAAACATGATATCAAGTTGGTCATTTAGGAGTCGCGTTGAAATGATCAGCCTGAAGACAACCGAGTACAAACATGTTTTGATCCTAAGATAATTATCTTATGTAGGTGACAAAGCTACTTTAATTAATTAGTTGCTTGGATTCTTTTCTTTGATTGTGAAATATTTTATATATATATATATCTGTGTGTAGAAAAGGCCAAATCCAGCTATTTGATGGAGAGTCACAGCTTCTCACGTCCTCCATGTCTAACATTTTACAAAAATGAAATAAACAAGTACACTCGATAAAAAAATATAGTTTGTTCCTGGCAATGTTTGTTAAAATAGGGAACTTTATTAAAAAGATATTTTTTATTAGTTAATTTATAAGTTACTAATAAATCATCTTAATTAATTTTTTAAAAAATATACTTTTTATTAGTTAAGTTCATAGCTATAAGTTATCTTAATTAATTTTTATGGAATTTGCAGTGACTATATTTTTACAGTCACCAATTCAGTCACACTCTCTAATCTCATTAAATTAATAATGTATTTTATACGACCATAATGGAGACAAAAACGATGATACATTTTTTCCTCATATACGTGCTTAATATGATAATGCTTATAGTAATGGATTTCTTGCCCCTCCTATATTATTACCTTGCTTCACCGCTGTCTACAGTAATTGGGGTGGTCTCTGTGTCTCTTTCTTCCTCATTGCTTCTGTTGTGCAGCATGAGCTGAAAGGTAATAATATCATCTATCTTTTTTCTCTTTTTATTTTCTTAATATGATAATGCTTATAATAATGGATTTCTTGCCCCCCCTAATATTATTTCCTTGCTTCCCTGATGTCTGCAGTAATTGGGGTGGTCTGTACTTCTTCTTCCTTATTTATTCTGCTGTGAAGTAAGAGTGAAAAGGTAACATCTTCATCTATGTTTTCTCTTTGTTTGTTTAATTAATTATTGCGAAAAGTGGTTGTGGTTAATATTGAGTGATTGCGAATGGTTGCTGCCAATTGTGGAATTTATTTGTCGTGGTAAATAAGATGTTGGTGAATGCTTAATGATAAGCATGGGATTAACACGATTACGCAAAGGTCATGCCGAATTTTTTCTAGAATCGTAATAGTCTTATTAATTAATTTTATTTGTTATTTGTGTATAACAATCTTTACTTTTCTTTGTCAGGTCTTCTGAATCTGCTATTGGATTTGTACCAGTACTTTCCCAGCCCATCACCAAAGCAGTGTCCTAGCTTCCCCCTCTGTACAACCTTAAAACAAGTAAGTAATTAAACTTTATTTTTTTTTTTAATAATGCAATGATTTGTTGAAGTTAAATTAAATGTGTTAGAATTGTTAGAATAAGGCTAGATTAGTTACGTTGTGAAGTTAGAGTACTTAGGCTACGTTAGTTAGGTTGTAACCATAGAGTAGTGCTGAGTTTGGTTGCAACCGTACATCCAGTAGAAACATGCTCCATATATAAATGCAGACGAAACTGAAAGACAAATCAATCTAAACATTTGTTTTGTTTTCACATATAGAATGGAGCGTGACTGGATGTACGGTTATCGAGGGGATAACTATTTTGATGAGAAGCTGAAAGAATTTCTCAAAGCGGCAGTGCAACACAAGGACATAACAAAGGCGGACAAGATTTCATGTCCTTGTGTTGACTGTGGGGTCGTAAGGAAATATGAAGACATTGAGGAAATTAGATTTCATCTTAAGTCCCGTGGATTCATGCCACATTACAGAAGATGGAATTTTCATGGAGAAACTGTTGCAGCTAGTGCTTCAACATCATCAAGTGCTCATGATCCACGTTACGCAAGTACCGCCCATACCTTCAATACCATCAATGAGTCGGTACGGTACCGTTAAGTGATTCAGGATTCGATGACAGCGTGACCACTCACCATGATGAACAAATGGATGAAATGTTAGAAAATGTTGCCGATACTTTTGTCGATAAGCCGGAAGAGTATCAAAGATTGTTGGACGCATCAAAGACACCTTTGTACCCTTCATGCGTTAAATACACAAAATTGACTGCTGTACTTAATTTGTTCAACTTAAAGGGGAAATATGGAGTTGGTGACAAGTGTTTCACGTCATTTCTAGAGCTGATACATGATATGCTTCCTGATGAGAATGGTCTTCCTACATCCACCTACGAGGCAAAGAAATGGATGTGTCCAATGGGGGTTGAATATAAAAAGATTCATGCTTGCCCAAATAACTGTGTGCTTTATAGGGGTGAATACGAACATCTAGACAAGTGTCCTAAATGTTTGTTGTCCCGGTACAAGGACAAGGATGAGGATTCCTCCTTTCAGAAAAAAAATCGTCCAGTTAAATTATTGTGGTACTTGCCGATAATTCCTAGATTCAAACGGTTGTTTGCCAACCCGAAAGATGCGAAGAACTTATGATGGCACGCGGAAGGTAGAAAAATTGATGAAAAATTAAGACATCCTGCAGACGGACCTCAGTGGAGAAATATCAACAGAAAATTCAAACATCATTTTGGGGATGAGGATAGGAATCTGAGACTTGGATTGTGTACCGATGGGATGAACCCGTATGGCACGTTGAGCAGTCAGCACAGCACTTGGCCGGTGCTACTAGTGATCTATAATTTACCGTCATGGTTGTGCATGAAACGAAAATACATTATGTTATCACTCCTAATTTCCGGTCCAAAGCAACCTGGTCATAACATTGACGTATATCTTGCACCACTGATCGACGATCTAAAGTTGTTGTGGAATGAAGGGACAGTGGTATATGATGCTCATGCGAAAGAAAATTTCACACTGAAGGCGATGTTGTTCTGTACTGTTAACGACTTTCCTGCCTATGGGAACTTGTCAGGATACTCGGTGAAAGGATTCAAAGCGTGTCCGGTATGTGAGGATGACACATGTTCAGATCGTCTGAAGCACTGCGGCAAAAATGTTTATATGTGTCATCGACGGTTTCTTCCAGTAGACCATCCTTACCGTTCGAGAAAGCGAAAGCTGTTCAACAATGAGCCAGAGACTCGTGTGGCTCGTCTGCCTTTGAATTCAGAGGAAGTGTATGCAAAGGTAAAAGACATTGAAAATGTCTTTGGAAACACATCCAAGCCGCCGAAGAACATTTGGAAAAAATGTTCCATTTTTTGGGATCTGCCGTATTGGCGGCATCTGCCTGTTCGACATTGTTTGGATATCATGCACATTGTGAAGAACGTCGGTGAGGCAGTGTGTGGTACTTTGCTCAACATACCCGGCAAGACGAAAGACGGATTGAAGGTGAGGAGAGATATGCAAGAGTTGCGCATACGGAAAGAACTACACCCAATAGAGGATGAGAAGCGAACATATCTACCTCCTGCGTGTTATACCCTCTCTAAGAGTGAAAAATTAAGTTTTTGCAAGTGTTTGCACACATTGAAGGTACCATCTGGGTACTCTTCAAACTGGAAGAACCTAGTTTCTATGAAGGATTTGAAACTGTTAGGCATGAAATCTCATGATTATCATGTGTTAATGTTGCATCTTCTTCCAGTTGCAATACGAGGGATATTACCAGAAAATGTCAGAAATGCTATAACTCGATTATGTTTTTCTTCAACGCTGTCTGCTGCAAGGCAATTGACTCAGACACCCTCGATGATCTGCAACATGAAATTGTTGTGTGACAATATGCCAGCTTGAGATTTATTTCCCACCATCTTTCTTCGACATAATGGTGCATTTAGTAGTGCATATTGTCCGAGAGATCAAATATTGTGGTCCGGTTTACTTACGTTACATGTATCCTTTCGAACGATATATGGGGATTCTGAAGGGTAGAATGAAAAACAGATATAGACCAGAAGGCAGTATCATCGAAGCAACAGTGACTGAGGAAGTCACAGAATTCGTAACAAGTTATTTGAACGATGCAGAGTCAATTGGTATTCCCAAACCACGTCACCATGGTAGATTTGAGGGTAAAGGAGTTATTGGCAAAAAGGTTGTTCGTATCTCTCGTGATCTTATTAATCAGGCACATTTGTTTGTACTACAACACCTTGAGGTTGTTGAACCCTACTTCGATATTCACATTGCTGAGTTGAGTCGACAAAACCTACCAAAAACCGTATCTGGCTTAAAAAAGATCAAAATCGAGTATTCGTCCAATGGTTTAAGGAATATGTGTTTAAGCAAGCTTCATTGAACCCCGAAGATGTCAGTGAAGAAATCAGATGTCTAGCTGTTGGTTCTGGAACAGATGTTGTATCGTTTGAAGGGTATGACATTAATGGATGCACATACTACACTGCACGCCAAGATGCTAAATCAATACATCAGAACAGTGGGGTAAAAATTGAAGCATCGGTGACTGAATATGGTCTAGGTAACCAGGTTCAACCAATGAGCAGTAGTAGTTGGTATTATGGTGTGATAGAGGACATATGGGATCACGTTAAATGCACAACATAATAGTAAATGCTGTAAACAACAATCCATATATGAACAATCAAAGTTCACACACAATGAATGACTTAAATGCGTTCCCTTAATTAGAGAGTTAATTATTTAACTCCTTAAGTAATGTTCCCTCTTAATCTTAGTCCATCCTTATCTCACCTCAATCTTAGTCTTATCTTAATCTGAAAAACAACCATCCTTTAATAAGGAGTGGATGTCGCTTATCTTAATCTTAATTATACAAACCATCCTTTAAAGAGGAATGGTTGCAATTCATCTTAACCTTACCTTAATCTTAAACTTAACAATACAAACCATCCTTTAATAAGGAATGGTTGCAACTTATCTTAACCTTACCTTAGCCTTAATCTTAACTTAATCTCACTATACAAACCGTTCCTGGAAGGGAATGGTTGTAGCTTAACTCGAACCTGGGATTTAGGTGATCCCACCGCACCATCTTAATGCCACCTACTCTGGACGGGAGTCCAGCGCAGCTGAGCCGGCAACCGGCCCTAGGCTACAAGTCCGAAGACAAGTCCTTAATCGGAAGTCGAATCTGCTATAGATAACGACCCCCTTTCCTTAGCATGCATGACTGGAGATCGGTCCCGGGTTTCCTCACTCAAGTTCCAGTTAGTAGTAATCTCAAGACCCTGTTTGTTGGTTAACCTCTTTCGGTTCATATCGTCCCTTATTAGGGGCGTTCCTTAGTCTCACTCAATTCCTTACTAAACATGGTAAGTAAGTTCTCACGGTATGTTGTGTTAGTTTTCAAACATCACACAACAATACAATATATATAATGTGTTCCGGTTGCATGCTTTATCTTGTTTAGTGAGCACACAAAACAAATAGCACACAAGCCGAGGGACACCTCGTTAGCAAGCAGGTCACAAGAGAACTGTACCGTTCACCGTTGGTTGTTCGGTTGCTTACTCTCTTCCGGAGTCCAAATTCCCAAGTCCTAAAACATTCATTCAGTTTTAGGTTGTTAATCACTTAACTTAATTCAACTTACTTAAATTACTTACCTTACTTAACTCTTAATGATCCTAACCTAACACACTTCTTAAGTCTTACAACTTAATCTTACAAACTTAATCTTAAGTGAATCGCTTCTCCTCATCACTTATACTTATTCATCCACTTAATTATCATTGTTACCCACCAAACATGTCTTAAACAACCTTATAACATCAATACCTAATTATCCTCATCATTTCCCATCCTTAAACAAGGTTTTTGGCCAAAACAGTGGCATGTCCGAACTTGTGTCGGACTTCCCAAGTTCGGACGCAAGTCGAGACTCAAATGCTTTATTAAAGCAAAATATCCTTATAAGCTACCTTCTCTCCTCTATTCTCCATTTCTCTCTTTCAACCACGGTTTCTTCTTCTTCTCTCTGTTCCAAAACCGAGAGTGCTGCTCCCCCATGGTTCTCCATCTTCAATCACTTACCAAATACACAATATTGCTCCAAATCAAAAACTAAACACATATTATTCTTAGTTAGGTCAAGACCTATCTTTCTATCTTTTCAAATCTTTCAAAGCTCCATTTTGGTGCCATGAGAAAACTCCATTGATGGAGGAAAATCAAGTTTGAAGAGCTCATTAGCTTCTCCATTCTCTTAAGGTAAAGAAAATGTAAGAAAAACCATGTTTCCATCATTTCTTGTACATGGCCGAAAATTGTTTCTCATGGGGCTATGTTTTTATGCCTTGTTCTAGCTTGATTTATTCACCAAGGACTAGTGGAGGTCCTATTTCATTCAATGCCAAAGTCTACTTTGAGACTTCAAAGGTAATCATCCACTTTTATGCTTTAGAACACATTTCTAACCTAGGTTTTCATTCCTTGAGGTTAGTATATTGCTTAGTACTCATATGAGTCATTGAATATTGATTAGAACATTGGCAAGGGGAATTTAAGTGGTGGCTGAGATCTATGCAAGAAGAAGGTCTAAGGAGGAGATTAAGATAAGCTTGAGAAAACAAGGTAAAATGCTTACCTAATGGTGGTTTAAGTTTAAGGAATGAGTTTTAGATGAGTACTAATGTAGCTTAAAGCTTACATTAGGTAATGGGTTGTATAACCTAAAAAAAAGAACCTAAATAAGCTTGAGAACTTGTGACTAAGGAGCCAAAGGAAATGAGTTAGTTATATAAGTTTAAGATGAGTTTTAAGAACATTATAACTACTATGAGATTGATGGGTGTATTTGCAGGTGAAAGCTTTTATATGTGGGAAATTCAGTGTTTAAGTTAAGTCATTTAAGGGCCTAAGAGCCATGTCATTTAAGAGCCTTAGTGCTATGCAATTTAAGATTATTGCAATATATTGAGTATGATGTGAAAAAGTTGATTTGGGTGAGAAAATAAGATGAGAAAGGACTTTGTGTGTGAGATTATTGTGTGAGAAAAACAATGCATTTGGGCATGATAATATACTAGAGGAGCTATGGCGAAATTGAGTAGAAAATAAGTGTTTAGGTGATGGTGGAGAACTAATATGACCTAGGATTTACTAGGAATCATACAAAGGAATTTGAGTGGAAATGAGTTAACTAAGGAGTTCTTGAGGTTTAGAATGACCTAGAATGGTCTATGAGGAAATTAGAGTTTAGATGGGTGCATTGAACACACCAAAGACATGGTATGAGGAATGATAAGACTTGTGCAAATCTGGAGGAAAGGTGTTATAATGCTTTAAGGTGATTTAGGTATGAACTAAGAGAAGAACAATGAGAGTTCGAGAAGTTTGTGTAAGAGGTGGTGATGTTAGTGGTGGACTAGTAAGGTTTAGTTGAATGGTAATGTGTGGACTTGGGTGATGAGAAGTGGAAATGTCTAAGGAGGGTGTTGCATGGTTAAGGTAAATGAAGAACAATGTCAAGGTATTAAGATAATGGAAAGAAATGTATAAGCAAGCTTAAGAGTTTAAGAGTGATGAGTAACAAGTTAAAAGAAGAGAAATTGTGCATGGACATGCAAGATAACCTTGGAAGGTTTAACAAGCAATGATGTTAAGGAGGAGTTATATGGGTAGAAAAGAAACACTTTGGTTAGTTGAAGTCTTAGACAAAATGTACAAGTTGGAAATGTAAGGAAGCATATGGCAAGTGTTAGGAATGTTTGTAAGAATTTAGGAAATGTTTGAGAAGATCTTGGAAGTTGTTTTGGAGAGCTTGGTGGAAGTTATAAGGTGAGTTTAAGTGCCTAAATGATGTTAGAAGACATTATGAGGGTTTAGGAGAAATTTGGTGAATATTGGTTAAGTGTTTGAAGGCTTAGAAAATGAGTGTTTTGCCTTGTCCGAACATCCGTCCGGACATGGACGTTCGGACAGGCCCTGTTGCGCGAAAATTTTCAGGGTCTCGACTTGTGTCCGACCTTGGGAAGTCCGGACACAAGTTCGGACGTGCCTGCTTCTACTTAGGATTTTCCTCGACCCATGTCCGAACTTCCGAAGTCCGGACACATGTTCGGACATGCGTCTGTTTTCAGTTTTGAGTCTCGACTTGCGTCCGAACTTGGGAAGTCCGGACACAAGTTCGGACATGCCACTGTTTTGGCCAAAAACCTTGTTTAAGGATGGGAAATGATGAGGATAATTAGGTATTGATGTTATAAGGTTGTTTAAGACATGTTTGGTGGGGGTAACAATGATAATTAAGTGGATGAATAAGTATAAGTGATGAGGAGAAGCGATTCACTTAAGATTAAGTTTGTAAGATTAAGTTTAAGACTTAAGAAGTGTTAGGTTGGGATCATTAAGAGTTAAGTAAGGTAAGTAATTTAAGTAAGTTGAATTAAGTTAAGTGATTAACAACCTAAAACTGAATGAATGTTTTAGGACTTGGGAATTTGGACTCCGGAAGAGAGTAAGCAACCGAACAACCAACGGTGAACGGTACAGTTCTCTTGTGACCTGCTTGCTAACGAGGTGTCCCTCGGCTTGTGTGCTATTTGTTTTGTGTGCTCACTAAACAAGATAAAGCATGCAACCGGAACACATTATATATATTGTATTGTTGTGTGATGTTTGAAAACTAACACAACATACCGTGAGAACTTACTTACCAATGTTTAGTAAGGAATTGAGTGAGAGACTAAGGAACGCCCCAAATAAGGGACGATATGAACCGAAAGAGGTTAACCAACAAACAGGGTCTTGAGATTACTACTAACTGGAACTTGAGTGAGGAAACCCGGGACCGATCTCCAGTCATGCATGCTAAGGAAAGGGGGGTCGTTATCTATAGCAGATTCGACTTCCGATTAAGGACTTGTCTTCGGACTTGTAGCCTAGGGCCGGTTGCCGGCTCAGCTGCGCTGGACTCCCGTCCAGAGTAGGTGGCATTAAGATGGTGCGGTGGGATCACCTAAATCCCAGGTTCGAGTTAAGCTACAACCATTCCCTTCCAGGAACGGTTTGTATAGTGAGATTAAGTTAAGATAAGGCTAAGGTAAGGTTAAGATAAGTTGCAACCATCCTTATTAAAGGATGGTTTGTATTGTTAAGTTTAAGATTAAGGTAAGGTTAAGATGAATTGCAACCATTCCTCTTTAAAGGATGGTTTGTATAATTAAGATTAAGATAAGCGACATCCACTCCTTATTAAAGGATGGTTGTTTTCAGATTAAGATAAGACTAAGATTGAGGTGAGATAAGGATGGACTAAGATTAAGAGGGAACATTACTTAAGGAGTTAAATAATTAACTCTCTAATTAAGGGAACGCATTTAAGTCGTTCATTGTGTGTGAACTTTGATTGTTCATATATGGATTGTTGTTTACAGCATTTACTATTATGATTGTTCACATATCGGAGACCACCGTGGCAAAAATACGATGGTTACTTAGAAGAGCAGTGGAATGAGTTTGTTGCGAAGCGTCTGACCCCTGAGTTCAAGGTGAGTTTAACAGTAGTAGTTGTTCTTTTGTATGATAAATGTTTAAAGTGTCCTTACAGTTCATTTGGTTAATTCGTCTTTTTCATATATTATTTTGCATAATTTGTCTTTTCATACTTATATGTAGGTTATACGTGAGAAACAACAACAAAATGCAAAAAAAAATCGTTTACCCCCATCACATGGGGAGTACAAGTATTGCTCAGCGTGTGCCGCAGTGGGGAAGAAAGAGGGGTTGCTGCCAGCTGGCTCGAATGTCAGCGAACGAAGGATGAAGGTTTGGGATTTAAGTCGACGGAAGAAACCTTCAAATCCGGCGGCACCTGCTGAGTATGATGACGCCACGAGAGAGGTCATCAACCAAATGGTAAGTGATTTTTAGTTTAAAAAATGTTTATTATATTTATAGAGTAACAATAGCAGTTAAATAAACCGAAGAATCCTTATTGACTTATTAAACTCCATAACAGGAAGAGTTAAGCTCCCAGATCACCCAGGGCTCTTGGCAGCCCGTTAGGCAGGATGATCCACTTTCCCGCGCTCTCGGGAAGAAGGATCATCCGGGTCGTGCAGTAGGCTTTGGCGGTCATGTCGGTATACGCCAAGCCTTCGGGAATCCTGGGTCGAGACACGGTGCAGGAGGGGAGCATTTCATATGAGGAGCACTTACGCCAGAATGCGGAGCTCGAGCAGCGACTACGAAGTGAGTTTCAGCAGTCGATTGCTCAAGCTATGGAGATGATCCGATCTGAGAGGATGAGTCAGGAGGTTTCTAGACCGCCAGATCAGCCACAAGCATCAGAGCCCGCAGCAGTGCCTCCCAGTAGTGTTCACTCCGTCAACCCATTTCCATATTCATCTCTCAAGGTTAGAACAACATGTTAACTACAAATACAAAAAAAACAAATTATACAATTGTTTATCTGCATCTAAAATCTTTAATTTTGAAAATTTAGCAACCAATTGACTGCACATTGCTCCAAGTGATTGGCGTTGACGAAGTCGAAGTAGGGTGGGGAAAACTTTTCAAGTCTTGTGCTGGAGACACCGTGAGGAATACAGCGCTCCGAGAGTACCATGGCCGGGTGCTTGTTGAAGGTTACGCGCCTGCTTACGCGGATTGTCAGATACCGGTGCCCAGTGCAGACATATCCACCCTTCGTCAAGCTGAATCCAATGCAGTACAGTGGCCCTGTAGATTGATTAGGCTTGGGGAGCAGCAGGTAACCCCATGAAAAAAACTTATTCTTTATATCCTAGAGTAGAAACATATACTTATTAAATTAATATTAGGAACACATTCAATCAAATTCTGATAAGGCAAAAGGAAAGAGAGTTGTTGTTTCCACCAGCTAATCCTTCGATGGCATCCGCGACTAGAGTTGTGATGAGATCGAATTTGCTACAAACCGGCGGTTCTGTATGCCTTACCCCCCATGCTGAAACTGTTACACTCCACACTACTGATGACGCCGCCAGGAAGAGATTCGGTTACAATGGAACCAAGACCGGATCTTTTTCACTACAGAGGCGCTCAGAGTTTTGAAATCTATCTTACTGATTTTGTAGAGTTGTTCACGAAGGATTGGTTGACTGCGTCGATTCTCAAATCGGCTTGCATGTGAGTAATTAGCAAATGTTGTACACATTTTACTCTGTATATTTGAAAATTAAATTCATAATATTTGTTTCTTTATATTGTGCAGGTTTATTGATGACAAGGCGGTCCAAGTACATGAGAATAGTAGTTTCGGGTTCCTATGCCCTGACTACTGTTCCGAAGCTAATATGGGATCTGACCCCCAAGCGTTGGTCCAGTACTTGTCGAATGTGATACATGCGTGTGCAGTTACAGATAAATCTTACATCATGCTGCCTCTTCATCAAGGGTAAGAATTTTATCTAATGTTAAGTTAGTTTAAAAATTATGATATTTGTATTATGTAAATTGATTGAATTAAGTTCTGCCTGTATTGTAATCTATGAACAGCCGACACTGGTCTTTGCTCGTTCTATGTATAAAAAGCCCAAGAGTCCTGCAGCTTGACTCAGCATCTCTGCGTCCCAAGAGGCCACTTATATATAACAAGTTGATGAGGTGATGAATTTACTTAACTTGATTAATTATCAATTTTTAGTTATTTCTTAATCATCCAGTTGATAACTTTTACTTTTTCTGTGCGTATGAATTCTAGTGCCTTTGTATCTGTAATGACGCAAGTCCGAGGAGAGAGACTTAAGAAGATTCCGTGGAATGTAGTCAAGGTATTTTGTAGTCCTTATTCAAATTTTGTAATATGTTCATTAGATTTAAAATAGGAACAGTATTATAATTTATGTGTTAAATCGATTTTGAATATGTACGTATATACATGTGCAGTGTCCACAGCAGCCGGGAGGTTCGGAATGTGGCTACTATGTCATTCGGTTTATGAGTGACTTGATAGCGGGACCGAGACTCTTGCCAGAGAAGTCTCTAGACCTGGTAAGTAGCATTCTCGAAATTTTTTGGTTTTGTAGATAATTTTTAACATTGATTCTTAAACTCAAAGTATTATTAGCAACTAATCATATTTCTTTTTGTGTTAATTCCAAGGCTTTTGAAGAGTTGGTAGACGGTTACAACGAAGGACATATAACCGAGGTGCTCGAAGAATGGGCAGAATTCATGAGCGTTAATGTAGGTTGCATCTAGGGTTTGGTAGGATTGAGTAGGATGATTTTGAAATTCTCATGAAACAATTGTCGTTTCTGTAAAGATTTTGTTGATATTTGATTAATTTGGTGAAATTTGTAAATGTAAGTGGATTATTGCCCGTAGATAAGTTTTGGTGGCAATTTATATGGTGAAATGGTTGATCTAATGCCCCACTGTGGTGGCATGTTTATTGCTATATCTTCACAGGTTTGATTGATTTTGGGTGTGTGTGTGGTAGAATGTAGGCTGGAATGGAAAAACAAAAAAAAAAAAACCTATTGCAGCGGTTCTTATTAAGAACCGCTGCGATAGGTGTTTTTTTTTTTAAAAAAAAGGTCTATCGCAGCGGTTCTTATTAACAACCGCTGCGATAGGTGGTTTTTTTTTTAAAAAAAAGGTCTAACGCAGCGGTTCTCTAACAAAAACCGCTGCGATAGAGTACCTACCGCAGCGGTTCTACAACCGCTGCGGTAGAGTTTTCACCTAGCGCAGCGGCACCCATCGCAGCGGTTTTCAACCGCTGCCATAGGTTCCAAACAACCGCTGCGGTAGGTCCTTTTCCTACTAGTGTATGTATGTATAATATATAGTTATTATGTCATTATGACACTTTGGAGGAATATGGATGGTGGAATGGTAAATACCGAAAGTTTATGGGTTAATAAGGATATTTATAACCCTTTGGTGGAATTTGGAGATTTTTAGAATTATATAAGAGTATTTAATAAGTTATGTGTATAAAATATAGTTTTAATGATATGGTAAACTATATGTTATAAATAGGGCCAAATGGCGATTATAGAATAGCACAAGGGCTGTTCGGAATTTACAAAAAATAACCATAGGGTTATATCTTTTATAAGTTAGAAATGTTATATTAAATGGAATATCTAACATGGTATGATTTAAGGGTGTGATTTTGTAAATTAAGGAAACTATGGTTTATGGAAAAGAATACGATTTTCTTGTGGTGCCTAAGAGGCAATATAAAATAGTTTGTATAAAAACTATGGGTTATAAGTTAAAGGGAATAAAAATATCACATAGTATATGATATTAGTATATGTTATAACATTACATAATGTTATGTGGTCAAAATGGGATTTAAATTAAGTTAA